>JABBOT010000008.1:19634278-20011512 GCA_016165875.1 Acanthopleura granulata
TGAAGTCAGATTGTTTGTCTGGCATATGTACCAGTGTATCACAAGGTGCAGTGCCCCATACATGTGATCTTCATCGCATATGTGAAGTCAGATTGTTTGTCTGGCATATGTACCAGTGTATCACAAGGTGCAGTGCCCCATACATGTGATCTTCATCGCATATGTGAAGTCAGATTGTTTGTCTGGCATATGTACCAGTGTATCACAAGGTGCAGTGCCCCATACATGTGATCTTCATCGCATATGTGAAGTATACTTGTGTGAAGCACAAAACACCATATAAATGTGCACTACTGTAATTCTTCCACCTTTTCGCATGTTTGTAAAGTGTTCATTCAAGCATATTCTGAAAGCATTATTCTGTGGTCTCTGACAAAACTGTACTTTTTGTGATGCCTGGAAACTGGCCTGTCCAATCAATGTAGTTTTGTCTCCAAAATCAGATTAAAAATGTGCATTAATTGCACTGGAAGTTGCTCTGTCATAAGCGAATAGGTTGAGGAATTAGGGTAAGCCTATGTCCTGTTTGTGTTGTAGATCCCAGCACCAGACCTCCTGGGTGTCCAGACACAAGTTCATGCTGCTGCTCCTGATGTACGTGATTATTCTGGTAGCCATTGGCCTCGCTAACTCCAGGTCATTCCAGTACCAGCTGAAGAGAATACTGGGCATTAGGTGAAACAGTCAAAATATAGGTAGTGCATATACATGTATATAACACTCAGAATGCTGGCAGTTTACCGATAATTTTTGTCTTCATATTGAATGTACTTCACTTTGTCCTCTCAGGCTGTCTGGAAAACTTGCGCAATTACCTTGGTATTGATTTTCATGATTTCACATTTTCCGATTTGCTCTATTTTACATTTGTATGGTTCTGAACTGACACGCATGACAAAGCCTACTATGGTGACGCAACACTTACAGTTTGGTTGATGTGAAAGTTATATACACATTCACTTTCTAAAATGTGTGCAGAACTAAATTTTAGTATGAATACTTCAAGATGTATATCAAGAGCTTATTCTGTATGTATCCATCATGTATTGTGAAAAAGAGAAGCAAACAAGGGCATGCGTGCACTCCTCAGTGCCTCAGCCAGTGTACACAAGTAGATGGAGCAGTTGTCAGAATAATTAGAGTGTCCCAAGAAAAAGAAGAATTACAGTGTAGACAGTTATGGTATATATTAGAAGTACTTGTAGAATGAGAAAATTTAACACATTTACATCTTTTTCACATATTATGCAGTGTTATAGCAACCATAGGACTTTCCTTACCATTTTAAATATTTCATTACTTTGAGTGAAACTCAAGCAGAATGGAATTTTATTTTTGCACTGAGTTAAAATTGTGTCCATTGAAATAATAACTGAGTCAATCTAAATGTCAACAGAAAATAACTGCATTGTGGTAACGTTACAGCTTGAGAAGTACATAGTGGCAGTATTTATAAGGTATCTGTAGAGACTATATATAGTTCTACTGTTGTATTTTCCTCAGTTGTGTTTTATTTAATTGCACTTACATGTATTTTGTGAATCTGACTGATAGGACTAATATACAGTAAGCCATGCAAAGCTGTTTATGAAATGTTTTCTACAAACAATGAATGTGGGATAGAAACCTCTGCTCAGTGCAGCAAGAGAAACCTCCAGTAATATCTTTAACATTTGTAGCCACCATGGGTGGAACATTTCATCGCGTAGCTGTAGTTGATAGAAATGTCAAACAGAGACAGTGGTGTGTGACAGTTTTGGAGGATAAAAATATATGAGTTTGCAATGTTAAAAAGAACCACATTATCACAAATGAGGTTAATACAATTCAGATTCGAAAAATGTGAAAATGAGATTATGTAAGAGAGTTAAGGTTGACTGACCAGAATTCTTAAATACTTCATGAAAATGAGATGTACATGTACATGACTGTCTTCACATCGCTTTTAGATGTAAACATGTTCATCACATTTATTTACTTATTTCATTGGAGTTTAATGTCATACAGAGTCTGAGAGAAAACCCACCACCATGCCATGTTGTTTTCTGAGTGTATGTACCAGTACCATGTATGACTGATGTAAACTTATAATGACTTATTTTCTGACTGTATGTGACAGTACTGTGTATGGCTGATGTAGAGATGACTAATTTTCTCATTTATGTACCAGTGTCATGTGTGGCTGATGTAAATTGATGACTTTTTTTCTTACTGTATATACAAGTGACATGTTTGGCTGATCTGGTGACTTATTTTCTGACTGCATGTGTACCAGTACCATGTGTGGCTGATATAAACATGATAAATTGATGGGTCATTTTCTTACCGTATTTGTCAGTGCCCAGTATGGCTGATGTAAACGTGACTTATTGTCTGACTATGTGCCAGTACCACGTGTCGCTGATGTAAACTGGTGACTTTTCTTCTGGCTGTATGTGTACCAGTACCATGTATGGCTGATATAAACATCATCAACTGGTGACTTATTGTCTGACTCTATGTGCCAGTACCATGTGTCGCTGATGTAAGCTGGTGACTTTTCTTCTGGCTGTATGTGTACCAGTACCATGTATGGCTGATATAAACATCATCAACTGGGGGCTTATTTTCTGACTCTGTCTACCAGTGCTGTGTGTGGCTAATGTAAACTAGTGATTTATTTTCTGACTGTAGATGCCAGTGCTATATATGGTTGATGTAAACTGATGATTTGTTTTCTAACTGTATGTGCCAGTGCTGTGTGTGGCTAATGTAAACTGGTGACTTATTTTTCTGACTGTATGTGGCTAATGTAAATCGGTGACTTATTGTCTGACTTTATGTTCCAGTAATATGTGTGGCTGATGTGGTGACTTATTTTTCTGACTGTATGTGGCTAATGTAAATCGGTGACTTATTGTCTGACTTTATGTTCCAGTAATATGTGTGGCTGATGTGGTGACTTATTTTCTGACTGTATGTGGCTAATGTAAATCGGTGACTTATTGTCTGACTTTATGTTCCAGTAATATGTGTGGCTGATGTGGTGACTTATTTCCTGACTGTATGTGGCTAATGTAAATCGGTGACTTATTGTCTGACTTTATGTTCCAGTAATATGTGTGGCTGATGTGGTGACTTATTTTTCTGACTGTATGTGGCTAATGTAAATCGGTGACTTATTGTCTGACTTTATGTTCCAGTAATATGTGTGGCTGATGTGGTGACTTATTTCCTGACTGTATGTGGCTAATGTAAATCGGTGACTTATTGTCTGACTTTATGTTCCAGTAATATGTGTGGCTGATGTGGTGACTTATTTTCTGACTGTATGTGGCTAATGTAAATCGGTGACTTATTGTCTGACTTTATGTTCCAGTAATATGTGTGGCTGATGTGGTGACTTATTTCCTGACTGTATGTGGCTAATGTAAATTGGTGACTTATTGTCTGACTTTATGTTCCAGTAATATGTGTGGCTGATGTGGTGACTTATTTTTCTGACTGTATGTGGCTAATGTAAATTGGTGACTTATTGTCTGACTTTATGTTCCAGTAATATGTGTGGCTGATGTGGTGACTTATTTCCTGACTGTATGTGGCTAATGTAAATCGGTGACTTATTGTCTGACTTTATGTTCCAGTAATATGTGTGGCTGATGTGGTGACTTATTTCCTGACTGTATGTGGCTAATGTAAATCGGTGACTTATTGTCTGACTTTATGTTCCAGTAATATGTGTGGCTGATGTGGTGACTTATTTCCTGACTGTATGTGGCTAATGTAAATCGGTGACTTATTGTCTGACTTTTTGTTCCAGTAATATGTGTGGCTGATGTGGTGACTTATTTCCTGACTGTATGTGGCTAATGTAAATCGGTGACTTATTGTCTGACTTTATGTTCCAGTAATATGTGTGGCTGATGTGGTGACTTATTTTCTGACTGTATGTGGCTAATGTAAATCGGTGACTTATTGTCTGACTTTATGTTCCAGTAATATGTGTGGCTGATGTGGTGGCTTATTTTATGACTGTATGTGGCTAATGTAAATTGGTGACTTATTGTCTGACTTTATGTGCCAGTACAATGTATTGCTGATGGAGTGACATATTTTTTGACTGCATGTGCCAGTACAATGTATTGCTGATGTAGTGACTTATTTTCTGAGTGTATATGCCAATGCAATGTGTGGTTGATGTAAACTAGTGACTTATTTTCAGACTATATGTACCAGTGCCATGTATGACTAATGAAAACTGGTGTTATTTTCTAACTATATGTATCAGTGCCATGTGTTGAAATGATAACTTACTTTCTGACTGTATGTACCAGTACCATGTGTAGCTAATGTGAAATGATGACTTACTTTCTGACTGTATGTACCAGTACCAAGTGTAGCTAATGTGAAATGATGACTTATTTTCTGACTGCATGTACCAGTAGCATATGTGGCTGATGTGAAATGATGACTTACTTTCTGACTGTATGTACCAGTACCATGTGTTGCGAATGTGAAATGAATACTTATTTTCTGACTGCATGTACCAGTACCATTTGTGGCTGATGTGAAATGATAACTTACTTTCTGACTGTATGTACCAGTACCATGTGTAGCTAATGCGAAATGATGACTTATTTTCTGACTGTATGTACCAGTACCATGTGTAGCTAATGTGAAATGATGACTTATTTTCTGACTGCATGTACCAGTAGCATATGTGGCTGATGTGAAATGATAACTTACTTTCTGACTGTATGTACCAGTACCATATGTGGCTGATGTGACTTGGTTTCCGACTCTGTATGTAAGGCAAATGTAAACTTAAGTGACTTATTTTCTGACTACATGTACCAGCACTCGGTTTAGCTGAATGTACAGCTGTGAACTGGTGATTATGTTTCCATTTTTAAGTTCCATTTTTGGATTTTTGCCATTTCCCTGTAAACCTCTAGTGTGAGGATCTGATGATCCATTGTCTTTGTCTGTTGCTTCAGCCTACGTCCTGACGAGAATGGTAATCTTGTAGCTGTCCTGTCATCCAAAACACGACAGCATACGGAATGACGGGAATGGTAGCTTGTAGCTGTCCTGTCATCCAAAACACGACAGCATACGGCCTGACGGGAATGGTAGCTTGTAGCTGTCCTCTCATCCAAAACACGACAGCATACGGAATGACGGGAATGGTAGCTTGTAGCTGTCCTCTCATCCAAAACACGACAGCATACGGAATGACGGGAATGGTAGCTTGTAGCTGTCCTCTGATCCAAAACACAACAGCATACGGAATGACGGGAATGGTAGCTTGTAGCTGTCCTCTCATCCAAAACACGACAGCATACGGAAAGACGGGAATGGTAGCTTGTAGCTGTCCTCTCATCCAAAACACGACAGCATACGGCATGACGGGAATGGTAGCTTGTAGCTGTCCTCTCATCCAAAACACGACAGCATACGGAATGACGGGAATGGTAGCTTGTAGCTGTCCTCTCATCCAAAACACGACAGCATACGGCCTGACGGGAATGGTAGCTTGTAGCTGTCCTCTCAACCAAAACACGACAGCATACGAAATGACGGGAATGGTAATCTTGCAGCTGTCCTGTGATCCAAAACACGACAGCGTACAGAATGACGGGAATGGTAGCTTGTAGCTGTCCTGTCATCCAAAACACGACAGCATACATCCTGACGAGAATGGTAATCTTGTAGCTGCCCTGTCATCCAAAACATAACAGGAAGAAAAAAAATGTCAGTTGAAAGACATCACTTCAGGCAGTGAAATTTTCTGGTGGTGACAGCTTGAATTGACAGTTTGAACTGACAGAAAACAAGATGGCATCAATCGCTAAGGCAGTAAGGGGCATTATCACCCTAAACACAATGATCATTTTCTGTCGCTCTCCATGTTTCCCGATATCTGTCTCCTGTGGCTAGCTATGGAACTTACTTCATTACAGGTTTTCAGAATGGCCTTAGCTTTCAGACCGTAATTCTTTGTTACAAAACAACACGACACAGAGAGTGCACTACGTCAATGGGACGAACCACCTTCAAATAAAGCACACATTGCCTAAAAGGCTATATTTCTAGATGATTCCAAATATGGTCTTTTATGCCGTGATTAAAATGGAGTTAAAGATCGTGGTGCTGCCGTGGACTTTTTTGACCATATTGAACAGGCTGGAACATAGTGATTTCACCAATTCTTTTTAGTTGCTAAACATCCTCTGATTGCTGTATGTCTACGTTCTACATGAACATGCATGTAGTACACCGTCTGTATTTAATGTGCAAATGTAGCAGGTTCACAGCATGTTGTCATATCAGCAAAAAAGGATTTGGGAAGTCACTATCCTTCAGCCTGTTCAATATGGTCCAAAAATGCCACTGTAGCCCCGGTTTAATCATTGTAAAAAAAAAAAATTAATAAAAAAAAGTCTAATTTAGACCATATTCAGAATTAGCATCTATTGGCCTTTTAAACGATGCATAATTCATGTAAAGCTGGACTGTTCCTTTAAAAAAAATTATGTTGAAGCAATGGACTGATGCTGGGGTTTTATATGGGTTGTGGAGGAAGGAAAATTGTGGGATAAAACTTCATATCTTATAAGTAGAAAATACAGAAAAATATATTATGTGGAACTTATCTCATGTACACTCTATATGACATGAATTTAAACTTATTTTAGATATTTTTGTTTTCCCTGTACATTTGTATTGGTCGTTGAATTCTTGGAGACTGAGGCATTAATTTTTTTCACTTTGATCACTATGCTTGTTGTATCCATGTTTTAAAATACCTTTCTATGTTAACGTTAATACCTTTATGAGCTGACAGGTAACATCACATTGATTACATGTGTCAGCATATAAAGAAACTGTCAGATTACAGAAGATATTTTAGCTAAAATAATGTGCTGTTGTTTTCAAGTGTGTTTACTTTTAATTGGTTAAATGCTTGTTTGATATATTTACATTAAATCTTTGCTATGTTTACTTGTAGTCATCTAATGCAGGTTGACAATCAGAAGTTACATGTACCACTGTGTGATGATGTAGATGAAACTAGAAATAAAGATTCATTTATCATTAATAATAGAGTATTGTTGGTATGAAAACAAATATGACATGTGTATTTGTCTTCCACAAGCATGAAAACTATGATTAGAGTTCCATGTGATGCGCTACACGACTACACAACCGCAGGTCGTGGTTGCTTCGAGGCGAACTGCAGTGCTTTTATTTTTGTGCAAGACTTGTCGTCAACAGGTTTCTCATGTCATTTTATAAGTTTGTGGAAGCCTTCTTCAATATTACAACTGCATAAGGTGACATCACTCTGCTTCAGCCTGCCCAAGGCTGGGATTGAACTCTCCCCCGACATTATCACATCATTCTCAACAATATTTCATAACACAGCTGCACATATGAAAGTCCCAACGATCATTTCTGCAAAAGTTTATGAATTTCTTGGAAAAAGGTACAGTACAGAGCTGATTATTAAACAAGCCAAATAACACAGGGATAGGCCCAAACTACTCACATATGAGCCCCAATGATCATTTCGGCAAAAGTTCGTGAATTTCCTGCACACAAGTTTACAGGTATAGTGGATAGCAATATTGGAGGAGGACAGGCAGTTTGGATTGTGGGGGCCAGGACAATACCCCATTGCCACATCTTTGAATCCCTGTTACCAACATAATTTTCAAAACTTTCAGGTATCACATATTTTCATAATGGTCAGGAATTAAGCAGATTTCAGTATTTTTATAACACAGATTGGAACAGCTTTATTGCAGAAGAAAACGTACATGTAAGAAAACGTGCACTGGAAATCTGCAGAGATTCTTTAGTTTCAAGCAATTGTAATATTTAAGTGACCGTGCATAATTCGCAGTTACTCTACATGTAAACAATGAACACACTGAAATATAAATCTTTCGAGAGTTTAGAGCAAAGAAAAGGGATAACAATGATAATATATGCACATGTACAACAACTTGTCCTTGATGGTGTTGGCATTACATGTACGGATGCTGTATAGACATCAGTGACAAACCACTATGGAAAAGTTGCTAAGTCTTGAAGCCCAATAATAATGGGTTCATTTTACCTGGAGTACATGAACATGAAGTCATGGTTCAAGACACATTCAAACAGTGGAAAGCAAGAAATTGGAATGTAAAAACCACAAAAGTGTACTGGAAAAAAACCCGCACAGGGTAATACAAATTTGGCAGATTATGATTCTCAGTACTCTGGTTGCCATGAACGTCAAATAGAACAAGTCACTTGCTTCCCTCACAGCCAGAAAATCAGGCATACAAGTAGCCTAGCATAGGCACATCCAATATTCAAGTTAACAGGTACATTTAACCAACCATACAACAAGTACTACACAATAAACAATTAATGTCATAATAATACACAACAATGAAATTCATATGCCGGAGATAAGAAAGCAAAACAAATGTTATTAAACATTTCTTCAGGACAAGTAAACAATCCTACATATATGTATACCCAGATCCAATTATTTTTACATGCACATGTATATACACATGTATACTGCACACGATGCAAATAATTATTATAAGTACATTCTGTTTACCCTAATACTATGGCTATCAAATCAAATGTTCCCATCAGGCCTTTAATACAATTTATTACATAGTGCAGAAGTGCTTCATCCCATTCTCTAGAAATTTTACACAAGACTGGTGTAGGTTTCTGGGTGGAGAACACTGTAGTGTCTGAATTAACCAACATCTTTAATACCTGGCTAACACCAGTAATACCCTAATTCTTCAACCTTTTCAACCACCTCTGCAACCAATATTTTGAAACATTCTTGCAGAACTATGGGGCGTAGAGAAATAATTTGCGGAGTTTTATGAAACTTGCATATTTAACCACACAAACAAATCATGTTTAGTGTCATTTTCATAATGACTGTATCCATAAATTCCACTGAAAGAAGTGCTTTGGTGGTTGAAAAGGTTGAAGATTTATAGAACATGTAATATATATTACGAAGTCTACAGCCTCCAAGTGTCATACCAATACAGGTAACATGTATAAATATCCAAGTGATGACACTGTATGTCACCTGAAGTTTATTATGTAAAATGTACTTCCAGAAGCCCAGTAAGTCCATAAAATGATACCTTTCTGACACCAACACTTACATTTTTCTGATAGAAAATTAATCAAACTTAAAAAGTTCTTTAATGGCCCTGAATCAGTCATAATCAAGCAAAATGTGTCAGGTAAAAAATGCTAAATTTTAGGTGAAATACGGTATTTACTATTTTCCAGATTTGTCATTTACTACATGTTTGTTAGCATGTTCAGGTTTTACCATGTTTACTCTGGATGTTTCTGGCATGAAAAAAAAAAATTAGCACTACATTTATAACTTGGAAAACCATTCATAAATTATAAGAATTAACATTCGAAAAATTTCTACTTCAACAACTAAATACAACATAAAAGACAGCGGAATAAAACAAGATTTAGGTGTGCTAATAACACACACCTGACATCACCAAGATGTCCAACGGAAATCTTAATTCAGGAGTGCAAATCACACTCCTGGTCCCTTTTCTACAAAGCAGTCGTAGCCTAAGGTGATTGTAACTACCATGAAAACCCATGTTAAAAAGATCTATAGGTAACCATGGCCGTTACAATCAACTCAGTCTATGACTGCTTAGTGGAACAGGAACCAGGTCGCAATTCCACAAAGCAATCATAGGCAAACTTGATTGTAACTTCCATGGCTACATATCTTTTTAAAATGGGTTGTCAGGGTAGCTACAATCAGCTCAGCCTACACCTGCTTTGTGGAACTGGGGCCAGGTCTTCTGCAAGGATATGACAATTACACACCTGCTCAAAAACAAAACTGTTTACAGTTTTTATATTTACCCCAATTTATTTGACTAGAGTTTGTAAACATTAGAGTATTACAATGGTTGTACCTGAGTACGTATCTGTACACTACACCATGCCGTGTATAACTGTCACAGCATTCCTGTTTGTCTCCAGTAAGAGTGAACAAATAACTGCTCTCTGACACTGCATGTTCTATTTGTCCCCCTTTTAACACTGATCTGTCCCTCACCCCCTCCTACTTCACCGAATTTCGGTTTTCACATTTTATTTTTCCACCAAATCCCCAGCTCTATTTGTCACCTTCAGTGTTTCAGATCCCTGTATTACCAATCCCCATCAGTGTTCGTCACTTTCCCATCCATGTTGCACAAATCCCCACACTCCACAAATTCACGCGGTGTGGCTACACTAAGGTCAATCAGAACTTTTCCCACATCCATTGCATGAATTAACCGATTGACGGCTACGCCTCTAAAATGGCTAATCAGGAAGCACAAGAAAAATTATTACTTTAGTCAAGGTAGGTATCCTGTGTGACAAGCAATGCTTGAACAGTACAAGGTATAACATAGGGATTCATCAATGAAAACAGAGAAACTCATTAATGTCTGCAAAGACTCTGTCATAATACTTTTATTTAACCCGCTCTCCAGAACCCTTGTATAACATCATCACCTTGCGTTTTCTTGCAATGTTGTAATATACAGCAAACACCAGGGAGGAATGCGAAGTGCAGTGCCACAATGGTGCATGGTGACAGATCTAGCCAAGCATATATACATACATGACATTTACGTATACATTCCAGTAATACACTACAGTAGTGTATACATGTGCGTAAAAGCCATGTATATATTGGCTATAACAGGCCCAATTAAAGTTACCGCACCATTTTTCATGTACATGGACATGTATGTGGGGCTAACTACATAGCTTGGAGGCACAACTAACTGTCCGCTGTACATCATTCAATCCCCATCCATGCTCTGCATTTTCACATCCCTTGAGCACCAATCCCTACAGATGGTCTACACTTTCACGTCCTTAAAGCACCGATTTCCCCAAATGACCTACACTTCCACATCCCTGGAGCACCAATCACTACAAATGGTCTACAATTTCACATCCCTGCAGCACAAATTCCTTCTAATGGTCTACACCTCCACATCCCTGCAGCACCAATCTCAACAAATGGTCTACACTTTCACATCCCCGCAGCACCAATCCTGACAAATGGTCTACACTTTTACATCCCTGCAACATCAATCCCTACAAATGGTCTACACTTTCACATCCCTGAAGCACCAATCCCGAAAAATGGTCAACACTTTCACATCCCTGCAGCACAAATTCCATCAAATCGTCTACACCTCCACATCCCTGCAGCACCAATCCCTTCAAATGGTGTACACTTTCACATCCCTGCAGCATCAATCCCTTCAAATAGTCTACACTTTTACATCCCTGGAGCACCAATCACTACAAATGGTCTACACTTTCACATCCCTGCAGCACAAATTCCTTCTAACGGTCTACACCTTCACATCCCTGCAGCACCAATCCCTACAAATGGTCTACACTTTTACATCCCTGCAGCACTAATCCTGACAAATGGGCTGCACTTTTACATCCCTGCAACATCAATCCCTGCAAATGGTCTGCACTTTCACATCCCTGCATCACCAATCCCTACAAATGGTCTACACTTTTACATCCCTGCAGCACAAATCCCTTTAAATGGTCTACAATTTCACATCCCTGCAGCACCAATCCCTACAAATGTCCAGCACTTTCACATCCCGACATCATCAATCCCTTCAAACGGTATACACTTTTACATTCCTGCAGCACCAATCCCTACAAATGGTCTAAATTTTACATCCCTGCAGCACCAATCCCTAAAAAATTTCTACACTATTACATCCCTGCAGCACAAATCCCTTCAAATGGTCTGCACTTTCACATTCCTGCAGCATCAATCCCTACAAATGGTCTACACTTACATCCCTGCAGCTCCAATCCCTTCATATGTTCTACACTTTCACATCCCTGCAGCCGCAATCCCAACAAACAGTCTACACTTTTACATCCCTGCATCACTAATCCCTTTTCCATTCCCACAAAGGTTCATTTCTCAGCCCTATAGCATCAACACCCACCAATGCCCGCTTTTACAAAACTATGAAACTAAATTATCAACAATTTCTGGACATAAACCAAATCACTTTACGACTTAATACCCTAGAGAACATCATTTCTGGAAAAAACTAATCACCTTGTACTGTAAGCGGCAAGCTTTCGTCTCAGATGTGCTTCTGCCATCAGTTTTATTCCATTTCCCATCTATGAGGTACTTTTATTCATCTCTCATGTACTTTTACTCATCTTTAATGTACTTTTACTTGTCTCTCATGACCTTCTCCTGTCCTCTGGTGTACACTGTACTTGACCTTCAGCCCTCCTCTCTTTCCCCTGCCACAGAATTCCCTACCACATCATCGACGTAGAGTTCCCTTCTCCCCAGTCCACAGCTCCTTGAGTTCCACTTTGCAGCCCATATCTCTCAGAGCAGCTTTAGCTTCGTCATCACAGTCTTTGTGACTCATTCGAGCCTTGTTTATCAGTGCCTCTGCACCTAATTCTAACAACAGTTCAGAATTTTCTCGGATTCTCGCCACCATGTTCCTTAAAGCCATGCATGCTTGTTTCTGTGAAACAAAAAGGGAATTTAATTTGACTGACAAACAGAAATAATTCAGGCACAACCTGTGTAATCTGTTGTTCGTTTCCGTCTCTGCAATGATGTTCTGTGAGTGCTCTTGTATTAAAGCAATCCTGCAAAACTTTAACCAGCAATTTTACAAGGGGCAACAACAGTTTTCAGCACAGCTGTGGAGTTAATACATTGTCACCTCAGTAATGGAGTTGATCTAGTGGTTTGCTGAGCAACAGATTTGACCCAATGACTAGCTGAGGAATGAAGTTGACCCAATGGTTAGCTGAGCAATGGAGTTGACCCAGTGGTTAGTGGAGCAATGGACTTGGCCCAATGGTTAGCTGAGCAATGAAGCTGAGCAATGGAACTGACCCAATGGTTAGCAGGACAATAGACTTGACCCAGTGGTTAGCTGAAGACTTAAGCTAGCTCAATGGTTAGCTGAACGATGAAAACTCAGTCCAATAGTCAGCTGGGCAATGAAGTTGACCCAATGGTAAGCTGAGCAATGGACTTCACTCAGTGGTTAGCTGAGCAACAAAGACTTGACCCAATGGTTACATTGCAGCTGAGGAATAGACTTTACCAAATGGTTAGCTGAGCAATGATGTTGGCTCAATGGTTACCTGAGCAATGTCCCTCCACTGCATTCCAACCCCCCCATCCGACTTAACCAAGATCTAACCTACCTGCACCCCTGCCTCCTGCTCGTGGATTTTCATGGCCTGCAGCACCACCTGGTGACCATTACACTCCACGATCTTCTTGCAGCTCTCTGGGTTGCGCAGTGCCACTGTGGCCAGCAGGGCACACCCAGCCTCGGCCACCCCGGGGTTAGCTTGGTGAGTCGTCATTGCCACCAGAGTTAGACTCACCCCGTCATTGGCCACGATGGCCACTTTGACGTTGTCATTGCCAGCTAAGGCCTTCAGTAGGCTCAGAATCTGGCGACATAAGGCCTGAGGAGTAGACAAGTCAGTGGTATTACATGGCTGTCTCCCTGTCAAAAACATCAGGTAAGTATACAGGGGTTGAATTAGGAAAACTTTAGTGCATGCACTTGTAGACCCAGATTTTTCGGGGTACAATGGCTAATCCTTATGTGCATCAATAATTTCAATCATATGACCAAACTGGACGATGTGGAAATGTGTGATCACATGAAAACGTGTCCACATGAAAATGATCACATGAAACTGTGTGATCACGTTAACACCAACTGATACACGTTACTTGTAGCTTAGATGAGTGTTCAGACAAACAATCACTTGTAGTCTACAAACACTGAAACAACATGTCACCCAACTTATGACATTTCCTGTTTCAAGAATAAGTCAATGCATTCTGGCAAAATTATTCACATTAACTTATCTGATTTATTTATCCGATCAGAGTTTTTCACTGTATTGAAGAATATTTTCGTGGGAGGTGGGAGGAAACCGGGCAGAGCCCTAGTGAAATGCACAACCTTCTGCTGGTTGGTAGAAAATCTTCCCATGTGTGCCCTGAGAGGAAGCCAGCCTTAGCTGGTATTCACATTAATTTATTTATTTATTTATTTCACCACGGTTTTCCCCCATTCTGAAAAATACTTCACTTACATAACCCAGCATTATGGCAGGAGGAAACCAAGGGAAACCCATAACCATCCACCATGTCCACAGGTTGCTGGCAGACCTTCCCATGTGCAACCGGAGATGGGGCCAATCTGAGGCAGTATTCGTGTTAAAGAAAAAGATGAAACGAAACAGCAAATGAACACTGCCTGTAGTTACCTGATGTTTCAAGTTCTCCTGGAGTGTTAGCAGAATGAGTTTCAACCCTCCCAGATCCATAACTTCCTTACAGAACTCGTCTCTGACGGCCAACTTACTGAGAGTGGAGAACAGCTCACCCAGCACACCCACATCGTGTGTGTAGTCTGTGAGGGACAATGACAAGGGCAAATATTTTGTGTACATAAAATGTATACACAAAAGAATAAACACATTTATATTCATGCAATTTTTCATAACATGATTCACCTTCTGCACAAACTACTGATCTTAGTCGTTCTAAAGTTTGCGTGCAAGGTGAGGCCATATCCTACTGGGAAAACAAGCTTCCGCAACAAAAACTGAATCGCACTGGTTTTACCTCTTTTTTGTAAAACAGCAAAGAGTGAGAAATTCTAGGCCATTTTATACTGTGATAAAAATGATTATTCAGACACACATGAAAACAAGTTTCTGTGGACACTATATTCCATTTAATGCTACAGCTGTACAACTTACCATTACATATGTTTAAGATGGTCTTTAGAGCATTTCCTTCTGCCACTATCATTTTGGCGTGTTCATGTCCCTTGCCAAATGGAACTCGAATATCATCATCAAATGTCAGCACTCTCAACGCAAAACAGATTTCCTTCACCAAAGATCCGGCTGTTTTGTATTCATCAATCAAAGAAACCAATTTCGTAATCAAATTTTCCGTCACGAATCCTTGTCTGTTGTTCTCATGTTTGATGCAAAGAAGACGAATGAGTTTCACAGTTGTTTCCAATATCTCGACATCACTGCGATATTCATCTAGAAGCTGAGTGAATAGAACAGTGCCTCTGATATCCAACACATCTGGCTGTCCATTGCACAAAGCGCAAAGTGCAGTTAAACACCGTTGTAACATGACAGGCTCTGAACGGTACTTTTCGCAAGCCTTGAACAAAACTGGGTACGCCCCGTTGGTCCCTGCTAGACACCTCCTGGACAAGTCAACATCACATTCACATTCAAATGTCTTCAGACACGCACAAATCTCAGAACTGCCTGCTTTTCCACTTTCAAGTAACTTTGACAGTTTTTTCAAGGCACCCGTAACAGGATGTTCCACAGGCTGTCCGTTTAATGTTCCACCTACATACAAGCTTGCATCCTTTACTATATTACCCAGATTTACACCCTGAAAAGAGATAATATCATTTATTTATCTTAAAGGTGTTTTATGCTGAACACATCAATACATGTATTTCACTTATACCATTACGGCCAACATTATGGTGGGAGGAAACCAGGCAGGACCATAGGGAAACCCACAACCTTCCGTCCTATGCTGGTAAATCTACCAAAATGTCCTAAAATGAAGCCAGCCTGAGCCAGACCTGGAACTCCCAGCGACCCCATTGGTGAGAAGCACCTGAGTCACTGTGCTGCGCTAGCATGACCACTCAGCCATTCAAGCCTTGAAGAGATGATACGGTATCACTGAACTGCAAAAACTATTTGCTGAGCAAACAGTACTAGTTCCAGTTCCCATGCAATATGTTAAAGCATAACTATGAAATACAGGCATAATAAAACATTGTAACAGAATTGTCTGTTAAAAAAGAAAAAAAAAACAAAGATAATGATATCCAGTAGTATATGAGAGAGTAAGTTCATGAATATTCAATTGCAGGACACATTACATGTAAATTTCAACAATCAATATTAAAATGCAAATTCTGAGATCTGACATTTGATCTAAACGTGGAAAAATCATCCAGTTAGATGGATCTCAATTACCTGAGACTCAAACTGTTTGATGGCATCCTCTAAAGCCTCTCCCACTTCCATGTCAAACTCCTTCATATTCTCTTTCACCACATCATCAAAGGTTTGCTGAGAAATGTGCTTGGCCATTATGTCTGAAATATAACCCTTACTATAGATCTCTTTATAGTTTATACATAGGGCCTAATCAATCCCCTCAAGAAAATAACTAACTTGATTAGTGGTAGTTAGAAATGAAAAGATGACACCTAAGTAGGCACTAAGTATGGAAGCACATGTACCTTTTCTTTTCAAAAAATAATATTAAGTGTTAATGGCACCATAGTATACATTTTTAATGCCTATAGAAGTTTTCTGAATTTTCTTAGATTAACATCGATTAGCACTGAATATGGCTGTGGACACATTAGACAGTTAAAAGTTTGCTTGGGCGTGCAGTCATTTCAATCCACATACAAATGTGGGTCGGGGGCCTCCTTAGCTCAGTTGGTTAGCGCACTAGCGTGGCATAATGACCCAGAAGCCTCCCGTCAATGCGGTCGCTCTGAGTTCAAGTCCAGCTCATGCTGGCTTCTTCTCCAGCCATAGATAGGTAGGTCTGCCAGCAACCTGCAGATGGTCGTGGGCTTCTCCCAGGCTCTGCCCAGTTTCCTCCCTGCATAATGCTGGCCGCCGTCGTGTAAGTCAAACATTCCTGAGTACGGCATAAAACACCAATCAAATAAATAAACATATAAATCACATGTGATTCGAGACATCTGATTCAGTTCTGTTTGGTTCAGTCATGTGCTTGATGAGAAATCTTTCTTGATCAGTTTACCATTACAAACTTGTGTGCAGTGGTGGGAAGTGGAGACATTATGATGTTTATCTTGTAACAGAGGTTTGTGGGCTGCTCATTCACACAACTATCTTTTCATCGACACTTACATGATTCGAGATGATCTTACTTTTGAGTAGAGTCCAGCCTACTGACACAGTCACTAGTCCGATATAATCTGCGTCTGTATGCTCATTTAATATACAGACAGATATCATTTTGCATACAGACATCAGGCCAAAAACTGCATTACACAAGGAATATCCCCAATGACCATTTGGTCGCTGGGATATCGTACTCCTTCCTTTATACTGCTCCCATCTCCAGAACGACAACTGTTTTCACATACATGGTAAAATAACAGTTTGCCTTCACGCTTGTGTGTAAAATAAATATAGGTGGTCAGACGTTGATAGCATGGACGAAATAACAAGGCAGAGACTGAGGGTGTTTTATTTCTACTTGATACTGTAAAACAGCCCTAAATCTCTTTTGCACTTCTCAAAGTGGCTATCATCACTATAATCAGAAAAGGCTTACATGCACGGCAGTTCTAGGCAGAGTTCGGAGTCGGACTAAATCAAAAATGTGAATCAGAACCCGCTCATGTTCAGCGAGAGAAATTAAGAGCATTTGCCACCGCCCGTTATGGTAAATCGATGCTCAGATCAACAGAAAACCACCAAGGATCGTTCAAATCGCTTGCAAGTTACCTGATAGAATTCAGCGACTCTGTCACAGCCACATCAATGATTCAGAAGTGCACGATCAAGCACGTTTCCAAGTAAAACATGTTTGAGCATGCCGCACAACACCTAAGCCGGAAATTACAACACAGTGATATAGTTCTCATTAAAGGTTGTAAAAAATAGTGAATAAATTCAGCTACCGCTGTCTGGTGCCATAACTAACTATTTATTCTAAGACTGTTATGCACTTTGAACACCTCGGCAAAAATATGTGTGATCAATATTGGCGGATTGATATAAACAACCCTGTGATACCTAACTAAATTTTATCCCAAACCTCTCGACTTAAGTGAACTTCAACAAAGCCAGTGGGATGACATAACATAGGGTACTATTCACTTGAGTATCACTACACACGTTTTCACCAGCCAGTGTAATCTTGATTTTCACAAGCAAACAAGCAGAGGGGATGACAGCCTTTGAAGAGATGGGAGTTATGCCAGAAATTGGTACGACAATTAAATTAACATTGTCATTCATCTCGGTTATTTGGAATTGCGTTACAGTCGTTTTGTGATAACTGAAAGCGCATGTCGTGAAAAGTCAGACATGACGACAATTGGGTATCCAATGACGAGTCGTTGTGTTGAAACCTTAGACAGTTAGACCTAGATATACAGCTTTTGTATTTGCGGACAGAGCTACAGAGCAAAGCTAGCAGAATTGGACGGATAACTTTGCTGTGTAGGCAGGAACCCGGTTGTCACGTGATAGTGCCGTAATTCATTTCAGAGTCGGGAGTTGTAAAGACTAGGTTTATATTTGTGCCGTTTGACCGTATGTTTTCCCATAGCCCCAGGTTGCTATTTCAATCCGTCTTTTATATAATGGACTGACGGGATGTCATAGCTACAGCGGGTAGCCATGCTAGAGCTTAAAATATGTCGCCATACTCTATTGCATGTCATTGCTAAGTGGAATATATGTGGGATGTTGTGTGTGCAGCCGAGCTGAGAGGTGAGAGCCACAATTGACACCTGTTCTGGGATGCAAGCGTCATTCAGAAAGGACTGACTTGGCGTGAAAGCACGTGAGCTCAAGCATTGCTCCCTACTGTGGCTATGTTATCCCGTCAGTGCAGTATATAAAAGAGGGAGAGCAACCTGGGGCTAGTTTTCACACAGTCATGTGTTTTCATCGGTTAAAAATAACCACCGGGGAGATGATTGATTTGCGAAATAAATTTGTGGAAATAACCTGTTTTTGTTATTATACTCACTCACATGATTCAGTGACGTTTGTTCTTTGCACAAATGTTGAGAGTAGCCATATATATGTTGACTTATGTTACCTTTTTGTTTTCTTGTGAAAATCACTGGATCCAAACTTGCATCACATGTTTGCATCCAAACATGTTGGAACTGTAGTATGTTTATAGCACTAGACCATGTTTCCTGTGAAAGAGATTTTCCACTTGGCTGCATCAGCAGTATTGCAGACAGTATTTGCCACTGTGGAAGACTCTAATATGGCTGTTTTTAAATATGGTCAGATTTCGATATTGAAAATTCAACATTATAAGACCACAATGAAAAATAGTTTTTATACAAAATTTGTGTTGAGTTTTTATGAAATAAATTGAGTTTTTGGTACACTGGTGATGAAAAAATATTGAGTTTCTGATTTGTTGAAATTGGCTAGAAAAACCCTTTGGGCCTGTTTCACTACTTGTAAACAACTAGCGACATTGAGTTGACTATCATTGTAACGTGTAATAACATAGGGACAGGACACTGCTTTAATGTTATATGTTTTAATTATGCACTTGAGTGCATGTGTGAATAACATTGCAAAGTATTTCCAGACCATTGTGCTGTGGCAGGAGTAGGTTTCTTGATCATTTCATGTTAGAAATTTATATGTATATACTTAAGTTGCAAACAGAACCCTAGCAACCTACTACAGTCTCAGATGATGAGTGTTCTGGGCGTGGAAGAATACCATTTCAGCCCAGACAGAATGGCAGGGTTTCATGATAGTCGACGGAATATGGTCAAATGTCAGCTTCCGCTGTCCTGGTAGCCGTTAGGAAAAATACTTTATCGAAAAACACATAATATTTTCCAACCTCTCTGATAAACTTAACTTAGAACTTAACTTGCACTGTCTTTCACTTGAAACTGGCTGGAGAGAATTGCAGTCTGGCTAACTGAGTTAGCTGTCGAAGCTTAGCCTTTAGACTTTTGTGAAACAGGCCCCAGTGTATGAAGGGATATTCTGCTGATTGTGTGTTTTCATACTTATTACAGGCAAAGCTTTGGAGGAAATGGGCTGGCTGTTGCCAACAGATGTCCAGGCAGAGGCCATTCCAATGATCCTTGGTGGTGGGGATGTCTTAATGGCAGCAGAAACAGGCAGTGGCAAAACTGGTGCTTTCTGTGTGCCAATTCTCCAAATTGTCCACGAGACACTGAGGGACCTCAGAGAGGGTAAAGGTGGGAAGATCTCCCAGCGGGCCACAACCAGTGCCAAGTGGAAGATGAATGTGTATGACCGTGGAGATGCAATGGCCATTGATCCAGAAGGGCTTCTCTGTCAAGCTAGGGACCCAGGCGATTGGCATGGAACCAGAAGCAATAAGGCAGTTGTTGGAGAAGGGAAGTACTTCTTCGAAGCTACTGTCACAGATGAAGGGCTCTGCAGGCTGGGATGGTCCACAGATAAAGCCACCCTGAATCTCGGAATTGATAAATTTGGATTTGGATTTGGTGGAACGGGCAAGAAATCTCATGGAAAGCAGTTTGATTCTTATGGTGAGCCTTTTGGAATGAATGATGTCATGGGGTGTTACCTTGACCTTGATAATGGCATTATCAAGTGGTCCAAGAATGGCGTTGATCTGGGAAATGCTTACACAATACCGGCGAACATGAGAAATGAGAAGTTCTACGCCGCTGTCGTGTTGAAGAATGCTGAAATGAAGTTTAACTTTGGGGACACTTCCTTCAAGTATCCCCCTAAAGGTGGATATATCGGATTGTCCAAAGCAAACTCCAGCTTTGTGGTGGATTCCAGAATTGTTGGCTCTGGATCATCTGCAGCGAATTCTAAGCCCGCACCTAATGCCCCTCAGGCCATAATCATAGAGCCTTCAAGAGAACTGGCAGAGCAAACCCTCACCCAAATACAAAAGTTCAAGAAACACGTCGCCAATCCCACCGTGAATGAGTTGTTGATCATCGGTGGCGTGAGCTCCAGGGACCAGACGGACGCCCTCATGAAAGGCGTTGACATCGTAGTGGGGACTCCAGGTCGGATGGAAGACCTTATCTCTACAGGTCAGCTGGCTCTCCATCAGGTCCGTTTCTTCGTTCTTGACGAGGCGGACGGACTTCTGCAGCAGGGTTACAGCCAATTGATTGATCGGTTGCACAAGCAGATCCCCAAAGTCACCAACGATGGCAAGAGGCTTCAGATGATCGTCTGCAGTGCCACGCTGCATTCCTTTGATGTGAAGAAAATGGCTGAGCGACTGATGTACTTCCCCACGTGGATTGACCTGAAAGGTCAGGATGCGGTACCCGAGACCGTGCATCACGTTGTTTGCATGGTGGACCCCAAAGAGGACACCACTTGGATGAATATGAGGCATCACATAACCACGGATGGGGTTCATCTCAACGACAAGCTTCAACCAGGCTCTAGCCACGCGGAAACTCTGTCTGAAGCCGTAAAGATCCTCAAGGGAGAGTACACACTGAAAGCCATAGACGAGCACAAAATGGAGAAAGCCCTGATATTTTGTCGAACAAAGCTCGACTGTGACAACTTGGAGAAGTATCTCTTGGAAAAGAACAGGAATGTGTACACTTGCGTTTGCCTTCACGGGGATCGCAAACCACAAGAACGCAAAGCTAATCTTCAAAAATTTAAGGACGGCAAAGTTCGTTTCTTGATTTGTACGGACGTGGCTGCTCGTGGCATCGATATTACAGGCCTCCCCAATGTTATCAACGTCACCTTGCCGGACGAAAAACAGAACTACATCCATCGCATAGGCCGCGTTGGCCGAGCCGAGAGGATGGGACTGGCAATCTCCTTGGTCGCCAGCTTCAAGGAAAAAGTTTGGTATCACTCGAATTGCAACAACCGCGGCCGAGGATGCTACAACACGGACTTGACCGATTACGGAGGATGTTGCATCTGGTACAATGAGCCACAGTTGCTAAATGAGATTCAAGACCATCTTGATATCACTATCGATAAGGTCGCCCCGGATATGAAGGTCCCCATTAATGAGTTTGACGGCAAGGTCGTGTATGGAGAAAAGCGCAAAGCAGGCGGTAGTCTGTATAAAGGTCACGTGGAGTTCTTGGCGCCAGCAGTCAGCGAGCTGGCTCAGTTAGAGAAGCGAGCGCAGTCATCCTTCATCAACCTGAAATACAGGAAGCCGTTTGCTGCTCGTTGAAGAACTGAATTCCCTTCAAGATGAAACGCTCCTCAGTTGACGGATTTTTATTTTCATCAGATCAGCATTATAGTTTGCATGTTGTCAAGGCAACAAGGGAAAAGCTTAGCCATTTACAAGACGATTTGGCAGACATTCTGATTTAGATTTATTTTCCCCTTTCATTGCCCCTTACACTAAGGCATTTCCAAAGAACTAATTTTCAACCAGTGGCTGTTCTAGTTCAAACTGGCGAAAGGGTTTCAGAAGGGAAGTTACCATTGCAGCCTGAATGTTCGACTTATACGCATCAGTGCTATTTATCAGCAGTGAATTTTTGTTTTGTTAGGGACATTAAATACATTTCAGGCTTTGTTATTCTTTGTATTTGTTTCTGAATAAGCCTTTGGAACACTTTGGATTATACTCAGCTATAAGTCGGCTTAAAGAGCTACTCATTACCGAGCGGCAAGGATCGTTAATGTATTGGGTTAGATTCATTCCAAAATTGGCCTGATATATGTAATACAAAATTTAATACACAGTCCGTTTGCGAGTGTATAAACTGGAAGGACGTAAAAATAGTGAAATGTTCACTTACCGTGTAAAACGGAAGTCGTGTGCGATCTGGGCCAAGTTGTAGATTTGGCTTTTTCAAAAGAAAGGCTTGAGAAAGCGGTGTTTCGTTGTGACCGAAGAAATAGTTGACCGGGCTTGATTCCTTTGCTCTTGGGCTTTACCCATGTACAAAATGACCCTTCCGGGATGCGATTGCCTTTGGTTTGAACACTGATCATATGGAATATATGCCCTTAGGACATGATCCCATGAACCCCATGGGAAATTAATGCCAAAAAATGGCAAGCATGTGTGCATTAACTTGCAAGCTCTGGGAGTGTGGATAGATCATTTTGACGTTGTGATGGTTGGCTCATTCTGGCGTGCAAATAGATTGAGGGTCGAGACAAATATTTATTGAGGACAGACAAGGTCACAGCTCTGTATGGAAAATAAAGCAGTGGATTATATGGGCAAAGAGGAAATTGATAATTCCTGAAGGCGCAAAAAGTTTTTAAACAAATTTGACACTGCATGTTTAGAAGGGATAAATGAACACAAATGGAGTATGTGAGACCATCACTGCTTCCCAGCGTCGTGCGGTATATATATTGATACTCTCGCTTCGCAAGAATGCTATTCAAATTGTTCAGTCCTTACCGAAACAAGTTCTGATGAGTTCGTTCACGGAGAATGGGATACCGATTACCGCGCAATGGCGATTCGATCCCAAGCTGACTTGAATATTGTTCTCTCGCTTTGCATGAATAATAAATTAGTTTTTCCACAAAACGTCATCGACAATGCAGGAATGAACAATAGACTACACAGCTTTGAACCGAATTACGTCGGGCGGGAAAGGTTCCCGCATTGGTTGTATGTTTGTAACCTTGGCCTTTAAAACGTCATTCTCGAGTTAGCCAGTATTTTAACCCGTAATTAAGATAGACGCACTTGTACAGTTTCAAGTTGGTATGCTTTACTCTCTTGGACCTGGGATTTCGTGGTTTACCCAACCTCTTGCTGTATGTGGGACCATGGTGACAATCAGCAGTCAACGGCAGGATGGAATAGCGTAAATATAATTTTTCGAAGGAGTTCCTTGAGTGAGCGATGTCTTTCCATATGTTTTTTCATTGTGTTTTAACGTCCTTTCTGTGCATTCTAATTTCTGTCATTTTTTGACGGTGTGTCCTTGTAGGATACAGGCAGGTTCCAGTGTCAACATACATACGCCAGGACTTCTCGTCATATGACTGAAAAATTGTTGAGTATGGCGTAAAACCGAAGCATACACATACACAAAAGTGTAGATGTTCAATTTTATAATAGCGGGTGTATACGTTTTTTTTTTTTTCAGCGTCCTTGGACAGTATATATCACTGTCAATTCTGACCACTTACATAGTTTTATCAGACGAATGATGTACAACACATTACATCTAGTCTAGTGTAGTCTAGCCTTCAGATGCGTAGGCCTATCGATTGATTCTCAATGATTGGTTGAGAATAGGGGTGGAGGAGATAGGAGTGCTTAGGGAAAACCATTCAATGCACCCATCTTTCGCAAGTTGTTGACAATTCCACAGTACATTACAGATGGCACGTGACCTTCAATGAAAGCAAAACTGAGTTAACATATACCCCATGCGAGTGATGACAGAAGGTATACCTTCACATATAAACCTAGACCTCTCTAGTGCCGCATAGATGGTAGATTTATACCCGTGGATAATACAATCACCCACGAGCCTCTCGCAAATGTGGTCGCTGTGAGCTCAAGTCCAGATCATGCTGGCTTCCTCTCCGAACGTCTGGGATCGTACGCGGAAAGGTCCCCGCGCTCTGCCCGGTGCCTTCCCACCATATCGCGGGCTGCCGTCGTATCAGTGAAATATTCTTGAGTATGGCGTAAAACCAAAATCAAATAAGTGAAATAAATTCGACTGTGGGTCTGTTATTTGTGTAGAGTGTTGCTGTCTCGATTTTACTCTATAGCACTCACGAACCCAACAGGTTATTAGACTATCTATTATAGGGTAATGTCAGTTCTCCCTCTGGAATTTTGGAAACCTGTTAGAGAATTCCTTGACATGACAGTTATACCCTGGGTGAGGGGTGACATCACTATCAGATATACCACTAAATGCACAGTTTGTAAGCACATAATAGTTTTTCAATAAATATATACATTATAAATGGTGACAGTCTATGGTTCACTCCAGGTAATCCAGTTTGCTCCAAAATTGTGGAGCACGGCGTTAAGAAGACATCAAATAATTCTGACTGAACTAGCCATGTCGGTCGTGAGGCCGCATTAGCCAGCCGCTGATCAGTTCCGTATATAGGTATGAAAACAGTAATTTGATTTTGTACACAAGATTCAGGTGCACAGAAAACGGCTGGGACGGGTAGGGATTGGTTGTATCTGTGAAGTGTGTTGAAGTACTGCCAGGTGATTTTGCAGATATAAACTATGGCAAATAATGGTTGAAAAATAGTCCACTACTCGTAGGTACAATTAAAGAGAGAAAATATTATCCAATGAGTCAGTGCCCCCTACACCCTGTTTCTATGGCGATAGGACACTAGTACCTGCATTCGACCTGATCTATTTTGAGAAAATGGAGAAGCCCTGATGACATTTGGATATGTTGTGGGCCAGGCCAATATGTGTCATTCGGGCCAATTAAAATTATACAATAGAGTTTTAGGTGGGTGTTCTTTGTGGAATTACTACATCAATCGTAAGGCTATTTTAGTGGTTTTATACCTATAAAATTTATACCGTTGTACGCGTCACAAATTGCTGTATGACATACACATTTGTCAGGATGTTATATGCTACTAGTAAAGTGACGCGTGTTGCAAAATCATCCAGTCCTACAAACATTCAATTTATGTCATAAACCATCTGCAGATTTCGCAGATGTATATGCTTATAAATTTTCGGTGTCCTAATGATCAAATCGCACTGAAAATAAAGGTCAATCACATTCGGATGTTTGTTGGTTGCCAGTTTTTTGCAAACAGCTTCAAGTTTCTTGAGAGAGGAAACCGGAGAACCTGGAGTAAACTATATCTTCGCCATTCACAATGTACCTGACAAACTATGATAAACATCAGCTGGACCGGAAAGGACAGCATTCGATCCTGTGGCCTCACTGGTCAGCGGCTCTATTTATTTATTTATTTATCTATTTATTCATTTATTTATTTCATCAGTGTTTTACGCCGTACTCAAGAATATTTCTCTTGTACGACGGCGGCCTCAATTATGGTGGGAATAAACCGGGCAGAGCCCTGGGGAAACCCACGACCATCCACAAGTTGCTGGCGGATCTTCCCAAGTGGGCCCGGTGAGGAAGCCACCGTTAGCTGGACTTGAACTCACACCCATCACATTGGTGAGAGCCTTCAGCTCTATTTGTAAACACCACCATTTAGAATGAAAATAAAAAGTTCTGTATGTAGAGTTTTTAGATTAAATTTTATTTCAGTATTACACATTAAGTAATCACGGGGTATAAAACATGTTGGAAAGAACATTTCTTTAAGACAGTGTTTTTCGTCGAGTTTATCTATAGGCCTATCCGTTTAATGCCTTGTCAAAGCGGTTTGGGTCTTTGTCGCAATGGTTTTTGCCCGATGTCTTCGCTGAAAAACATAAAGAAGCACATTCATACTAAGCTTAATTGTGCACTTGCATAACAGCGAATCAACCATGCAAATTTATAACTCGCTAAAATTTACATTCGTTATAAACGATAAGAATGTTACTCTGCATTCTTTTAAACTTTATATTAACAACCGTGCAAGCAAATTTCCACATGGTACATCTGTCGCTTACACCATTTAAACAAGACAGCGTTCACAACGTCCTAAATCATCAACTATAGACTATATGTATGGGCACAACTTCAAGAGCTCACCTTTCTGCGGTTTCTCTTGTGCTTGCTGGCATTCAGATCCGTTGGTGTCACTTCAGTTTTCTTCCGGTCTTCCTGATGCACATTGACTTTACTCGCGTTCCTTTTTTCCTCTGTGATGATCACATCACAGCGTTCTTTCCCTTTCGTCAATTTAACTGATTTTGGCCACCATCTTCTTCGCTTTCCTCTGGCCACTTCTGGTTTATTCTCCTTTGGAGATTTCACTTTGCGCCGGAACTTATCAAAACCTGTATTTTAGAAAAATAAAGAGACACACGTCAGAGTACGGAATGCTGTGACAATATGTAAGTGCGAATAAAACTCACCAAGAAAACCACTGACACAGTTCTGTTCATGTATATTGGCTTGTATACCCACATTTATACATGAATTATTTGTCAATGAATAACAACAATGGGAACAGCTTGTACTGAACGCCTTTAACAAGTTAAAGCCCTCATATTTTCTCTCGATCATTGTTTCTTGAAAACCATCCACTGAGATCGTCGTGTTTATTAACAAAATGTGGCTTTCACACAAAACAAGGACGACCTAGTGAAATCGTCGGACACAAAGCCACAAACTGTATGCTAATAAGATAAATCCCTCCAAGAAATGACCTCTCCTCTCCTTTAAAGGTCTGCACCTTTTCTGAACATTTTTCGTAACAGGCTACTGTAGAATTCAGCTTATAATAACTTGTATATCAATAACTGAAACAATTATTATTTATTTATTATTTAACTTTAACATACCCCGCCTCAAGTATTCATATCTGAATACTATCCAATGGCAGAACCATGACAGTGCCAGTATCCAACAGTTGGTGGAATGAAATAAATCGGAGATCGATTCTTCTTCATCATGATTGAGGTCAACATTGTGGGGTATTGGCGTTGTACCCTTGTTGTATAGCTCCTTGTTCCGATTCAGTTCTTCGATTTTCACTGCGATGATGAGGGTCGAGGTCAAATTCTACACGGCAGAAAAAAAGAAATAAGAATCAAAGCATACATATATACATTAAAACATATTCAAAATAAAACAGGTAAGATATGAACTTCATTGAGATGGTCTCATGTAAACTAATGGCAACGTTCAGTATTCCTGTTCCATCATGTCATAAAATGGCAGGCACGTTTGTGAAAAGAGGCCTCCGTGGCCGAGTGGCCGGCGTATAGCCCAGCGCAATGACCCTGGAGCTTCTCGACAATTAACGCGAATTCAATGAATTCAAGTCCAGCTCATGCTGGTTGCCTCTCCCGTCGAACATACAAAAGCAGCCCTCGGCAGCCGTACTTGGAAAGGTATGCCAGCGACGTGCGGATGGTCGTGGATTTCCCTCGGACTCTGAGCGGTTTCCTCCAACTACAATGTTGGCCGTCGTACTATAAGTGAAATATTCTTGAGTCCGGTTTGAAACAACAATGAAATACATACATAAATACATTATGAGAAAATAACAAAAGACAATTGGGGAGTTCGAGTTCGAACTCTTTTATCGTTAAAGGTAAAAAATGTGTTACTGTACCATGTGAGTTGACAAAATGTTAGGCAACTTTTTCGGACTACACTTGCTGTTACATGAGTTTCTGTAAACGTGTCACAAAAAGTTATTTAGACTTGAACGAACTGTGGTTAAAATTGAGGAGCTGAAGGTTTGTGAACTTAAGAAGTTACTGGAGAAAAGAAACGCCATTGTACCTTCTGATCACGGTGAGATGGGTAATCAGTAAAGTAAAGTCAATAAACCTTGCCTTATATTTTGACAAGACACATGATACAGTAGGATTCTTTTTACCGTTAGCAACAAAAGAGTTCGAACTCGAAATTCTCTCATTAGAGCTCGTAGAGTACCACCAAATTGCCAAATTATACCAACAACTTTTCTGACAAGAATTGCAGTCTACTCAGCATGAATTACGATCTCAACCTGAACTACACAAGGGTGTCACCCCTGATGACTATTTTATTTGCTGCTTTCTATCATAATCGTCATTGCCGTATGGCACAGTTTTAGATAGGCCTATATGTATGTTAATATCTTTCTATGGATCAGTTATACAATCATACACTTATAATAAATCCAGAACATGTATTTTCTTACCTGAGTAATAACTTCGGATTTCTCGGTATCCTTCTCTTTCTCAAGGTTCCCATCATCTTCTGGGTCCAGTCTCCATACAAATTCATTATCTTCATTAAACTTGTAAGGGACCTTCTCAGATGTCAATACTGGTGTACGATTTTCACCACTACAACCAAGAGGAAATCATCGGCATATTTTCACGCGACTATCGGCCAACCCTTGTATTAAATATAGGAATTTATGATCAGACTGGGTATAAGTAATGATTAGAGAACTTTTACAGTTCTTACAGGCATCTTACAGTTTGTGCCGTGGATGTAATTGGCGGAGGGGGGCGGATGATAATACGTGTTTCTGGGTTATATTAAGCTACTTAGTTTCCTGACATACATGTATAACAATTGTCGTGCCTGCCGTAAATATACGAGTAAGAAAGTCTTTTCATCTTTGGTGTTCTAGAACAGGGTCTTAAACACCATCAAAAGATCAATCAGTCACTCAGACAATGATATCTGTTTTATAAGCCAGTTATATGTATATTCTTTCTATGCCAGTCATACCTACCCGTACTGTGAACAATTCTTCCTGTCTTCAATCAACTCCGATTTTGGAAAATCCGCTGGTGTCGGCGTTTTCAGGGCCAGCAGAACACACAATGTACCTAAAGACACGATATTCAGATACATTCTGTCGTTTGTCTTCCGTCCATAGTCAATGATTTTCTAGCTAAAACCTTATGACATTCCTTCTAAGAACGTTAGATGAACGTAATCGATGTCGGCGCTATCTCTAAGGGCAGTGACGTCATAATGCTTGGCTTACGTCAGTCAACGCATAACCAGGCGTGACGTTGAAATCGACAACCCTCGACTAGATTCTATTTGGATATAGTGCGTCACATGTTACGTCATAGGATAAAATAGAGTGCAAAGGAGTTTCCGTGAAAAGATGGAAAAAACTTCGATTTGTCATTGGAAACTTGATACCGGTAGAGGCCTATGAAGGGTATTTAACATTTTTAGATGTTACCGGGAAACGCTAACATTTTAAATGTCCTTTCATCAGAAGAAGTGACTTTCTATATTGCCACCTATAGACATAGTGACCGACTCAGTGGCCTCTTGGTTAGAGCGTCGGTCTCGAGGTCTTGAGATCCGGGATAACTCCCGGGGCGGGTCATACCAAAGACTTTAAAAATGGTACTTGTTGCTTCCTCGCTTGGCGCTCAACACTGAGAGGTTAGAGTAAGGAAACAGGACTGGTTCGTCCGGTGTCAGTGTAATGCGGCCGCTTGAGGTATCATGTCTGGTGTGTTAAGTTCGAAATGATGTTCGTGTGGCCGCAGCATTTTGACGGCCTGCACTCGCCCTGACACAAGAAGACCTAGTATATATACATTCTAAAGACTCCCGGTCGTCATGTGACTTAAAATTGTTGAATACGACGTAAAACCCAAGCGTACAAACACACAAAAGTGTAGATGTTCAGTTTTGTTATAGTGTTTGTATACAGGTGTTTTCTTTCAGAGTATATGGGCAGTATATACCACTGTCAATTCTGACCACTTATCACACGGAATCATGTACAATACATTACATGTAACATGACAGAGTCTAGCCTTCACATGCATAGACCTATCGATTGCTTCTCAATGATTGGTTGAGAATACAATTGTGGCCAGCTTCATACGGATGGAGGAGATCGGAGTACCCTGGGAAAACCATACAATGAATCCGTCTTTGGCAAGTTGTTGACAATTCCACACTGTATCACACATGGCACTTGTTCTTCAATGAAAGCAAAACTGAGCTAACATATACCTCATGTGAGTGTGATAAAGAAGAGTTAAAGGATGACAGAAGGTATACCGTCACATATAAACCTATACCTGTCTAGTGGCGGATAGATGATAGATGTATACTCGTGGATAATATATGCCTTTTGATGATTCAAAGACCCACGACCCTGACACAAATGTGGTCGCTGTGAGTTCAAGTCCAGATCATGCTGGTTTCCTCTCCGACCGTCAGGGATCGTACGTGGAAAGGTTCCCGCTCTCTGCGCAGCAGTTTCCCACCATATCGCGGGCTGTCATCGCATCAGTGAAATATTCTTGAGTACGGCGTAAAACCAAAATCAAATATATAAGTGAAATAAATTCGAGTCTATGGGTCTGTTATTTGTTTAGAGTGTTGCTGTCTCGATTTTACTGTATAACACCAACGAACCCAACAGGTTATTAGACTATCTATTACACCGTGATATCAGTTCTCTCTCTGGAATCTTCTCTTTGGAAGCCCTTTAAAGAATTCCTTGACATAACAGTTACACCCTGGGTAAGGCGTGACATCCCTACCAGATATACCACTAAATCCAAACAATTTGTAGGCACATATAGTTTTTCAATAAATATATACATTATAAATGGTGACAATCTATGGTTCACTCCAGGTAATCCAGTTTGCTCCAATATTGTGGAGCACGGCGTTAAGTACCCATCAAATAATTCTGACTGAACTAGCCATGTCGGTCATGAGACCGTATTGGTCAGCCGCTGATCAGCTTCGTATATGGGTATGAAAACAGTGACTGGATTTTGTATACAACATTCAGGTGCACAGAAAACGATTGGGACGGGTAGGGATTGGTTGTATCTGTGAAGTGTGTTGAAGTACTGCCAGGTGATTTTGCAGATATAAACTATGGCAAATAATGGTTGAAAAATAGTCCACTACTCGTGGCTACCATTAAAGAGAGAAAATATTATCCAATGAGTCAGTGCCCCCTACACCCTTTTTCTATGGCGATAGGACACTAGTACCTGCATTCGACCTGATCTATTTTGAGAAAATGGAGGTCAAGATGTTATTTGGATATGTTGTGGGCCAATAAGTGTCATTTGGGCCATTTAAATTTATACAATAGAGTCTTAGGTGGTTGTTTTTTGTGGAATTACTACATCAATAGTAACGCTATTTTAGTGGTTTTATACCTATAAAATGTATACCGTTGTACGCGTCACAAATTGCTGTATGACATACACATTTGTCAGGATGTTATATGCTACTAGTAAAGTGACGCGTGTTGCAAAACCATCCAGTCCTACAAACATTCAATTTATGTCACAAACCATCTGCAGATTTCGCAGATGTATATGCTTATAAATTTTCGGTGTTCAAATGATCAAATCGCACTGAAAATAAAGGTCAATCACATTCGGATGTTTGTTGGTTGCCAGTTTTTTGCAAACAGCTTCAAGTTTCTTGAGAGAGGAAACCGGAGAACCTGGAGTAAACTATATCTGCTCCATTCACAATGTACCTGACAAACCACCCGACTGATAAACATCAGCTGGACCGGAAAGGACAGCATTCGATCCTGCGGCCTCTCTGGTCGGCGTTTTTATTTATTTATCTATTTATTTATTTTTTTATTTATTTTTTTATTTCATCAGTGTTTTACGCCGTACTCAAGAAAATTTCTCTTCTACGACCGCGCCCTCAATTATGGTGGGAATAAACCGGGCAGAGCCCTGGGGAAACTCACGACCATCCAACAGGTTGCTGGCCGATCTTCCCAGGTATGGTCGGTGAGGAAGCCGGCCGAAGCAGCTTGAGTTGGACTTGAACTCACAGCCACCGCATTGGTGAGAGACTTCGACTCTATTTGTAAACACCACCATTTATAATGAAAAAAAAAAAAGATAAAGTTCTGTATGTAGAGTTTTCAGATTAAATTTTATTTCAGTATTACACATTAAGTAATCACGGGGTATAAAACATGTTGGAAAGAACATTTCTCTAAGAAAGTATATTTTGTCGAGTTTTTTTATAGGCCTATCCGTTTAATGCCTTGTCAAAGCGGTTTGGGTCTTTGTCGCAATGGTTTTTGCCCGATGTCTCCGCTGAAAAACATAAATAAAGAACATATATAATGGCGAATCAACCATGCAAATTTATAACTCGCTATAATTTACATTCGTTATAAACGATAAGAATGTTTCTCTGCGTTCTTTTAAACTTTATATTAGCAACTGTGCAAGCAAATTTCTACATGGTACATCTGTCGCTTACACCATTTAAACAAGACAGCTTTCACAATGTCCTAAATCATCAACTATAGACTTTATGTATGGGCACAACTTCAAGAGCTCACCTTTCTGCGGTTTCTCTTGTGCTTGCTGGCATTCAGATCCGTTGGTGTCACTGCAGTTTTCTTCCGGTCTTCCTGATGCACATTGACTTTACTCGCGTTCCTTATTTCCTCTGTGATGACCACATCAGAGCGTTCTTTCCCTTTCGTCAATTTAACTGATTTTGGCCACCATCTTCTTCGCTTTCCTCTGGCCACTTCTGGTTTATTCTCCTTTGGAGATTTCACTTTGCACCGGAACTTATCAAAACCTGTATTTTAGAAATATGAGACACACACGTCAGAGTACGGAATGCTGTCACAATATGTAACTGCGAATAAAACTCACCAAGAAAACCACTGACACAGTTCTGTTCATGTATATTGGCTTGTATACCCACATTTATACATGAATTATTTGTCAATGAATAACAACAATGGGAACAGCTTGTACAGAACGCCTTTAACAAGTTAACGACCTCATATTTTCTCTCGATCAGTATTTTTTGAAAACTGTCCATTCAGACAGCCGTGTTTATTAACAAAATGTGGCTTTAACGCAAAACAAGGACAACCTAGTGAAATCGTCGGACACAAAGCCACAAATTGTATGCTAATAAGATAAATCCCTCCAAGAAATGACCTCTCCTCTCCTTTAAAGGTCTGCACCTTTTCTGAACATTTTTCGTAACAGGCTACTGTAGAATTCAGCTTATAATAACTTGTATATCAATAACTGAAACAATTATTATTTATTTATTATTTAACTTTAACATACCCCGCCTCAAGTATTCATATCTGAATACTATCCAATGGCAGAACCATGACAGTGCCAGTATCCAACAGTTGGTGGAATGAAATAAATCGGAGATCGATTCTTCTTCATCATGAATGAGATCAGCATTGTGGGGTATTGGCGTTGTACCCTTGTTGTATAGCTCCTTATTCCGATTCAGTTCTTCGATTTTCACTGCGACGATGAGGGTCGAGGTCAAATTCTACAGGGTAGAAAAAAAGAAATAAGAATCAAAGCATATGTATATACATTAGAACATATTCAAAATAAAATAGGTACGATATGAACTTCATTGAGATGGTCTCATGTAAACTAATGGCAATGTTCAGTATTCCTGTTCCATCATATCATAAAATGGCAGGCACGTTTGTGAAAAGAGTGGCAGGCGTATAGCGCAGCGCAATGACCCTGGAGCTTCTCGACAATTAACGCGAATTCAATGAATTCAAGTCCAGCTCATGCTGGTTGCCTCTCCCGTCGAACATCGAACAGCCCTCGGCAGCCGTACTTGGAAAGGTATGCCAGCGACGTGCAGATGGTCGTGGATTTCCCTCGGACACTGCAAGGTTTCCCCCAACCACAATGTTGGCCGTCGTACTATAAGTGAAATATTCTTGAGTCCGGTTTGAAACAACAATGAAATACATACATAAATACATTATGAGAAAATAACAAAAGACAATAGGGGAGTTTCGAGTTCGAACTCTTTTATCGTTAAAGGTAAAAAAAGTGTTACTGCACCACGTGAGTTGACAGAATGTTAGGCAACTTTTTCGGACTACACTTGCTGTAACATGAGTGTCTGTAAAAGTGTCACAAAAAGTTGTTTAGACTTTAACGAACTGTGGTTAAATTGAGGTGCTGAAGGTTTGTGAACTTAAGAAGTTACTGGAGAAAAGAAACGTCATTGTACCTTCTGATCACGGTGAGATGGGTAATCAGAAAAGGAAAGTCGATAAACCTTGCCTTATATTTTGACAAGACACATGATACAGTAGGACTCTTTTTACCGTTAGCAACAAAAGAGTTCGAAATCGAAACTCTCTCATTAGAGCTCGTAGAGTACCACCAAATTGCCAAATTATACCAACAACTTTTCTGACAAGAATTGCAGTCTACTCAGCATGAATTACGATATCAACCTGAACTACACAAGGGTGTCACCCCTGATGACTATTTTATTTGCTGCTTTCTATCATAATCGTCTTTGCCATATGGCACAGTTTTAGATAGGCCTATATGTATGTTAATATCTCTCTATGGATCAGTTATACAATCATACATTTGTGATAAATCGAGAACATGTATTTACTAACCTGAATAATAACTTCGGGTGTCCAGATATCATTCTCCTTCTCAAGGTTCCCATCATCTTCTGGGCCCAGTCTCCACACAAATTCATTATCTTCATTAAACTTGTAAGGGACCTTCTCAGATGTCAATACTGGTGTACGATTTTCACCACTATAACCAAGAGGAAATCATCGGCATATTTTCACGCGATTATCGGCCAACCCTTGTATTAAATATAGGAATTTATGATCAGTCTGGGTATAAGTAATGATTAGAGAACTTTTTCGGATATTGATACAGACATCTTACAGTTTGTGCCGTGGATGTAATTGGCGGAGGGGAGCGGATGATAATACGTGTTTCTGGGTTATATTAAGCTACTTAGTTTTTTCCTCACATACATGTATAACAATTGTCGTGCCTGCCGTAAATATACGAGTAGGGAAGTTTTTTTCATCTTTTGTGTTCTAGAACAGGGTCTTAAACACCATCAAAAGATCAATCAGTCACTCAGACAATGATATCTGTTTTATAAGCCAGTTATATGTATATTCTTTTTATGCCAGTCATACTTACCCGTACTGTGAACAATTCTTGCTGTCTTCAATCAACTCCAATTTTGGAAAATCCGCTGGTGTCGGCGTTTTCAGAGCCAGCAGAACACACAATGTACCTAAAGACACGATATTCACATACATTCTGTCGTTTGTCCTCCGTCCATAGTCCAACCTTATGACATTCCTTTTAAGAACGTTAGATGAATGTAATCCACGTCGGCGCTATCTCTAAGGACTGTGACGTCATAATGTTTGGCTCACGTCAGTCAACGCATAACCAGGCGTGACGTTGAAATCGACAACCGTCGACTAGACTCTAGTTGGATATAGTGCGTCACATGTTACGTCATAGGATAAAATAGAGTGCAATGGAATTTCCATGAAAGGATGGAAAAAGGTTGGATTTGTCATTGGAAACGTGATACCGGTAGAGGCCTATGAAGGGTATTTAACATTTTTAGATGTCACCGGGAAACGCTAACATTTGAATCGTGCTTTCATCAGAAGAAGTGATTTTCTATATTGCCACCTATAGACATAGTGACCGACTCAGTGGCCTCTTGGTTAGAGAGTCGGTCTCGAGGTCTTGAGATCCGGGATAACTCCCGGGGCGGGTCATACCAAAGACTTTAAAAATGGTACTTGTTGCTTCCTCGCTTGGCGCTCAACACTGAGAGGTTAGAACTAGGAAGCAGGACTGGTCCGTCCGGTGTCAGTGTAATGCGGCCGGTTGGGGTATCATGTCTGGTGTGTTAAGTTCGAAATGATGTTCGTGTGGCCGCAGCATTTTGACGGCATGCACTCGCCCTGACACAAGACGACATAGTATATATACATTCTAAAGACTCCTAGTCGTCATGTGACTTAAAACTGTTGAATACGACGTAAAACCCAAGCATACAAACACGCAAAAGTGTAGGTGTTCAGTTTTGTCATAGTGTTTGTATACAGGTGTTTTCTTTCAGAGTATATGGGCAGTATATATCACTGTCAATTCTGACCAGTTACACCCTGCGTGAGGCGTGACATCACTATCAAATATACCACTAAATGCAAACAGTTTGTAAGCACGTACAGCTTTTCAATTAATATATACATTATAAATGGTGACAGTCCATGGTTCACTCCGGGTAATCCAGTTTGCTCCAATATTGTGGAGAACGGCGTTAAGAAGACATCAAATAATTCTGACTGAACTAGCCATGTCGGCCATGAGACCGTATTGGTCAGCCGCTGATCAGCTGTTGTATATAGGTATGAAAACAGTAATTGAATTTTGTATACAACATTCAAGGGCACAGAAAACGATTGGGACGGGTAGGGATTGGTTGTATCTGTGAAGTGTGTTGAAGTACTGCCAGGTGATTTTGCAGATATAAACTATGGCAAATAATGGTTGAAAAATAGTCCATTATTTGTGGCTACAATTAAAGAGAGAAAATATTATCCAATGTGTCAGTGCCACTCACACCCTGTTTCTATGGCGATAGGACACTAGTACCTGCATTCGACCTGATCTATTTTGAGAAAATGGAGAAGCCCTGATGACATTTGGATATGTTGTGGGCCAGGCCAATATGTGTCATTCGGGCCAATTAAAATTATACAATAGAGTTTTAGGTGGGTGTTCTTTGTGGAATTACTACATCAATAGTAACGCTATTTTTAGTGGTTTTATACCTATAAAATTTATACCGTTGTACGCGTCACAAATTGCTGTATGACATACACATTTGTCAGGATGTTATATGCTACTAGTAAAGTGACGCGTGTTGCAAAACCATCCAGTCCTACAAACATTCAATTTATGTCATAAAGCATCTGCAGATTTCGCAGCTGTATATGCTTATAAATTTTCGGTGCCTTAATGATCAAATCGCACTGAAAATAAAGGTCAATCACATTCGGATGTTTGTTGGTTGCCAGTTTTTTGCAAACAGCTTCAAGTTTCTTGAGAGAGGAAACCGGAGAACCTGGAGTAAACTATATCTTCGCCATTCACAATGTACCTGACAAACCATGATAAACATCAGCTGGACCGGAAAGGACAGCATTCGATCCTGTGGCCTCACTGGTCAGCGGCTCTATTTATTTATTTATTTATCTATTTATTCATTTATTTATTTCATCAGTGTTTTACGCCGTACTCAAGAATATTTCTCTTGTACGACGGCGGCCTCAATTATGGTGGGAATAAACCGGGCAGAGCCCTGGGGAAACCCACGACCATCCACAAGTTGCTGGCGGATCTTCCCAAGTGGGCCCGGTGAGGAAGCCACCGTTAGCTGGACTTGAACTCACACCCATCACATTGGTGAGAGCCTTCAGCTCTATTTGTAAACACCACCATTTAGAATGAAAATAAAAAGTTCTGTATGTAGAGTTTTTAGATTAAATTTTATTTCAGTATTACACATTAAGTAATCACGGGGTATAAAACATGTTGGAAAGAACATTTCTTTAAGACAGTGTTTTTCGTCGAGTTTATCTATAGGCCTATCCGTTTAATGCCTTGTCAAAGCGGTTTGGGCCTTTGTCGCAATGGTTTTTGCCCGATGTCTCCGCTGAAAAACATAAATAAAGAAGCACATTCATACTAAGCTTAATTGTGCACTTGCATAACAGCGAATCAACCATGCAAATTTATAACTCGCTAAAATTTAAATTCGTTATAAACGATAAGAATGTTACCCTGCATTCTTTTAAACTTTATATTAACAACCGTGCAAGCAAATTTCCACATGGTACATCTGTCGCTTACACCATTTAAACAAGACAGCGTTCACAACGTCCTAAACCATCAACTATAGACTATATGTATGGGCACAATTTCAAGAGCTCACCTTTCTGCGGTTTCTCTTGTGCTTGCTGGCATTCAGATCCGTTGGTGTCACTGCAGTTTTCTTCCGGTCTTCCTTAGGCACATTGGCTATGCTCGCGTTCCTTTTTTCCTCTGGGAGGATCACATCACAGCGTTCTTTCCCTTTGGTCAATTTAACTGATTTTGGCCACCATCTTCTTCGCTTTCCTCTGGCCACTTCTGGTTTATTCTCCTTTGGAGATTTCACTTTGCGCCGGAACTTATCAAAACCTGTATTTTAGAAAAATAAGAGACACACGTCAGAGTACGGAATGCTGTGACAATATGTAACTGCGAATAAAACTCACCAAGAAAAACCACTGACACAGTTCTGTTCATGTATATTGGCTTGTATACCCACATTTATACATGAATTATTTGTCAATGAATAACAACAATGGGAACAGCTTGTACTGAACGCCTTTAACAAGTTAAAGACCTCATATTTTCTCTCGATCATTGTTTCTTGAAAACCATCCACTGAGATCGTCGTGTTTATTGACAAAATGTGGCTTTCACACAAAACAAGGACGACCTAGTGAAATCGTCGGACACAAAGCCACAAATTGTATGCTAATAAGATAAATCCCTCCAAGAAATGACCTCTCCTCTCCTTTAAAGGTCTGCACCTTTTCTGAACATTTTTCGTAACAGGCTACTGTAGAATTCAGCTTATAATAACTTGTATATCAATAACTGAAACAATTATTATTTATTTATTATTTAACTTTAACATACCCCGCCTCAAGTATTCATATCTGAATACTATCCAATGGCAGAACCATGACAGTGCCAGTATCCAACAGTTGGTGGAATGAAATAAATCGGAGATCGATTCTTCTTCATCATGATTGAGGTCAACATTGTGGGGTATTGGCGTTGTACCCTTGTTGTATAGCTCCTTATTCCGATTCAGTTCTTCGATTTTCACTGCGACGATGAGCGTCGAGGTCAAATTCTACAGGGTAGAAAAAAAGAAATAAGAATCAAAGCATATGTATATACATTAAAACATATTCAAAATAAAACAGGTAAGATATGAACTTCATTGAGATGGTCTCATGTAAGCTCATGGCAATGTTCAGTATTCCCGTTCCATCATATCATGAAATGGCAGGCACGTTTGTGAAAAGAGGCCTCCGTGGCCGAGTGGCAGACGTCCTAGCGCAAAGTAAGGACCCTGGAGCTTCTCGACAATTAACGCGAATTCAATGAATTCAAGTCCAGCTCATGCTGGTTGCCTCTCCCGTCGAACATACAAAAGCAGCCCTCGGCAGCCGTACTTGGGAAGGTATGCCAGCGACGTGCGGATGGTCGTGGATTTCCCTCGGACACTGCACGGTTTCCCCCAACCACAATGTTGGCCGTCGTACTATAAGTGAAATATTCTTGAGTACGGTTTGAAACAACAATGAAATACACACTTAAATACATTATGAGAAAATAACAAAAGACAATAGGGGAGTTTCGAGTTCGAACTCTTTTATCGTTAAAGGTAAAAAAAGTGTTACTGCACCACGTGAGTTGACAGAATGTTAGGCAACTTTTTCTGACTACACTTGGTGTAACATGAGTGTCTGTAAAAGTGTCACAAAAAGTTGTTTAGACTTTAACGAACTGTGGTTAAATTGAGGTGCTGAAGGTTTGTGAACTTAAGAAGTTACTGGAGAAAAGAAACGTCATTTGTACCTTCTGATCACGGTGAGATGGGTAATCAGAAAAGTAAAGTCAATAAACCTTGCCTTATATTTTGACAAGACACATGATACAGTAGGACTCTTTTTACCGTTAGCAACAAAAGAGTTCGAACTCGAAACTTCCCCATTAGAGCTTGGAGAGTAGGACCAAATTGCCAAATTATACCAACAACTTTTCTGACAAGAATTGCAGTCTACTCAACATGAATTACCATGTCAACCTGAACTACACAAGGGTGTCAACCCTGATGACTATTTTATTTGCTGCTTTCTATCATAACCGTCATTGCCATATGGCACAGTTTTAGATAGGCCTATATGTATGTTAATATCTCTTTATGGATCAGTTATACAATCATACATTTGTGATAAATCGAGAACATGTATTTACTAGCCTGAATAATAACTTCGGGTGTCCAGATATCATTCTCCTTCTCAAGGTTCCCATCGTCTTCTGGGCCCAGTCTCCACACAAATTCATTATCTTCATTAAACTTGTAAGGGACCTTCTCAGATGTCAATACTGGTGTACGATTTTCACCACTACAAGTAAGAGGAGATCATCGGCACATTTTAATGGGACCATCGGCCAACCCTTGTATTAAAGATAGGAATTATATTATACATTATAATCAATCTGGGTTTAAGCCATAATTGGAGAACTTTTTTGGATATTGATACGTGCATCTTCTTGCTTGTGCTGTCTATGTAATTGGGTGGGTGGGGGATAATCATATGTGTTTCTGGGTTATAATAAGCTACTTAGTGGCCTTACATACATGTATAACAATTGTCGTGCCTGTGGTAAATACACGAGTAAGAAAGTTTTTTATCATGTTTGTTATTCTACAGTAGGGTCTTAAACACCATCAAAAGCTCAATCAGTCACTCAGACAATGATATCTGTTTTATAAGCCAGTTATATGTATACATGTATATTCTTTCTATGCAAGTCATACTTACCCGTACTGTGAACAATTCTTGCTGTCTTCAATCAACTCCGATTTTGGAAAATCCACTGGTGCCGGCGTTTTCAGAGCCAGCAGAACACACAATGTACCTAAAGACACGATGTTCAGATACATTCTGTCGTTTGTCTTCCGTCCATAGTAAATGCTTTTCTGCGCTAAAAGATAAGGTAAAACCTTACAACAGTCCTTGTCAACAACGTTTCATGAACGTAACCAACGTCGGCGCTGTCTCTAAGGACTGTGACGTCATAATGATTGGCATACGTCAGTCAACGCATAATCAAGCGTGACGTTGAAATCGACAACCATCGGTTCGATTCTAGTGGGATATAGTACATCACATGTTTCTTCACTGGATATAATGGAGTGCAATGGAGCTTCAGTGAATAGATGAAAGAAAAAGCACGTGGTTATGTCATTGAAAACTTGATACCGGTAGAGGCCTATAAAGCTCCTTAAAATTGTCAGATGTCAGCGGGAAACGCTAACATTTTAATTGTGCATTCATCAGAAGAAGTGACTGTATATATTACCATCTATAGACCTAGTGACCACATCAGTGGCCTTGTGGTTAGAGCGTTGGCCTCGAGGTCGGGAGATCTGGGTTCTATCCTGGGTCGGGTCATACCAAAGACTTTAAACATGGTACTTGATGCCCCTTGGCGCTCAACACTGAGAGGTTAGAGTAAGGAAGCAGGACTGGTCCGTCCGGTGTCAGTGTAATGTGACCGGTTGGGGTATCATGCCTAGTGTGTTAAGTTCGGAATGATGTTCGTGTGGCCTCAGCATGTTGACAGTATGCACTCGCCCTGACACAGGAAGACATAGTACATTTACATTCTTACGACTTCTCGTCGTCATGTGACTTAAAATTGTTGAATACGACGTAAAACCCGAGCATACAAACACACAAAAGTGTAGATGTTCAGTTTTGTTATAGTGAAGATAGAAGTGACTTTATATATTGCCATCTATAGACCTAGTGACCACATCAGTGGCCTTGTGGTTAGAGCGTCGGCCTCGAGGTCGGGAGATCTGGGATCAATCCTGGGTTGGGTCATACCAAAGACTTTAAAAATTATACTTGACGCCGCCTCGTTTGGCGCTCAACACTGAGAGGTTAGAGTAAGGAAACAGGACTGGTCGGCCCGGTGTCAGTGTAATGTGGCTGGGTGGGGTGTCATTTCTGGTGTGTTAAGTTTGGAATGATGTTCGTGCGGCCGCAGCACTTTGACGTCCTGCACTCGCCCTGACACAAGAAAACATAGTATATATACATTCTAACGACTCCTCGTCGTCATGTGACTTAAAAATTGTTGAGTACGACGTAAAACTCAAGCATACATGCGTACACTCTGTAGACCTAGAGCTCTAGAAAAGAATCCTTTCAGAATATCGTCAGTGTGTCTAATTTGATACCAAACCTTATGCCGAAGACACCAGACATGACACCCCACCCAGTCACATCATACTGACATCGGACCGACCAGTCATGTTTTCGAAGATATATTTTTGGAAAATATTTTTATGTTTGCCATACACTAACAGACTTCCGTGGGAGGAACTTCACAGCTATCTCGGGATAATGTTTTCAATGAGTGAAGAAGATGCGATAATATACATTAAATAAACAGACTGAAATTTGGAGAAAGAAGGTGTCAATTTATACGGCGGACGGGCCGCGAACTTTAATTGTTAATATATATTTTACATGTATTGTTTATAATACTTTTTGGTGAGGGGTAGGGTGTTGACAGTTTGCAGTAAAATATATATACTGCCAAAGGCTCAGCCAAGAGTCATTTGTTTTCATGCTGGAGCTTGTTCAACATATAGTCTGACGAAGAACTGTGTCTCCGCGTATTAAAGGTCCATCTACCAGTTTATCAGCTACTAGATTTGCCTTCGAGAGTTACCTCCCATTTATTTGAGAAGTATTTACAGATGTCGCCGTTCTCTTTCCGGGATATCTGCGAACGAAAAATTTGGGTTTGTTTTGATAGCTAGGATTTGTGCGTTGGGTCGAAAGAAATTTCATCAAAATTCCTGGACTTGAAGGATATGATTTGTGTTTTCTGCAAGCAGTAATTCAAAACAGGTAAACTTTTGTTTGATTATATTTTCACCTTGCGAAACCACGTGCAATATGTTGATTTACATTGAAGGTCTTGACGTCAAGTTCAATTGAACAGCTGAGGAGAGACGAATCAATCAGTTGCACTGGGTAAAGCAGACGTGGTACAAAGTGAACCATACACACATTTATCTTCTGAAATCGACTCTAGTTCTTTGAGATACGTGTAGAACCATCGGGTGTGCAAATGACGGATCTGTAAAACCAGGGAATGAGAGACTCATGGCGTTTCAAATCACAACTGGTGATACAGGGTTTGACAGGTGTCAGGCTTAAAAGCTTAGTCGTCGTAATTAGACATTAAGAGGTGTATGTTGGGTTTGGTTGGAAATTTTAAAAGAAATAGAAATGAATGAACTGTAAGTACATTGCAGAACTCTTTATATAACAAATATTGTCAGTCGAACATTGGTGATTCTGAACAAGGGTTTCACGGGGAACATTTCGATATAAAGTTCATGTATTCACCTTGAAGGCTGAAGCACTACAAATTTCTAAGTCATGTGACATATTCGGCCCATGGCCGAATAGTTAGAAGCAAACCTGTGTTTTCATACACAGGCAAACATTACAATAGTACTCTTCCCAAGAACTTTATTTAGAGCTGAACATAAAGGTGTACACAAAGTTGTGTGACGGCACTGATGAACCACATTATCAGTATAATCCATAAAATCCACCATACATGTACAGTCAAAACTTTTGACTGGTTGCTTGTTTTTGTTTTGTTTTGTTTTTTTTTTAAAAAGTCTAAAAAATTCAGTGACGGTATTTTCAGATACAGTTTTTAATGGTCCTTTCACTCATAATAAGTTGATTTTCAAGAGGTCTTTCCCTTTAAAGTAAGAAAATAAAATGTTGCAACAAACTCCCAATGCTTGGGAGTTAGTTTTTCCCTGTAACCTCATCATATATTCATTTATTTACAGAAGATTGTTACAGACAAAACTGTGTAGTTCAGGCTGCTTTTTCTGTTTTTACCCTGAATAAGCCTGATCAACATTTCAGGAGCTTGCCAACATACAGCCCAGTTTAGATGAGAGGAAGTGGTGACTCGCAAACTAATACTGCAGTTTTACAATAGTTGCCAAGAGTGCAATTGAGCTATATGGTCCGATAGCTTTTTTGTTGATCAACCTGTCAACAAACTAGTTACAGTAAATAACCTAAATTTTTTTGTTCCAAAAAGTGCCATTGTGAGCAGCAGACAAGTACTCCCAAATTATACTTTTGTGCTAAAACTGAACATTTTTTTATTGTGCCACTGAAGAAAACCTCAGAAGGCCTTTTTAATAGTAAATAAAACTTGCAGAATCTGGGAAAATGTGTAACCTAGTCATGAGCAAAGGTTTAGGGGATCTATGTTGGTCTTTTTCTGTTCGGTAGATATTCTGAAAACTCAGTGTAAGAGAATTGGCTTAAGAAGTTCATGTTTTTTATCTTGTAGTTCGTCTATGAAGTAGATCTGTGGCATTGATCTTCTATGGATACAGACAGTGAGTATGGACATATTTGGCAAGAGCTTCCCGACAATTTACTCCTGCAGATTTTCTCTTTCCTCAAAGCCTTTGATTTGATGAGAGCTGCGCAGGCCTGTCATCAATGGTACAGAGTTGTGTTTGATGAGAGCATATGGAAGGACTTGGTGTGCCGTGAGTTCGGCATCCAGCGACAGTGTAAAGTTGCACCGGGTAAACTGACATGGCGGCAGGAGTACAAGAGACTGTATTACAACAGCCCTGTGGTAGAAAGCGAGGTTCTTACCAATCACCTAGATGAGGTTCTCCACGTCAGCTTCTCTCATAATGGAGAGATGTTTGCAACAACTTCTAAAGATGCCACCATAAAAGTAAGAGTATATTTAAGCCAGAGTTTACTTCCTTGTATGACAACTGAAAACAACCACATTATACTTAAGAATATTTGAGGCCTACAACTTAAATGCCTGGCAACTGAAAACATCCAAGGTGGACATATAAGGGTTGTTGAAGCTAACAGAGGCACTTTCCAGCAGTCACTGCAAACAGTTGGAAAGAAAAAATGGTCTCTTGACAAGTCTAAGAGACGTCAGATCAGTAAATCAGTCAGCACTAATCTCTGAAGAACGGGCTAGATGCACATGCTCTTATATGTACATAACGTATTTATTTATTTATTTACTTACTTATTTATTTATTTATTTGATTTTATGTTGTTTTCAAAAATATTTTACTTATGTTACATACTCACATGACGATACATATAGCCACTAAGCCAGGCTTCTGGGAAGAGGAAACTACCTGATAAACTTCCTGACTTAAAGCCCCAGCCAAATCAGAAAAGTTGGTTTTATGCTCAGTATGACCTTATTATGAAGGGCCAGTAGTCTTCCAGTGGCTGACTGAGTAAGGATGCTCACGTCAGTGTCCAGGATTGATGGAATGGTACATATGCCAACATGATTAATAGTGAATATCAGAAGCAGTCATCATTGTAGAGGCTGGTACAGTGTACCTGTACAATGACAACAGAGTACAGATACCGAATTGAACTTGTGTGCTATTCTAAACCATTTTCCTTTATGTACAAATGACAGGTGTGGCAGGTAGGGGAGCCGACAGTACTGAGATACACGGCTGACATGAAGAAGGAGATGTCGTGGGACTTCACCCAGTTCTCCTGCTTTAACAAGCTGGACAGCCTTCTGCTGGTCTCGGGGGTCGTCTATACCAACTTTGACAGGAGAGGATTCTTAGCTGTCTTCTCAATCACAAACAGTAAGTCTCACCGAGACGGCTGGAACATCGTCACACAGGCATCCTGTGTATTTTTTTCTTTACTGTGTAAGTGTTAGTGAATACTAATTTTGGCATAGGTTCTCATTTTATGCACTGGTGTCTGTGAATTTGGTTCCAGTTGTACAGATTAATGTTTTAGCTGATTCAGCAGTGAAATTTCTGCAAATTGAAAAAACCTGGAAATTTTAAATCTTTTAATGTATGAACTGTGGGTTTAGCTCATCAGTACTTTGTTTCCTGTTTCTCTCGCAGACTTCAACATCATCAAGGTGACTACAATGGACCCCTCCCAGTTGTTTGGGACTTGGCTGAGCCAGGGGACGTTCCTAGGGGGAAGTCTGGAGATCAACCTTGACCGGTTCACAACCAGTGTAGAGATTGACATGTTTGATGTGAGTGTACAATAACAATGTAAGGTGAAACTATATGTGTAAACACTTATTACCAATTAGTCATGGAAGCCGAACACAATCGTGCCACGTTTCACTTCTTATCAAGTGATGCAGATAGAGTTGGAAATCATTGTGTCTTGCTTGCACTTTTATCTCTATTTGCCCTGTCTCTCCCCTGTGAAGTTGGTCAGAATAAGATGTCTCAAAGACATTGAGACACTCCACTGGACAATCCCACGGTGATGACTGGAAAAGCCTGCATTTTGTTGTGAGTGACAGCAGAAATGTAAGATTGTAATAGTTGAGAATTATATATCCATATTCTTTAACTTACCCCATTATGGGTTAAAGCCAATCACCGCTAAACAAAATTCACCAGGAGCCAGGTTTTCACCTCTTCTGGTGTACATGTAAGGTTTTACTGTCATGATATTTGGTTCGGACGTGTTTTTTGTTTTGAAGTCAGAGTGGTTATGTGATTGGTATATAATTCAAGAAATTTTCACTTATATTATAGCATCTACCATAAACGACGTAAAGTTTAAGATGATAAATTCCAGCCCTAAAGTTTAGCCGATTTGATTTGGTGGTAGAGATCAGAGAAGAGAGTGATCAGTACCCAGCTGTGCAATAGGGGCCAGTGACCAGAGAAGAGAGTGATCAATACCCAGCTGTGCAGTAAAGCTGGGACAGTTTGGTCGCCTTTTGATGCCGCATGGGGTAAACTCCCCAGACATGAACCGACTAAGGAATGGTTATATACACCAATATCCTCTATCATTGTAAACGGTGTGCTTCTTAGAGACAGGCCATGTTCACATAAGCAGTTCTGTTTTGTTTCTCGTGAATTTAACAAAAGAAAATGTTGAGTGAAATCTGACAAATCTGCTCTGGATCATTCAGCTAATTTATCCTGCCATCAGTCTGTGATATTATGATGTAAATTCAGTAATTCGACAAATGCACATAGCTCAACGTAGTGCAGATGTATTGAATTGGAGGTCCGTAGGTAAAAGTTACCAACGAAGAATGGGAATACCAGTGCGCTTACCGTAAAATATTTTAGCCTCATTCGAAGACCGTATCGGGCCCGAAATCATGTCAACAAGGTGTGGAGTTCATGTGATCATCATAAACTGTTTTGATATAAATCTTGTTAAGCTTGGAATTTACTAGCAAGCCTTTTGCCATGTTGACAGCATGTTCTCAAATACTGAGTTCCCAGAAAAAATCAGAGGTAATTGAAGCAGCCAAAAATGGATGAAAAGCCAATTCCAGATTATCTCCTATGCCATATATAGCTGTGATCAACTAGCAATGGTAACAGCTAGTTGCAAGGAATCATGGGATACACTCTGAGATTTTCAGCTAATTTTGATGTCATGTACAGTAGGTACCGTATAAACAGTGTAGCATTCATCTGACATTATAAGTGATTTGGAGTCAAGTCTTGAAACTTGCCTTGCCCTGTTTCATTCTTGTGAAGTTATACTTGTCAAAGACCAGAATAAGTTTTGTTTTCTTTCAAAATGCTGCTACTGGGACAGTTATTGTTTGATTTCAGTGGACCTTGGTTCAAGTGTAGACTACAGCAACATGCATAATTTGTACTATCGATTTTCCATATCAGTGCTTGTCTGTCTGTCTGTCTGTGTATCCTCCATGTCAATGTATCCTTGAAACACTACTCATCGTACAGCTTTTGTCCACCACGTCAAGATGCATAATTCGTAGTATTGATTTTTTAATTTACACCCGCTCTCAGTCTGACTGTCTGTTCATCCAGTATATGTTAACATATCTTTCAAAACTATACTCCTACAGCTTTTGTCTGATTAGAATGAAAATTGGTATAACTGTAGACTACATCAAGATACATATATCGTGTTGTCAATTTTCTATTTTGATGATTGCTTATCCATCTGTGTGATCATACAGATAGCATTTATTTTAAAACGTACCAATTCACATTGCAGTTTTTGTCCAGTTTCAACAAAATGTGGATCAAAAAGTGAATCAAAATACATATTTCGTAGTATTGATTTTCAGTTTTCATTGTCCATTGCCTGTTGTACACACATAATTTAGTAATCGACTCATATAATTGATAATTTTTGTCTCAACCAGTAGAGCTACTGTCTCACCAGAGACTCTGGTTTCTTATATAACTTGACTGGACTCACTTGGTGGGTTGGCTAATGCTAGTCCAACCACTAACCATTGTTGTTACTATGAGGTCTGTGACTGTGTATGTTTCAGATTTCTGATACAGAATGTGAGACAGAGGCTGGGGCGAGTTCCGAGAAGCGAGGTCAGTCGCTTTTCACATTCTGCAGTGAGAATGCCAGTCTGATTAAGTTTTTGACAGTTGCCGAGGTTCCTCAGAGTGGGCCTGTGCCCATGGAGGCAGTTCCCATGGAAACGGAGGAGGGCCCAGAAGAGGACATGCCCGGACAAGGCACAGCCCTTCCCCATACTTCACTAATCACACCCTCTCTAGCTGCCTCCTACTTCAGATCTGGCTCTTCCCGTACAACCAGTCTTCAGCCATCCAATCAGATATCAGCTGAACGAGGAAGAACGGTGAATCATGAGTTTGGCTGTAGCACTGAGGATAGTCAGTCTGTGATCAGAGAAGCGAACAAGCAGGCTGGGCATTCCCAACTCTGTAACTCTGTCTCAGTGGGCACAGTGGTGTTACCCGTCTCTGAGGAACAGACAAAAGTGTCCCACGTAACTGATTATCCAAACTGCGGCAAACTGCACCCGGTGGAGCACGAGAACAAACATTCAGGAAACTTGCCAATGTTGAACGCCTCGTGTCCGCTGTCTGTGTCGGAGCGGGGGCCGTGTAGCTCCTCCTCCTCCTCTGCGAGGTCAGCTGACAGTAAACTGACGACCAAGTACCTCATCTTTGTGACTGGCGAGTTTGCCGTGGCCCTGCACCAGATTGGGATCAAAGTAATGACCGTGAATGAGGCGGGGCACTGCACTAACAGAGCAGGGCACAGCGCGGGACACTCGTGTCAGAATAGCCAGCCCGGCACCGGCCACGGACACATCGTGGTCAATGTCCGGAGCAATGATATTGAAATGCGGGACCGTCAGCCAGACAAAACAGACTTCTTGTTGGATTTACATGGTCATGTGACAGGGATGTGTCTATCTAATGATAGTAGGTAAGCACTAAGTAACAACTTGCTGTACATATATTTTGAAGCAACGTTTCAGCACAGATATACATGCACTAATACTGTTTTCAAACATAATCAAAATTGAAATGCCTCTCAAAGAAGCACTGTGTAGGTATAAATGTTCTTTTTCTCTGTTCACAGATAATATTATTTTTCATACATGTATGGTGAAAATTGACAATATTTCACAACTGTTGTTCCAGTTGTCTAATCTAAAGCAAAGTTTATGCCATAATATGATATGAATTATTTATAGCAGCTTTGAATAGATGGAAATCTTACAAAATGTGACAACAGTGTTGAAAACCAAATTTTTGGTGGTTTTGCCTGATGGGACTTAAATGTTCTGGATGTTGCATCATAGCAAGCATAGCTTCTTGAACCCTTTATAACAATGAGTAAAAGCCTTGTGTCATTTGTGACAAAACATTCATCAGAGGATGAGCCTGTCCAGTCGAATCGTGCAAAACTGAACGGCAGAAACATTATTTTTATTTTTGCTAAATATTCCTTTCAATATCGGGGAGGTGGGGGGGTGAAAGATTAATTTCCTGAGGGCTTTCAGACAATTTCTGATTTTGACATGATGTTCACCACTATCACATTCATGCTGACATACACGTAAGGCCATTATTAAAAATATGTTCACTGGGCATAACCCGACCGCCCGTTCCAAAATGGGCCTACTCAAAAGTTTTGTATTTTGCCCAAAGTTTTTTTTATATTTTTCTCTCCATATTAATATCTTTAAAATGCCTATCTTTTTCAAGAGCTAGAATAAACAGAAAGAAAGAAAAAGAATTCCCCAACAACCAACCCTATTTTTTCTCATAGGGTCAGGGTGTTTCAAATGTTTACCTGGCCGTGTATCCAATATGTGTACATATACTTGCTGTAGGTACTTGTTTGTGAACTGTCGCCCCTGGGTAGGAAAGGATGTGGACCGCACGGACCCATGGGCAACCCCTGACCTCTCCACCCACATCCAAATCCGTGTGATTGATCTGTACACCTTGCAGGACCTGGGAGTGCATTACAGCGGTCACTTGGGCTGGTCTCCAGCCTTCAGGTGCTGCTTCGTCTTCTTGGATGTCAGCGAGGACTACGTAGCCAGGTACAGGAACCTGTAACTGAAAGCTTAGTACCTGTAGATGATTATTATAGGGACAGGGATATCTGGCCTAGATTTACAGTACAGTGGGATCCTAACTATAAACCCTACACCCATCGTGGTGTGAGAATACGCAGAGGGTCGGCCCGTGATAAGCTGACCACCGGCCGACGATATGCCAATCATGCTCCCCTCCCTATGCGGATGGTGACGCGATCCTGCAGCGTATCTTGGTCAGAGTTCATTGTCATTATAAGGTACCGATGTTCAGTTCACCGATCATTAAGATGTGCTGACTCCAGCTGTGTAAATACAAATTGAACTCGTCTGATGACTTTTTGTCGTTGTCAGACAATGATAAGCCCCAATGGGACATACACTGTACCCGGCTACTGTATCTAGCACTCAGCCTCTGTTTCCAGCTGATGTGTTTCCTTACTATTTACTCCATTCTGGAGAACGGAAAGTTCAAGCGTGGTGTTCGCTGTTTTCAACTTGTACCTCCAAGAGGTGTGGTTCGAAAGGTTTTTGTGTCCCATATTCGACAAGTTTAATTTTGCATTGACTGCTTGGAGCAGTGTGATGAACAGCAAGGTGTGACCTTACTGACCTCCCACATGCAAAACAGCACCATTATGAGATCAGCTGAAGAGAATTGTAAGGCCATTACCTCCTGTTTTCGAGAAACACTGTAATCAATACATGAACAGGATACTGAAGATACTGATATGATCTTACACGCCTCCATCATGCAAAGCTCCCCTATTTTGAGGTATTTCGTAACAGTCATGACAGATTTACACAATCTGATTATGAATTTTGTCTGTAGAAGGCTTTGGGGCTAAAGTAGTGCCGATTTATCGGAATTAGGAACGCTTTCATACAGTGATCATACTTTTACAAGATAGTAAAATAAATATGTAACTTTAAAGTAAAGCGAGAATGTTGAAGTCATGCCGGCCAGGTAGTGTCACAAAATCATACGTGGATCGTGGCACCATCATCCGACCATCATTGGTGACCAGATGATACGCAGATAGTGACGGCAGATTTGCTCACCATCGGCCCATGGTCAGCGTATGATCAGTGTATGGTCAACGGGTCATATGCCGACAATTAGGCCATGATGGGCGGAGGATATATGGTTAGCATCCAACTGTACTGTACAATTCAGACTTTGTAGCCTAAATCCAGCCTAATTTGTTCATGGAAGAAACCCATTAATTCGTGAACTGGAAGTTTTGCAGTAGGACATGGCTGATGTCCTGTCTCTCAGTTGAGTTGGCTAAACCATTGTTCTGACTACAGCTACAGCACATGTACCCTTGACCAGTTTGGCAGCCCTGTATCCAGGATTTGGGGTTCAGCTAAGGATTCCTCCACCCATTTAGGAACATGAATGCTGTGATATAAAGAAATTTTCAGGAGTTCGGAGTTAAACACCAATCAAGTAATAAATATTAACAAATAGGACATTTATTTTTTATTTTGATTCCAACATATGCATGATAGAATGCAGTTACCTGAGAGGTACTGTAGTACAAAATACTGCTTTGATATACTGAATAGTCATTTGATATTAAGTCTTAAAATACCAGATGTAGAGGTACAGGTAAACCCATAAAAAATGACACACACACATTTCACAGTCTGGAAAGAATCTGTGTGCCCTGGACTAGCTGGCACTTGTGTAACTGTTTTATGTGTGCCTTGTTCCCTCCCCCAGTGGCAGCGAAGACACCAGAGGGTACCTGTGGGACCGTCACTACCGAGTCAACCTCATGCGCTTCCCCCACGGCCCAGGGGTCGTCAACTCGGTCGGCTTCAACCCCAAGGACCAGGAGTACCTGGTAACGGTCAGCGATGACCACACCATCAAAATCTGGCGCTCCAGACAGCAACAGCGTAGCTTCCTAGAGAAAGTGCCAGCCGCTTCTAATCATACGGGTGCCAGCTGCGCCACCGGTAGTTGACAACTGGGAGCACAGCTAGGCTGCATGGTTAACTCTGAAGACGCTCAAGAAGAATTCTCACTTCTGGTTTGTGCTCTTGTCGGTAGTTAATGTTGAGGAATTAGTGTACATTTACTACAAGGGGTGTATTACTAAAAGGGGTTTGCTAACAGTGCTGATGGACAAATATCACTGTGACATAGTCAGTACTGGTATTATAGTGGTGTTGTACATGTACCTTGCAAGTAGGTGCTTGACATTTTTGAAAACACCCCTTTGGACAAAATGGCATGACCATGTTTTCTGTGTTTAGTATTTATTAGTGGAGAAAGGTCTCTTGGAGCATATCACTTTCACCACAGGGGTGTTTTACAAAATGTCGGGCACCTATTCAGGCTTTTCAGTGCTGTGCTGAACCACACCTATATTACATTTATGTATCTTGTGTGAGTGCTGTGGATTTTTCCTGTACCAAGTGCTATTCAAATAGTGGTCTGTAGAGATAGATATGTAGACCTATGTGTAACTGCATGTAAACTTGGCACACGATGCCATGATGGGATGTCACAGGCTAGACAGACTTATGCTTTTCACAAAGAATACAGGTGTAATTGGTACGCAGAAAAGATTTAAGCAGTGGCTTTTATAAAAGAAACAGGTGTACCTCCAGGAGATTACATAAATCTACTTTGTAAACACTCTTTAAATTGTCCTCACAAGGTAATACTAGATAAAGTAGCATGGTTGACCTAAAAGAGCGAAGGAATCTTTGCTCTCACATGGAAAAGATGAATGATAATACTTACACCTGTGTTCTACCTTGAGATTCAGTTGTATGTGGTTTTCAAGGAACAAGTATGAACATAACAAAAAGAGAAAATCCTACATAATACATGTATGTATAAAGAGTGTAAAGCTGTCTATTTCCTCCATGTATTATTATTGTTGTTATTACTTTTATTACACTGTAAAAATTGCATACTGAACCTGTCAGTTTGTTGACTAGCATTTAACCTGTCAAGACATTTAATTTTGGGTAGTGATCTTTATGTTCTTTGGGGATCAAAATTTTCTGTGGATCACATTCATACCAAAGTATCATCAGGTAGTCATGAAGATACAAGTATTTCAAAAAAAAAAATGTTCTGGTTCACAAGGACAGCTTACATAAAAGTAACAGGGTTCAAATTAATATGATGTCCACCTGTCTTTCCCCAAAAGGATCAGTGGAAACAAATGTTTCATGTGACTCACATGCTTCAGCACAGTGCCACTATTTGTAGAAATTTAGGGGAAATTTTTTTTTGCAACCAAAAAATTTAGCATAACAGTCACCTAGTCTTAGAACTTACGTGCAGCTTGATATCTGCAGTTGAGAGGAGCTTGAGGTTTAGATCCCCTAGACTGATGCATGCATACATGCTCTGCCTGGATTCCACCCACCATAATGCTGGCTACCATCGTAATAAGTGAAGTATTATGACATATTGTAGAGAGTAAGTACTTCTCCCTCAGGCCGACTTAACACTAAGTGGGCTTCGTGAAAGTGATCCCTGGCCTGTTGGTATTAAGTAAATGGTCCGTATTAAAATACATGAAGCGCATGTTAAAAGATATGATACAAACAATTTAACCAACCAACCAAGGTATAAAGCTGCTCAGTTCTTCAAAGGTGAAATTTACCTGTCACATGTGACAGGTGCTTGTATAAATAATTTATTGTTATTTATTACAGGTGTGAGTATAGATGTAGGAATAATTTACATGAACTTAGGAGTGAAATTTACATGTCCATATTTACAGTTCTGTATACATCCATATAAACTTGAGATATATGTGTTACGAAGGCTTTCAATATCCGACACACTCTCAGGCATTTATGTGAGCATTATTTTCTCAGGTATTTGATCTTACATAGTTAAACACGACTTCAGAGCCTGATTTTGGGGGACACGTGACAATGTGAAATATAAATTGAATCATTGTTTTTCGCTTTGTTCTTTATAGTCTAAAAGGGAGTGCAAGTTCTAGGCTTTCCTTATTTTTAGGTCATAGATAACAAGACTGTTAGAGTATTTTATCCTAATACCCGAGCTGAGATTTTCAGCATTGTAAAATATGACAGCAAAATGCCACTCTCAGTGTTCAGAGCAGAAGTAATTATTCTAGGTGTTAATCCAATCTGGTTCCATGTTTGAACAGTGCTGAAAGCCAAGTCCACAAAATGGGGGCATGGTGTGACAGAGTTTCTGAAAGTTAATGCTCTTATTTGTGATGGTTATACAGCATTTTCATGTTGATCATGCTAGGTTCAGAGAACCACTATGTGTTATGTACATACAAAGAGTTGCTTGCTTGCCATTGTCTTTACTCTATAGGCTGTGTCAAGAGCACACATACATTGTATATAAATGCTTATGAACCTGTTGTTGGCTTATTGCAGTCTTTATTTATAGTTAGAGACTTGTTATTTCTTTGTACATTGAAAGCGGTACCTTGGGGTTTTTTGTGAGTACCGTATTATGTACATGGAAACCAGGTGTTCAGTCATTGGCAGTTTTTGACTTTTTGTAACATGAGTGCGAGATTCTTGACCAGTTAAAGGTCTCCTGTTTTCCTTTCTATCCGTGTCTTGCTAAAACATCTTTATACTTCTTCAGCAGTTGGTATCTTTCTCTTGTGGTCTTCTCTTTGCTGTTCAGTCTATTGAATTAAATAGTAATGTCTTGAATGTAGCCAAACTTGCACCTGATTGGGCATTCTGGTGTTAACATGATCAAGGAAGGGAATGTGTTATTCTAGTGGCACAGTTGTATAATCATGTGTACCACAACATCCCAGCTGCAGTAATCCTGACTTGATACTAAACTAGAAGATAAACCCTGTTCACCATTTATATTTGAGGAGGCTGTTTTTTTTTTTCATTTGTTCTCACTGTTAAGAGCATGTACCATTCATGGCATTACCAGTACAAATACCTGGTTGACCAACATAAATTTGCTAATAAGTAACCGAAGGAGCAGACTTAAGCTTGTTTTTCTACAATTATTTAATAACTTAAATATGTCAGCTGTGTGCAGCTGAATATGACACCTACATTGTGTGTTGAAAACATATATATCTTAGATTTGGAAGATTAAGAGATATTTCAATAATAACAAATAGTCTTATTGTGAACTGATGTGGACTTAAATTTTTATGAAGAAAAACCTTTTTTCCACAATAGGCATGGATTTGGTAACGGGTGTCTACCGGTCTGAAATCTACCAGTCTGTTCACCATGCATGTTCTTGATGGAGAAAACCTGATTTCAACATTTAGACACATATGTATTATAATTTATATAAGTAGGTTGGGACGGATGTTGTAGGCTCTTTGTTTGTAATATTCTACAGCAATGATCAGACTGCATACATGTACACAAGATTAATGGGTATTTCAGACAGGATGTGAGTTATTAGTCCCTGCCAAGGTGTCTGCCGTAATAAAATATCTTAGAATATGAAACCTGTTTGTTTTCTGTACGTTCACAATTTTCCTGTGGTGTCCAATTCTTGTTGCCTCCAGTATGTAAAGTACAGTCTGTACTTATAATGCTGTTCCGTGTGGAGCCTGGTTTCAGCAATCTCAGGGAAATGAGCAGTTTGGATGAAGCCAGGTTAGAGTACATGCATGACACCCGAGACCGATTCCACAATGCCATTTCTGGCTGAAGTCCAAATTTGAAATATGATTTTGTAGCTTATTTTTAAGTCATAGAGAATAAAATTTTAACCGCCTCATCAGTGTTCTACTACGACAAATGTTCAAAATTTCAACTTCCTGTACCACATGCTAAGCCTTGTGACCAGGTTTTATATTTTATGTCACAAAGGGATTTGTGGAATGAGCCCCAGTATTTAAAAATTTTCTTTCCAGTGATCATCTAGGCACATGAATCTGGTGAAACACCCCGCCATACCAGCATGAACAAGGCTGAAATGACTGCAAATGCAGACAAAGCAGACAAAACACTATCATTAATAAGAAAGCGTACAGCCGAAGTGTCCTTGTAGTTTGTAATCTAGTTTTCGCTAAACATTAAGTTACTTTGTTATTTTTTCCTCACTCAATGCACATTAATCTGGATCATGATTCATACTTGTGTACACAAGGTGTATTTTTTGAGTCCATGCATATTCTGTTTCTGGCAAATGCAAAGCAGGTCCAAAGTCCAGTAAAGAATTGTAATCATAAAATACACCACTTGCAGAACAAAACGATACTCCACAAGTTTCCCTACAATGAAACTACATATAACATTGCTCATTTTTTTCAAAAATTTTATTTCGGAATCTTTCACTTTGAATCAGAAAATTCAGTAATCTTAAAGTGTGTAGCAAGGGTGTAATGCCTGTATGAGGACAGTTTGGGGTAATGAGTGATACCTACAGTTTACCCACACAACTGGCTCTGAATGTGTCCGACTGACCCAGGTTTCTGGGTAAATCTTCACAAGATCTAGTACATCTGTACTGATTCAGGGACGTGAATGTAGGCCTATTAGGCTCAGTCAATCCATACATATACCACTAACGTGAGGACTTGTTTTCCTATTTTTTCTTCTCTACCAAAAGTTATCTTGGATTGAATCATGTACAGTCATTATCAAAGCCATAACAAACAATAATGCATTCATGTAGACATTAGATTGTCTCAAAAGAATTTTGAGTTGCAGTTAAAAAACAAAAAAACAAAAATGAAACAGTCATATGTGCAAGAATAAAAAGACATGCCAAAATGCTTTATGTTTATAATACAGTGTAAAAACTAGGACAAAAGTCCAACACGACACAAAAAGAAATTAATCAACTGAATAGAAATATAAATATTAAGTATCACAGTTGAAGACAACTTTGGTGGGAGCATACATACAGAAACCAGCTAAAGCTTCTTGTACCAATATACATCAGCCAAATGAACTGCACATCCTCAATTATCACATTTAAGTATTATTTATTTTATTTGCGTGATGTTTTACATCGTACTCAAGAATATTTCATCTACACGACGGCTGCCAGCATTACAGTAGGAGGAAACCGGGCCAGGACAAACACAAGACCATGCGTAGGTTGCTAGTGGAAATTCCATCGTAGGGTTGAGAGACGAACACATCCTAAGCTGGACTTGAACTCAGTGACTGCATTGGTGAGAGGCTCCTGGGTCAATGCATGGTGCTAGCACACTAACCTTCTCAGCCACCTCTGCCCCCATGTGAGTGGTCGTACCCTCTTTCTATATGCTGGCTTAACTGTGATGAATTTATCACAAGTTCACTAACTGCAGTTCAATGTCAACATGAAATATAATTAGTAATTTCCACTATTATAAAAGGAAAAGAAACATAGAAGACATGTACTGACATCATGTGCTCTTTTCTTTCACTAAAACCTATGTTACCCAACTCTGACTGACACTGATAACAAAATAAAACTAACAGTTTATTAGAAGTAAAATAGAAAAGTTATCAGTTTCAGTAGGAATAAGATATTATGAGCAAATCCTTCTAAAAAAGACCAAAAACATGTTTACATGTTCAAGTATTTCGCTCCCACACAGGCCTTCACTCCCCCAACAGTTCCATGTAGTCATATTTACTTTAAAAAAGCTTTCTAGTCTGTTCCACACAGTTACATACAGTCATATTTACTCTGACAAAGCTTTCAAATTTGTTCCACACAGTTACATATAGTCATATTTACTCTGACATAGCTTTCAAATTTGTTCCACACAGTTACATAGTCATATTTACTCTGACAAAGCTTTCAAATCTGTTCCACACTGTTCCATATAGTCATATTTACTCTGACAAAGCTTTCAAATCTGTTCCACACAGTTCCTTATAGTAATACTCACTCTGACAAAGCTTTCTAATCTGTTCCACACAGTTACATTTATATTTCTTCGGACAAAGTTTTCAGATCTGTTCCATGGTCATATCCATTTGCTCTAAGCTTTCAGATCTGTTCCACTCAGTCATATTTATTCTGATAAAGCTTTCAGATCTATTCCTCAGTCATATTTATTTTGACAAAGCTTTCAGACCTATTCCACAGTCATAGTTTCTTGTCATTACCTTGCTGGGACATTAAGAAATGTCTTTGAAAGTCTAAAAAAAAAAAAATATATATATATATATATATATCAGGACTATAAGACACTCTGTAATTCATCACACAATTATCCAGGTCACTCTCATCATACAAAATAACTTAACATTCACAACAATGTAATCCTTACACTCCTTGGACTTGACACAATTATGACCCACAGTTGACGCCAAATTAAGTACATAACTATTCTCAACAACAAATACACTGTGCCAAAATAAATATCAATACAAACGGTATAAAATCACAATAAAAGTCATTTTAAAATAACATTAATGTATGCGTCAAATTATACCTTAGTAAGTACATGTTGTGCATCAGCACTCTTATATCAAAACAAGGATGTTTCATTGGTAAGGGGATGGGGGGTGGGAACAGGGCAGGCTGTGGGAACAGAGAGGTGGTGGGAAAAGGCTGTAAGAGGGTAGCAGGAAGCAGTGGGAACAGATCAAAGATTGTGGAAAAAGTGAGGTTCTCGGAATGTGGTGGGAACAGGGAACATGGTGAGAACAGGATGGTGTTATATCAACTTGCTGTCTCACATCATCCACTCTTCCTTTGAAGAGAACCTCATCTTTCACCTCTTTTTTTCTGTACAAATTTTCATTTCGTGCTTGATAAATTCCAGTAGCCCTTTCCTACCATTCTCTCCCCTTTCCTGCCCCTATCAAGCAATCTCATCTAACTCATCTCCATGTCATCCTTGCCAAACTTCCTCCTCAAAGCTGCCACAGCCTTCTGCTCATTCTCCTCCACAAAGGCTCCCTCCTGCATCTCATGTCGACTGAAGAGCAGTGTGTGGAAGCCCACCTCACTCAGTCCCAGGTCCGTCTGCAGGAGCTTGTGCCAGTCAAAAGGGAAATCCATGATGGCCGACTGCAGGAATGTAAGAATAATAATAAGAATATATTTTTGACAGTTTTGAAAACACGCCTTAGAGAAAAGTGGTATGACCAAACAGATCATTGCTTGTTATGTATAACATGGACAACATAGTCATACCATTTCATAAAACGGGGGTGTTTTCAAAAATGTCAGGTACCTATTTGCAGGCCTGCTTTCTGCTTTCCAGTGCCAAAAATGTATGAGTATCCATATTAATATATGTATTATTTGCTTATTTTGTTATGAAAAGGATATAAAATTTCAAACCAACTACACCCAACAACCATATCGTGCATCATAAAATGTACATTTAATCATGTTTAATTTCAGAAATAAAACTAAAATGGCATCTTCAATTATCTCCCTATCCTATTTAAAATGAAATTTCCCTAAGTTTTTATTCTTAGGGCCATTACTTAATTTGCTATTTTGAATAAAGAGAAACTCTGTGGTAAAAGACTTTCTTGGTAGCCAATTATTAGCTCTTTAAACTGGTTTATCCACTGAACATTATAACATTCTGAAGAAGGGAGGTAAGTTTTCGACAAACATTGATGCACACTATGTGTTTATTAAAGAACAATCTAGTCAAACTACTAAAACTGTAAAATTACTTTACCAAATCTTTCAACACTTTACCTGTGTAAATTTACACTTCTGTTCTGATGGACAGATCATATCCAAACATAAAGAGGTATGAATCTGTGTACTAACATGATTAATCTGCCAATCGCCAATCCGGTTGAAGCTGCAGAGGGGGTTGAATTCGACCAGGGGTCTAGGGGCTGTAGAGGCGGTAAAGGCAGGGGTGTGGGGGTTGCATGCCTGGGGGAAGGGGGGATGGATGTCCAGTTGTCTATCCAGCCACTCACGGTTGTTCACCAGCAGGCTGTGAATCTTTTGCAAGTGTTCTTGACCTTCAACAAAGACGAGCATAAAACTTTAAACTGGGCTCCCGATAGCGTGTGTATTTGCGTAAATTACACATAACTTTTCCAAAAATGTGCATCGGTTTTAACAATTCTGTGTACGAGATACGCATCAAAACACAAAGATACACAAACAAATTTATTTTTATGCATATCGGCAGCCCTTTCAACACGTTCAACTAAAACGGACACTTAGACATGTTGGGCTACAACAACAACAAAGCACATTTTGAGCTTGGTCATGTTCGTTTCCTGGCCGACCGAATGCCTCTGATCTCTGATACATCTTTGCAGTACTTTCTGATGATGGGAATACTTTTGAAACCCCCATAACAGAATCAGTAGCAGCAGAAGTAGGTTTTAAACTGTGCATTTTGCCAAACGCAAGAGCATTTAATCCCACAGAAGAGTTCCGCAGAGATCTCAACATCACTCTGACCGTGCCCCTGACAGAACGTTTAAATTTGGCAGATATAATGATGAAAACTGATGCAATGTCATGGATGTAACAATTGGCTGGTAAATTGAACCTCCATATCCTAAGGTATTATTGGCAGCCTGAATGCTCTTCTATCAGTATCGTGACAACAGTTTTTGTGGTGTCATTAATGTAAACTAGTGCACTGTGAGATGTCAGTTATAAACAACACACATGGATATCAATTTATTGTTAGGCCCACCTGTAACTGGTTAAACTCATGTCTATGGTTAGGCTCATGGTAATAATTTTGGTGTGTGTATGTTTTGGGGGGAAATCCATGAACGTTTGTGTCATTGCAGCCATTTAAGATTGAAAGGCAAATTATTTAACTCATTTCACTCGTCTGCTTCACATTTTACTCAAGCTTATTTGAAATGGAAGAGAAAATACTCATCAGGCAAAACAGTTATCTGGAGTCCTGGTAAAATACTGTATTTTACCTGAAACTTCTTTCATGGCTTAGTTACTATTTTCGCCTGATGCTGGGAGTTCTATTTATCTTAAAAGGGTGCTTTGAGATCTGATTGGAAGGTACAAAGATATACTACACGGAAAACATCAGTTTCACCGACACAAGTAAATTAGTTACCATACTATTTTGACCTTTATTTACCTCTCCACTTTTTTCTTGAGGGGTGAGGTAAATTTTCAGATCATATGCAGTATAGAAGTGACAAAATGGTCCCAGTGAAAAGTTGCAGCAGAAACAATGCGTACAGTATCTACGGAAAATGTTCATGATAACTGTATCCTTGCCATGAGGTGCGGTGAGGATGCATCAGGACCATAAGCTTACCATGAGGTGTGGTGAGTGTTCATGATGGTGATGCTTATCATAAGGTCAAGTAAGGATTCATTTTGACTTTATGCTTACCATTATGTGCAGTGAGGATTCATCATGACTGTATGCTTACCATGAGGTGTGGTGATGGTTCATCATGACTGTATGCTTACCATGAGGTGGTGAGGATGACTGTATGCTTACCATGAGGTGTAGTGCGGATTCACAATAACTGTATGATTACCGTGAGGTGTGGTGATGATTCGTTATGGCTATATGGTAACCAAGTGGTGTGGTCAGCATTCATGAGGACTATATGTTTACCATGAGGTGTGGTGAGGATAACTGCATGCTTACCATGAGGTGTGGAGAGAATTTGCTATGACTGTATGCTTATCATGAGGCATTATGAGGATGCAAGATGACTATATTCTTACCAGAAGGGGTGGTGAGGATGACTGTATGCTTACAATGAGGTGTTGTGAGGATGACTGTATGCTTAACATGAGGTGTTGTGAGGATGACTGCATGCTTACCATGAGGTGTGCTGAGGATGACTGTATGCTTACCATGAGGTGTGGTGCGGATGACTGTATGCTTACCATGCGATGTGGTGAGAATTCGTTATGACTGTATGCTTACCATGAGGTGTTATGAGGATGACTTTAGGCTTACCATGAGGTGTGGTGAGGATATTTGTGGCAGAGGATAGGAACACCTGATCAGCAAACTCCTGAGCAGAGCCATCCAGCATTGTACCTTCTGACGGCTCGAACATTCTGAAATATCGATACATACATGAATCATGATGTCAATACAGGTGAATCACATTACCAATATGGTCTATAAAACCCTAAATGCAATCAAAACATTTCACTGTATTTAATTTGGTGGGAAAAAATCTGAAAAATTCAGAGATTGCATTTTCTGATACAGTTTGTAATGGCCTTTTGACTCACCATAATATCACTTTTGTGTGGTATATCCCTTTATATATATTAGCTCTGTATAGAAATTACAAGTTCTCTGTGATTACATACTCCTGACTCTTTTGTCACTGGAGGTAAAAAAAAAAAAGTCCTACAGCATCAGGTGACTCGTGAAAAGTCTTGGGCAACCTTTGTTTACGTTAATTTGCCAATCACCCTTCTCACTCTGTTCTGGAGGTACAGATGACACCCCTTTCCCTCAGGATCTTCTTTAGTTCACAAATGTTTAGCTTTTCAATTTCTCTATCGCTCGTCTACTCTTAATAATTTTTTACGAGACTTGTTTCAGACGCCCATCTTATGGTTAATGCAATCAAAACTAATTGCCTATGAACATTTCTGACAGGTCACATGGTACAGTAGGACTTCTTTTACCCACAGCAATATAAGGGTTCGAACTGAGACTCACTCGCTACGTAAGAAGTGGACCATGGTGTCTATCCTGCTGCCCAGCCACTCCTTGTTGTGTTTCTTGAAGGCTCCAGCGGGGCGTGGGGTGCCCATGGAGCTCTTGGTGGAGGTAGATGTCAGGGTGTTGTACACGCTGTCTGCCACAGCCGTCAGAGTCTCCTGAGTGGCGGGCCGGGGTGACACCCCTGTCACACACTCAATGTACCCTGGGTTACTCAGTCTGTGACGTAGGCAGCCAGCAATTATCTGTAGACAGAAGTATCCGGGAATATCATGAATATGAACCTATTTGTCAGCTCTGTATTACAACCCACAATACTTATTTGTGTGGTTGGCATTTTACGTAGTACTTAAGTTTATTTCGTCAGTTCCCATTACGGCCCATTTTGACGATTCTATTCATGTTCACAAAGGTAATCTAAGGTTTGTTTATAAGGCAGCTGGTTTCCTGCAGAAGAAGTGTGTGTTTCAGCACCAGAAAGTTACGTTTTATGACTTTCATTTGTGTTTAAAAATGCAAATTTTAAGGGTTACTATAGTGGGTTTAGAAAAAAGGAGGCAGAATACAGAAGCTGGGTTTCAGGAAGGCTAAATAACTGGGGGGGGGGGACTTTACCCACAAAAAAATCCTGACTAGAAAACAAAAAAATGAAAATCTGTTGGTTTCAAAAATTTCCGTCGCAGTCTGGGGAAGACACATGTATACAGAGAACTTTAAGGACTCGTTTCTCATCTGCTCAGTGAACAAGATTGCCTCTGCATATACTGTACATGTAATTAATACTCTTCAGGTATGAGAACTTTAGCCTGAACCAAAGCCTCCTAGAAAATTAGTGGGAATCATCAATTAATGGCGAAATTAAAGTGAATCTCACAGCTGATCAACGAAGTCAGGTGCAGGATAAACTACATGTTCTGTACATTCCACTTGTGTATTCACCTGTAACCCCATGCTGTCATGTGACAGCTTGATCTTCTTGTGATTGGCCGACTCCTGCAGCATTCTGAACAGGACATAGACAGGGTAGGGCAGAAGCTCAATACAGCTGCACAGCTGGCTGACCAGTTCACGCAAGGCCCACTCCAACAGCTCCTTATCACCTGGGATGGAAAAACACAGAAATTCTACTGAATCATGAACAACAGGGGATTTAAGATTCTGAATTATCTAATCACTGAAATTTTATGCTTTTGCTTTTATGCATTGGGGTATCCGCAGAACAGGTGGGGAGGTTTATGTGTGTGTGTGAGGGAAATCCAGCAAACATCTGTGGTCTGTTAGCTAACCACATAGTTTATAGCTTCTTTCAGAGGCATTTAGGGGCTGGCATAACAAGCTAAACAAAATAGGTATAAGATACACAGGTAACAGGCAACATCTGAGTTATAATGTTACAAGTTACCTGTAAATAAGCTTTGTCGAGTCTGTTTAATGTATTGGTGGGAAGACGATGTTAGCATCTACATCCGAATGTCACTAGCAAAAAAGTCAAGGAGTTTGTTATCCATAAGTACTTTACCTTCTTAGCACACTGTTCATGTCAAGTTTCAACTCTCACAGTGATCTTTTCCACCTTACAAAATCACCCGACATCGTTTACCATCTGACCACTTGACAGTTCTCACAAAATAACATGACTGACGTAGATTACCAGAAAAAAACACCATTCTCATCCCTTAGTACAGCTTGTGGTTCCTCACATCAATGCAAACAGCTTATTTTTTTGCTACGAAATATTTTACTCTCTGCCATCAGGCATTTTTCGGCTCTCAGGGATCTTCAAAATAAAGTCCACCAATCAACACCTACATATTGTAGCAACAACCCATTACAAGGTACTGAACGATGACAACTTGTTAAACGAGCCAATGAGAGCAGCTTGCTGGTCAGCCATGCTGTTGAGCACAGAACTTGAGCTGCTGTGAGTGATAAGTTATAGTGAAAGAGTTAAGCTTCCCTCACCTGCTCTCCCTGTGCATCTAGCCCCAGGCTGTTTGGGTAAGGGACAGCCACAGGGCAGCTCCTCGAGGACACACGTGATTGGTGGGATGTCTGGTACGTACTCCTGTCCCTCCATCACTGCCTCAACCACAGACTTTACCACTCTGAAAATATGCAAATGTACAATGGCAAAATGAAAACAGCACTCAGTGTTTACGGTGTGCTCAGGAAGTTTTCACCACCATGCATATTCCACATTGGCTGTCATGTTTACGGGTGGTAGAAACAGGGGTACCTGGAATAAAACCACCAACATTGGGCAGGTATGTCACAAACCTCCTGACAAAGCCACTGCCCAAACAGCTGGAGCTGGATTTGAGCTTAGTGGTCAACGGCCTGATGGTCACAGTGGGACAACGAGCTCCTCCCACTCCTTCCAGATGAGTGAATGAATGATCATCGCTTAATGCCACACTGCCAAACTATTTAGTTAAAATTTCATATCCTACTCTTAATTTTCCAGTGTATCTACAGAAAACATTACTCTGTCCACGCATTCCCAAGGTGCAATTTCCCAACAAAAACGTCAATTTCATGACTTTAATTTTCTTCATTTTTATATCATCTCATGTTCATAAACTCTAAACACTGAGCGGGGACAGTAGTACGTTTTTGGACAACTTCATGTAACAGATATCTGTTGGTATTACTGCACCATTAGACGAATGAATGGTAATCTATTTGTCTTAAAGGAAGTGATGTTGTGTCTTACACCGCAATGGAGCTGTGCAAAAATCTCAAATTGCAGTATGAACTACATTTTTAATACCCGAAAAAGCACCACATTAACCATATTTATATCCTTGAGTGATGAGTGCTAAGTTGGTTCACATGTGTTGACCTCAGGCCTGGTGACATACATACATATTACCTACATGTACTGCTACTCACCTGTTGATGAACGGTGTCATTAGATCATAAACACTCTCCAGCCAGACAGGTGTCTGCAGAAAACCATGAACACAGAGCAAAGATAATGTTATTACCTATGGCTCATTCTCACTATAACACAGGCATCTTTGGTGGGTAATTTGAGTTCAGTTCATATACATGGCTTTGACCAATAAGGTGCCAGGGCAAAGGAGTTGTTGTGACCAATAAGGTGCCAGGGCAAAGGAGTTGTTGTGACCAATACGGTGCCAGGGCAAAGGAGTTGTTGTGACCAATAAGGTGCCAGGGCAAAGGAGTTGTTGTGACCAATACGGTGCCAGGGCAAAGGAGTTGCTGTGACCAATAAGGTGCCAGGGCAAAGGAGTTGTTGTGACCAATACGGTGCCAGGGCAAAGGAGTTGTTGTGACCAATACGGTGCCAGGGCAAAGGAGTTGTTGTGACCAATAAGGTGCCAGGGCAAAGGAGTTGTTGTGACCAATAAGGTGCCAGGGCAAAGGAGTTGTTGTGACCAATACGGTGCCAGGGCAAAGGAGTTGTTGTGACCAATACGGTGCCAGGGCAAAGGAGTTGTTGTGACCAATAAGGTGCCAGGGCAAAGGAGTTGTTGTGACCAATAAGGTGCCAGGGCAAAGGAGTTGTTGTGACCAATAAGGTGCCAGGGCAAAGGAGTTGTTGTGACCAATACGGTGCCAGGGCAAAGGAGTTGTTGTGACCAATACGGTGCCAGGGCAAAGGAGTTGTTGTGACCAATAAGGTGCCAGGGCAAAGGAGTTGTTGTGACCAATACGGTGCCAGGGCAAAGGAGTTGTTGTGACCAATAAGGTGCCAGGGCAAAGGAGTTGTTGTGACCAATAAGGTGCCAGGGCAAAGGAGTTGTTGTGACCAATACGGTGCCAGGGCAAAGGAGTTGTTGTGACCAATACGGTGCCAGGGCAAAGGAGTTGTTGTGACCAATCGGAGTGACCATCTTAAGTATGCAAGGCAGAACTCAGGTTACATCGTTACACAACATCAATATAAAAACAAAGTAATCATTTGATGATCCGGTCTAGACTAGCCAGTGACCAGATCGAACTGACTGCACTATTTGAAGAGGTCAAGGGATCTTCTGCAGAAAGGAAACCTTGACATTGTGCAGGTGCTATAGCTGTGCAGCTGTAATCAGATAACCAACATGCAAGACTAGAAATTTTGCAGCAACAATCTATATCTTACCTTTGGACCCTTGGGAAATGTTGTAGTAGACAACTGTTCCCATTCATTTGACCTATAGAACACAGTATGATAAAGGGTTTTAGATACAGTGTACCATGTTCAAACACACATCTAGTATCCTTGAATCACATGGATACTGTAATGTCGATTTTTTTTTTTACAATTTAAAATTATTTTCAAAGTTAGCAAATTATCAACTTCATTCAAACGTGTTAAAATATCATGATGTTCTTGAAAAAAAATGTAAACCTCACACACTTCGCGTATCCTTGAATCACATGGATATTATAATGTTCATTTTTTACAATTTGAAACTGATTTCAAGCTACCCAGTCATAAACTTGATTAGAACGCATTGAAAATAGCACGATGATGTTCTTGAAAAAAAATTTTCCACCTAAGATGCAGATGAAATGAAATAAAAAATCAGTTAGTCAAGTTACCTGCTGACCACAGGTAGTACAACCCTTCCAATGCCATCTGGAAAATGTGTACAGTGAAGCATTACATAAAAGAAACTGTCAAACAAAGCTTTGATATCACAGTTGCCGTCGGCCACGTCTTTGGAGTTGTTCCCCTTGTTCTGCAGCTCAGTTGTAAAGTTGTCTCCCCCAGTTTGGAGGCTGTCAATAGCTGAGGTCAGCATGAGTATGGAAAGAGTGAAGTTCTTCATCACCAAAGCCTGTAAAATCACAAACCATGGTGTGTTTTATTATGGGTGCAGTCCATCCCTTTATTGCAGCATTGTTAGATTGACACTGTCAAACTGTACTCTCAGCTTACAAACTACCCTTTGTACAATTCACCTCTCCCTCATCGCAACATGCTTCATTAAAACCTATGCTTCAGTATAACACTGTCGGAGTGTGACTCCCAAATTTTTCACCGTTTTGTTGCACACATCTGTGCATGCTTCCAGAAGTTTAAAAATCTTCAGATTTTTCATTTCCTTTGAGTTGTGAGGCTTAGTTACCATGGAATTATTCCATGATAGCCATGACATTAAACTGGTTTGGTTTACAATTAACATTCAGTGTCACAATGTGTATTCCTATATTATAATGTCACACATTATCAGTGGTTAAAAAACTTCATATAACGCACTTCACTTTTAACCTCGTAGGTAGACTTGTACCCCAACAACAGGGCTGTAATGAGGGCAGGGTGTGCCACCATTTACAGGTTAACATTATCTAGAAATGAGTCAAGAAGGATCCACAGAGATGGTTATCCTCATAGGTGGCAGTATTGTACAACACAGACATATATAATATAATAAGCCGGAATATTTAGTAGGTTGTATTTTGAAAAGCATCTGATGGCTATACTGGATTGATTTTTTACAATTTTTTTACTTGAAGTTACACATATATCTTACCTGTACAATCATGGGCCAGTGATAGGTGGGCTGACTGGTGATCAGTTTCACCTGCAGGTGCACCGCACAGGTTGTCTGCATATCCTCGTAACTACAAAACCAATGGGTGAGGTGCTCAGATTTCTCAATATGTTGTAAACTTCAGTTCCTTCAGTTGTAAATTTGAGTGAGACTTTTTATGTTCTTTTTTTTATCTTTACTCTTAATTTCACTTTGAAGCTTTACAGAGCAAATACAACTTCAAGTTTTCATTTTGGGATTGAAATAATACTTCAATGGTCTGATGGTACCTTTTATATTCTACAAGAAGTACAAAGCTGGCCTCCAAAAAGGAAAAACTGATAAAGTCAGTCTAATGCACAAAAAACGAAGAATTGCTTTACTCTTAGTTTCTTTCATTTGTTTCCATCTAAATGTTTGGAGTTCAGACAAACTGGCAGGTATTCTGGATTGTTTCCAGACCAAAATAATGAAACAACACTACATATTTGTTAACAACCTTTCCATGAATTTGAAGTAAATAAAAAATACAGCAGAGTAAAGATGATGTTGAGACAAGAAGCTAAGTGTACAAAACATTTTTAATGTATAACTTACTGTCGCTGACCCAGGCCCACCAAATGAGGTCGTATCCATGACAACCAGTGTGTGGGGTATCCCTTAGTGTCGGAGTCCGTCAGAGAGTCCAGGTCAGACCAGTTAGTTTTCTTCCCTGTAAACCCCTTCTTAAAAGTCCTGAGAACAGTTACATAAACACTGATTTATTTTCCTTATTTGATGCATTTTAAGCTGAATATTTAATTCTCCTAAAATCAGTCTTCAAATAACACCAGGACCATATCTACAGCATTACTCAAGGTTCCTATGACACAGAGGGATCAAAGCATTTCTATAAGACTTCTGCTAGAGCAGAGTATACATGCTGCTGAAGTTGCTCTAATGAATCAAAGCCTAAGGACTTTCCACCTCAAGTAGAATTAAATTACTTGAATAAGTAAACAACATGAAAAATTCACCTGAGGTTTAATCAATATAAATGCACTTTCAGAAGCACATGAAGGCCTTAAAATGATACTTTTGAAGCCAACGATTAAGTTTTTCGGAAATTAATCGAATTTCACAAAAAAACACCCATCTTAAGTGATCCTATAAGGGGGATGAATCAATCAGAATTAAGCTAAATGAGTCAACTGGAAAAAAGCTAAACCTTAAAAGTGAAATGCAGCCTGAGTAACTGTAGCATTCTAACTTTCATAAAGTAAACGGGAAAGGAATATACACGAATATATTTCACATATGTGCATGCATGTACAAAGACTTACTTATATAGGACTTCTAGAGGGGAGGTAACTATTGCCAAAGCTGACAGCAGATGGCAGCATTGGTTGTGGATGAGGTAGTGAGTGGTCTGAGACTTGTTGACATCGAGGTATTTGGAGACCGCATTACAGCTGTAGGGCAGAAGTTCACTGACACACAGCAGGATCGTGGTGATGTCTGCTCTACAACAACAACAGTCAGACTTTAAGCTTCAATCCCATCCACACATGCCTTACCCTAATTCTTCAACCTTTTTTGCACGTGAAAGGGCAACTTTCTGTGTTCTTTATGCACATTTTTAATTTTATTCTGGAGACAAAACTTTATTGGTTGGATTGGCCAATTTAGTTGCACCAAAAGTATAACTTTATCAGTTAACAAAGAAAAATGCCTTCAGAATATGCTTGAATAAACACCTCACAAACATGCGAAAAAGTTAAAGATTTACAGTAAACACATTAACATTTCTCAAGTCTAATTGAAATAGATCACAGAAATTCGATCCTATAGTTTTTACAACTCACCTGCTCTTACTTCCTGTACATAATGCAATTCTTTAACATTTTTGGATCTGTGAAAGGTGCTTATTCACTCATATTCTGAGAGCATATTACTTTCTGAAGTCCTGAAATCAGCCAACCCAACCTATACAATGACAGTTTTATCTCCAAAATCAAATTGCAGTCATGCATACATTGCACAAAAAGTTGCCTTTTCATACATGAAAAGATTGAGGAATTGGAGTAAACATGTATATCCAACAAACTGACCACTAAACTGAGATGGACAGACTAACCCTCTCAATCTAAGTCTGGGCAAACTAACAAACAGCAGAACTGAACTGAAGTGGACAGACTAACCCTCTGAATCTAAGTCTGGGCAAACTAACAAACTGCAGCCCTAAACTGAGATGGGCAGACTAACCCTCTCAATCGAAGTCTGGGCAAACTAACAAACAGCAGCCCTAAACTGAGATGGACAGATTAACCCTCTCAATCTAAGTCTGGGCAAACTAACAAACTGCAGCCCTAAACTGAGATGGACAGACTAACCCTCTCAATCTAAGTCTGGGCAAACTGACAAACTGCAGCCCTAAACTGAGATGGACAGACTAACCCTCTCAATCTAAGCCTGAGCAAACTAACAAACAGCAGAACTGAACTGAAGTGGACAGACTAACCCTCTCAATCTAAGTCTGGGCAAACTAACAAACTGCAGCCCTAAACTGAGATGGACAGACTAACCCTCTCAATCTAAGTCTGGGCAAACTAACAAACTGCAGCCCTAAACTGAGATGGACAGACTAACCCTCTCAATCTAAGTCTGGGCAAACTAACAAACTGCAGCCCTAAACTGAGATGGACAGATTAACCCTCTCAATCTAAGTCTGGGCAAACTAACAAACTGCAGCCCTAAACTGAGATGGACAGACTAACCCTCTCGATCTAAGTCTGGGCAAACTAACAAACTGCAGCCCTAAACTGAGATGGACAGACTAACCCTCTCAATCTAAGTCTGGGCAAACTAACAAACTGCAGCCCTGAACTGAGGTGGATGGACACTTTAGTAACCAAGTCCTTCTGGCGTCACACAGAATCCTAGAATTTCAGTAAAGACTGGACACTGCCCTTACCTGGCAGGACTGGGGTGGACATGCAAACTGACCAGTATAAGGAACTGAGGCAAATAGACTGTCCGCTTACTTGAACTGGGGTGTCCTTCTGTAACTGGGGTTGACCCGAACATAGTTTCTTGTCAGTATGTCCAGGGACTCCTGTAACACAGAGGTGAACACCTGTTGACCAAGGCGAGGTGGACAGACTGACCACAGGTCAGCTCTCAAGCCCTGTAGGTGCAGGTTCCACATCTGGACTGGGAAGGCACAACACTCATTCTGAAATTACAAGGGCAAAGTATATTTATTATTCATACATCAGTGAAATCCCTGGATTTTCTTCACTGATCAAGTTGATATTTCACTCCACTGGAATATCACTTCTGTTAATACAGTTTTTATTTCACACATAGGAACAACGGCATCAAAAAAGAAACATTTTTCTTTATAACGTTTCAATGATGTTGTAATACAAGTTTAGTAAATTCCTATATCATGAAAAAGCATGTGACGCAAGGAAGATGTCACGTACTGCCACGGACATGTCTTTAAAGGCCTTTAACTAAAAACATGGCTTAAAACTTCTTAAATCACACAAAATCATGATATTGTTAAAGTATAATTAATAAATAGAGCAACAGTCAGCGAAGATTGAATAGCATAAATCTTATTCTCGCACATCGTGGGTTATCATTTAAGTTTAATACATAGTATCCAGTTTTAACCAGTAATGTTTTCATGTATTAAATCTGCAAAGCAAGATGGAAAAATTGTACAAATGAAGAAGATCTTAAAGTCCCATTTAATCGATTGCATCTCAATACCCAGCAATTTTTACAAACATGTATTAAGGATACTAGAACCCCTCCTAAGCAGAATTTCACAAAATATTGATCAAGTATGGCCATATGTATATATATTCTAAAAGCTAAATGGCTGCTGATCTCCAAAATAGCTTTTAAAATTTGCCTACCTTTAATATTAATCAAAACATAGAGAAAGTTCGAAAAAAATTGGGGCTATTTTTCAATTGCTAATTTGTTTGCCAATTTTCAAAATTTTTCAATTTTTTTGCCAAAGTGGATAATTTACTATTTAAACTAAAAAACAGTCCCACAGATTTGTAATATTCATCTTAGATTGTTCTGAATGATCCTTAAAGTTAAAACTTTCAAATATTTAAAAAAATGTTGAAATGATGTTCTTTTACTAATATCTTTTAAACCAGTAAAGATATCAAAAATTTGTGGGACAGATTTTTAGCTGAAGTGTTCAGATATATGTGTACCTAGTTTCATAGCATTATGTTGAAAAATAAGTGAGAAAAAAAAGTATTTCACCGCACAACCACTTCAAAAATAGAAAGGGAGAATAAGACCAAAATGTGTGACCGGGTGTCGTGTGCAACAAAATTTGTTATTATTTCATTTGTCAATTAATTTTAATCAAGCACTGTCCAGCCTCCAGTTAAAATGTGAACATATCAACCTACTTATGTTAAATTTTAACACTTATCATGCTCCATAAAAGCATAAGTTGGTGCTTTATTTTGACACTTCCTGCAAAACCTGCTAGAATGTGTTTATAAGTCCCTCTCCCAATGGCACCCCACTCAGGTGATTGAGACTGTTGTTTTAGTTAATAGCTCAGCTTCCAGTCGTCTGCACAAGCAGTCATGCACAGTTTATAGCAGGAAGCAATAAACATTTACCAGCGGCATGTCTATTCATAGCAGGTAACCCCCTTCAGTGAGATAATCCCCCTAATCAGGAGGAATTAAGAAAATATAACTGCCTTGATTAACAACATATACTTTCTGGTTTAAGGTATTCACAATTTGAATTTGGTTTTCATACTGAAGTGAGAGCAAAGATAGGAGAATGGAGAATAAGAATGTGAAACAAAAAAAAATTTACCAAATTTCACCCGTGAGGGATGCTAGTGTCTTTAACGACCTTGGGACTGTTTTGAAAATAATCAAAAGGTCATTACAAGAAGATTCATGCAGACAGTTTAATGAATTTGGAACACCTTTTAACTGACTATGTAGATTGAGTGAATGTGGGGCCCAGCTTATCTAGGCTACAACACCTTGTGTGAAAAGGAGAAAAGGAGCTCAGAGCTCAAGATCTACTGATTTGGACAATCACCATTTAAGTTAAAATCAGCAAGATAAGCAGCCGGACAAGGATCATGACAAGCACAAAATCACGTCTTGTGTTAAATAAAACTACTGTTGAAAGATCATGTTCACGGGCAAAAAAAAAGCAAGACTACCTCATAGAATTCTTTGGAGTCGTCCCAGTGGTAGCTCTCCGCATCAAACAGCAGATGGTCACTGAGAAGCTGGACATGCACTCGGCTCATGGAGCTGGTCAGCATCTCCACAAACTCCACGTACTGCTTGTACACTGACGGGAAGTATTTCTTCCTGTCAAAAAAAAAAAACAAAAAAAACATCACCTATCAGGACAATGGCAGTTTTGGTTGTTATGGGGACCAATTCACAGAATACTATAGAATGTTCAACACAGAAAACAAAATTTCTCTGAAAAGTTCTATTCACAGGGAGAATTTGAGTTCCCAATCTGCTGAATCTTGAAATTCTGATTTCTGACTTTGTTCATCTCATCGTTTTGTAATTCAGCAATGTTTGCACAATAGTATGTTTTGATGAATTCCTGTAAAAAACACACGTCAGCTAAATGTAAACTGTATCTGGCCCCAATAAAATGCAATGGCTGATTTGGAAAACAGGTTACATGATCAGGTGTCCCATAAAAGATATCACAATAGTGATGTACAAGACTGGACAGAATTAACAGAAACATCTTAATGACACATCCGCCACATTTCAGCCATGTCATGACAATGATTACACTGAAGGCAGTCTCGAAGATTGTATTTGTGAAACAACTGACATAAATGGAAGCAGCTTAAATGCCACATCAGCAATACTTCAGGCATGTCATGGCAATAATTACACTGAAGACCTTCTCAATGGATGTACTTGTGAAATAACTGAAATAATGCACAAAACTATGTTATATTCCAAGAAAACACACAAAGCAGCCTGCATGCAACGTAATCTTCTGTATGTTTTACAATTTTGTTCATTTACAGAAATTCTACTACATGTACATACACAGATGTGTCAGCACTCAGCATGTTCTCATAATAGATAACATGATTCCTGATGAAAACTGCGCTAGACAGCGTCAAATAGAGGGTCCTGGGAGGTGTAGTCTTGGGTACATCTGCACTGAGCTGCCAAAAAACAACAACACAAGTCATGAAGCCCAGAAATGATGAAATGATGTTAATATGTAACATTACCTTCACAGAACCAAACTATACCGTAAGTCTGGGGAACCTATGAAATGTTACAAAATTTCATTGCTAAAAAAAAAAAAAACATATTACATAAACAAAATATTAAGTTTTCATATCTACATATTAATATAAGTTTCACAGGCAACAAGCACTTCTTTGATATAAGTTACTGGACATGTTTGCTTTATTTCCACTTGTATTATTAGAATTTTGTGCTACTCCGTGTTATGAAATGTACTGAAAAGAAAAATCAATGGAATTCAAACATGAACTGACAAAAATGTGGACAAAATCACACACAAAAAATCTTTCTACTGCCCTGCTACCGTCAATATGGTACAAAAAGCATTAGCTGAAAGTGCTTCTTACTGCTTTGGTAAGTAGTCATGGTAGTCATGGTAGTCAACTGGCAATGAATAATAATGGGGTTACCAGGCCTTTTTTTGTTCAAAAGGAGTTTAATTTATCACACCCCTGGAGAAAACCAGGAATGTGATTTGCACACAGAGATTCACACTTCCCAGACTCCTCATTATTTCAGGTGCGTGTTTTAAGCACGTTTGTGTTAGAGTGTGATAGCACATCTCTAATATGAAGGCCAGGGTTACCTTGACCAGGAACATGTGGTAGTCCTTCAGTGCCAGGGAGGCTGCGTCCACGAAGGTTGTCCTGGTGGGGTGAAAGACGCTGTCTGAGCCAGCAATAGCCAGGGGCAGCAAGGAGTCCAGAGTGGCCATGAGAACACTGCAAGACTGCAGACACAAAAAGAAAGTGTTAATACACTTAACAGACAACAAAATGATGGAAGTACAAAATACACCAACATGCTTCATATATTCTATTACTTAGCAGGTGGATTACTACTAAAATTCACCCCAAAATGCATTTTTACAGGCAAATAAATGTCATAAATATTAATTACTTTAGGTGTTGAAACTTGCATTCTAGCATTCAAACAAACCTGTGAGTACCTTTCTAAGATCAAAAGAACTCTCAGAATGAAGAAAAACAAGTGACTTAGTCATAGACGCAATTTTAGGTCAAATACCAGTATGTGAAAAAAATAGTCCAGTCATCAAAGTTCTGTCCTCCCTTTTAGTTAACTTTAAGTAGTCTAAATGTCCTACATGATCAAGTTACTCATTTTGCCCGAACTTTTCCATTGACTTTTTGTGTTTTTTCAGGTTTGTCTTGTAGGTGGGATGACAATTCACTGGAAAAAAAAATGTAAGTTTCAGCACAAAATATAATACTTCATACCATTTGCCTCTAAAAGTGCTCCTTTTGTGGGTGACATTTTAGATCATTTACAGAAAGCCTTTTCATCATAACTGATGTACTCAAGGTTTAACTTGTAATTCATACACTGATTACAAAAGCCTGAGAAATCTAAAGGATTCAGTAAACTATAACTGCGCAGAGCCGCTAACCAAAAAGAATACTATCACTTTAATAACACTGATATGTGTGTGTACATACCCTGAGGATGACTCTTGGGTAGTCGAGCCTTCCTCCCACCAACTCCGGGGGAACGTTAACCATCTCCTCCGCTGGTGTCAGCGCCCCCTCAGGGCCACTCAGGCTCGTCTGGCGAGCTTGCTGGATCAGGTGTTCCACACATTGGGACAGTTCTGGTGAAAGCTTCTTGAACATGTGGGTCCAGTCCCAGCGAGGTCGGTCTTCAGCCTGCGTCTTCTCCACCACTGGAGAGAGAAGTGGGACGAATCTCGGACACTCATCAAGAGCTACTCTACATTCCACACCAAAACATGGACAGGAGTCTCTCGTTCAACATTACTTGAGGGGAAACTTCAGCATTAATACATACCGACCTTTGACACTAATGGTAACATACCTCCAACAATAATACAAACTGACCTCCAACACTAATGGTAACAGATCGTCAGCTCTAATACATGTACAAACACACCTTCAACACTAATGGTAACAGGCCTTATTGCTGTAATACAAACAGACCTTTAACACTAGTGCTAAGTGATACCTTCAAAACTAATGGTGACAGACCTTCGGCTCTAACACAAAAAGACCTTCAGCACTACTGTCAAAAGACCTTCAACACTAATGGTAACAGACCTTCAGCTCTAACACAAAATGACCTTCAGCACTACTGTCAAAAGACCTTCAACACTAATGGTAACAGACCTTCAGCTCTAACACAAAATGACCTTCAGCACTACTGTAAAAAAGACCTTCAACACTAATGGTACCAGGCCTTCAGCTCTCGTACAGACAGTGATCACAATATTTCAAAACCAATATTCACAAGACTTTCATCTTCAACAGAAAAGTTGAGTAAAAAAATCAAAACAAAACAGGTCCACTTGTACATATCTACATGTATTCATGTAGGCATATATTGGTTATCTTGTTGAGGACTTACCTTTGGGTGTCTTGAAACTAGCAGACATAGAGCTGGAAAGGGCAGTGTCCACAGAAGGTGTGGATGTGTCTGAGAAGGCAGACTCGTGTGACATGGCAGACATAGGGCGCCTCATCATGTCAGGGCTGGGACTGGCCTTTAGAACACCTGAATTTAGGATAACACAGAAACAGTTATCAGTTTACAGCCTCAAGAACTCATCAAATGTCAGATATGCCAGGTATATCTGTACCTCATGCTATTTGATGCAGGTAGCTAATGGCCCAAGACAGATTTCTCAAGATTGTTTTTTCCACACAGGTTTAATGTTGTACTTAGGAATTTTCAACTTTTAGTGTGAGGGTCAGTTTTACAGTTAAAAGTACATGTATAAGAACATGTCAGGAGAACTCAGTGCCATGCGCCAAATATCTACATCTAACAATGCTCCTGAGTAAAAAGATGCAATCGAAGCAGCAAATGCTGGATTCAAATCTGATCTCATCATTGTTATTGCATGGCTAATCAACTGCAAGAGAAATAACACTTTCTTAAAAATAGCCTATTTCACAAATAAACAAAAGTTACAAACTCTACCGAAAGGCAGTAAGCAAAGCTATTAAAGAATAATGAAAGAGCGTATGACTTTCATTAAAAAATAAACTATGGAATGACCTATATTTAAATATTGGCGAATTTCCCAGATGTAAATCAACTGTCAGGTCCAGGAACAATAAAGATCAAGGACATATATCTGGAATACTTCCAGGCATTTAAAATGCAGGTAGATGTCGTGGCTCTTACCCCTAATGCTGCCCCTGGACCTGGACTTCTTGCTGTTGACCCCTCCTACCTCCCAGCTCAAGGTGCCGTGTAGCGTCTCCATGTGACGGTCAATGTGCAGGAAGGCCTCCACCACCTGGATGAGGACTCGCAGGAGGTGGAGGGGCAGGGTGGGTTTGGGGGCCCCGCGGTGGGGCAGCTGCTCCACTGACAGGATCGACATGCTGTCCAGGCTCTTTGCCTTGCCCCTCACCACCAGGTGTGTCGGGGATCCCTGCAGGCCCAGCTCACTCTGCGACTGCGGCATCCACTTGCTTCCCTTCTTCGTGTTGCACGCCATTTCGTCCTGTATCTCGTCGATGAGTGCTGACATCTCGTCCCCGAACTTGTCCAGGTACATGTCGTGGAGGGCATGGAGCGTGGTCACGGCTCGGCGGAAAACTCCCGTGTTGAACAGCGTGTAGTCTTGGTTCATCATTCCGATGATCATGTCCGTCAGCTCTTCGCAGTTGTTTCCAGCTTCTACGATGTCCACTTCGTCACTTCCTCCTTCGCTCAGCAGAGTCACAAAACACACCCCCAGCTGCTGGGCACGAACCGTCCGATATTTCTGCCAGACATCCTCCACTGGAAAAAGCGAGCACAGACTCTGGACGTACTCCAAACGCTTCTTCGCGCTGATATCAATGGCAGGGAAGTCCTTAGTCTGCAACAGTTTGGACAGGCGGTCCTGGAAGTACTTCCTGAGGCGGAGGGTGATTTTGTCCCAGAGCTGTGAGACGGCCAGCTCTCCTGTGTCAGTGACAGTGTGTAAGGATACCATGGAGTCCTCAATATTCTGTCTGCTTGAGGAGCGTGATGGAAGAGACACACCTGTGTGCTCAGAGAAGGACAGCAGTTCTTGAAGCACAATTTCTTCACATCCAGGAGTTTCTTCCAATGTATGAAGCTAAACAGAGCAGTAAGACAAAGTCTCAATGACAACACAGTCCCCTGTAGACAATACTGTCAATGTCCTACAAACACATACACCTATATTTAGACTACATGTATTTACTTATTTATTTGATTGGTGTTTTACATCATACTCAACAATATTTCACTTATACGGTGGAATGAGGCCACAGGTTGTTAGCAGGCCTTACCACGTACACGTATAACCTAGACATGTATATGTTATGACCAGTATTTATTGTAGTTTCTGGGCCTTTTCAAACCAACAGACAAATTTAATTTAACATACTAATGCAACCCATGCTAATAATCCTATTTCAGAAATGCTGAAAGGCAAAAATTACATTTTTCTCACAGATTTTTTCAGATGTCTTCATCAGACAGATTAGCCATGTGAGCAAAGAGAAAGTGTGCCCTCCTACAATTACATCAGATGTCCCAAAATATAGAGGGCTTACAGTATTATCCAAGACAAAAATTCTCCTTACAACATGACTGAGGAATTTCATCACATCATCTAAGTCTGGGTCATAGCAGGTTGTCTTCTCCAAGGTATGGTGTTCTGCCATGTACTGTAGAGCATCCCTGGGTGTGGAGAATGACTTCCCTCCACTCAGTCTGTTTGACTGCCTCATAATGTCAGATAGACAGCCATCCAGCCTGAAGTAACCGAGACACCATTGCACACAAATGAATGCCACGGCACAATAAAATAAACAAACTTGTTGCTTGAAATCTACATCTGAAACTTGTACTTTATAAAGGTTGGATAATCTTTATATAATTAAATCACCAGAGCAACTGTACATGTATTTATTTACATGTACAATTACACGTTCATGATGCTTTTGAGAAAATAACGTCTACTAAGTGATAATCAGATAACATTCTGACATGACTTAATAGACAGATTACAACATATTTGGTGTAACATAAAGTACAAAGTACATGTACATATGCAGTTTGAAATTTGCATCCAGTCATAGTACTACAGTTAGTACTGTAAAAGTTTTCGATGATTTCTTTTCTCTGTTCCAAAAAAATGCCTAAATTAAGAACAGATGTCAGTGTTAACACAAATAAGAACTCACTGATTAGCATTTTCTGCCAATCTACCATCCACATCAGCCAAGATGGATTCCAATATATTGATATTAGGGAGCCCTGACCCCAGAAGGGTTACAATTGGGGGGACGCTCATCACAGCAGCTTCTTTGGTGGTGACTTCATGCTACTGACACCACCTGAAACAGAAAGGTGATAAACCGTACGATCATCTAACAGTAGAAATCGTAGCAAAATGTAATATACTGAGGTCATATGGATAATTATTTCTATTTATTTTGCAAGTGACAGTTCAGTCTAGATATGTAAAACTGTTTGGCCAATGGCTCTTGATTCCTTGTTTTCCATCACAATATTCTGGAAAACTGCTGCTGGCCATGAAACAACTTTAATTTTTCAATTATCATCATTTCAGCTATATTTAATTTTATGATAATTTATGCCGTGATATTTCTAGCAAAAAATGAGGAAATGAGAAGGCATCAACACAGCCGAAATATTATGGATGTGGCAATAATCCATACTCAATCATTAATCCCTAGGCTCAGGGCAAATGACAGGAAACAAGGAATCAAGTGTCATTTCCCTTCACAACAAACATAATATCCTTTTATATGTTTTATAACAGTATCAGTTACTATATCTCAGTGTCCCTCACAGAATAAACAGAAGCTGTTGTCTGTATAACGTCGCTGAGTTTTCCCCCTCAGTTTCCAAATGCCACTGAATTAAGCCACTGCCAATATGTGGCACGGTAACAATACTTGTAGGCCCTTTGAGTAATGTATTCAGATTTATGTTTTCAGTTTGGCCTTTTACTCCTCTGAGGATGAGGAGTAAGTCGGAAACACAGTGTGTGTGGCAGCTGACTGTGGTACATGCAGACAAGTTGAAACTGACTGGAAAACTTCTGGTCTCGTGTCTTCACCATTTTTAGCTATTTGTTGTTTGTGCGTTACTCAGGATAAGTTATTAAGCTATATAAGTCAGCAGAGTTTGTTTTCACTCTGTTACTCCGTCTTAATATAAGTTACAAAAGAAGAAGTAGAGACTAGAGTGCATTTCTGTATATGTATCTGCTGATGGTGATATGTGTGTGGGTATGCATCTTGTCATCGTGCTTGGGTGAACATGCAGATTTCCTCATCGTGATTTCGTCATATTCAAAGAGGAGTTTTCCATTATTCCAGCAAAAACGATGTTGGCGATCGAGTTACCACGGTCCGCAACAAAGCGAAGATGTCTGTACCGTATCCCACCTAGACGGACTCAATGTGTAATTTTCAATTTCTGACATTCATCGCAACTCAGTGTTTGTGGAGGACTTGATGGACTTGTCCGTAACGGTATGTGTATGTTAGACTTCAAGTTCTGTCACTTTCACAGTCTGGCAGTGAGTGACAGTGACAACTGTCAGTTGTGTCAGTGCCAAGCGTTTTAAAGTCTGGCTTAATTTCGATATCTCTCTTTTCATTCATCGCAGAGGATAGGTACCGGCTTAAATAAATGCTAAACCTATTAAGTAAAATGAAATGCAGACAGATAACGAATTCTAACTGTATGTAATCGCCTTAAATTTTATCGAGCACTCACACTGTTTGTCACCGGAAGCAGTTTTCGTGATGAAGTGTTCTCCATTATGCGGCGTTTTTCATACTTATAACCTATACGTGAGAAACGGAAAGTACTATTTCTTAAAATTTTATTTGACCTAATAGATGTGTTTTGTTCTGAAAGAAAATTAAATTTTTTAATATAATGTGAAATATATAGCCTTAAACGTAACGAGTAACATTTGCATTCGTGTAAAAATATTTTGTAATCTTTGGTTTCTTTAATGGCCATAAATCACAGTTCATTTCAGTAATTTGAATAACCCTCCAATGAATCCCGAGTCGCGGAGATTGCGACTCGCGCAATATGGAAATTTGCGGTAAAGTTTTAACGTGAAATCAGTGAATATTCCACCTGACATCTAATGATACACAGATCACAGGTGAGAAAGAAGCATGGCGTGTAAAAATCAACAATCAGAGAGTAGTGAGTCGGTTGTCATTGTTTTGTTATTCTGCTATGGCTATCTTGCTGACTCCACAAATCACGCCGACGCCGAAGTAATGAATCAGTAACAACAACTGCCCAACACACACACATCGTCGACAATAGTTAATGCCAACCACATTCTCTACAGAATTCTTGTCACAGTACAGTGGGTTTCATTGCGTAATCACTAATCACTTTCAAGTTAATTTAGAAAGCTAAATTTCTTCCCTCCAAATTGTTTTTACCATGACAAATTTACGTGGTCAATCGTTGCCGCTGTCAGGCTGGGCCAGTAGTCATTACATCTAGATGGATTCAGTGTGGTATTCCAAACTTCGGACATTCAGGGCAACTCTGAGCTCATCACCCGAACCCAACAAAACTGCTGCAGATTTCTGAACTCAAAGGCAATGGACACAAGAGGCACTTAAATTCACCCCTTTTGCCCATTTCTGTATCATCATCCAGTTGAGTGTCACATCAAATCTTCTGAACAATTCACTACCCTTACAAATGAAACCAGTTAGCTGACTCTCTTGTGATCACAGTAACTGTGAGAACTTAGAACGTAAACAAAAGTACTGCTGATGTATGGTTGACTGCCATTTTTTAAGGTGAGGTAACCAACTCTTGGTTCTAAAATGTAATACAGTTGTGGCATCTAAAACATGTTGAAAACTATGATGAATACGGGTAAGTTTGCTTGAGACGAGCATAGACCTTACGGAAAACACTGTAATTTTCTTTGGGTTCTGAAATCTGCAGCAATTTTGTTGAAGTTGGATGATGAACTCAGTGTTGCGATGAAAGAATTCTAAAATAACACACATCTTGGTGGACTAAGGCCTAGGTTATACATTCACGTTCAACTCGTTAAATTGCTTTCAAGATTTAAGTAAAATCACTTTAAAGACCTAGCTGTTTGAAAGACTGTACACCTCGAAATCCAGTGACCAGAGTACCCTTATATTTTAAGGCAGAAGAAAAAGAAATTCCAACTGGGGTGTTTGAACAACCAACCCATACCAGAACGTGAAGTTCAAAACATGGGTATAACACCAATCAAATAAATAAATCGAAACATGGCTGAGGTTGGTTCGACTTGTTCGATAAATAAGATTAATCCCCTTAGCCTCATTTCACTAACAAGTCTAAAGTCGTAACTCCTAATCTTAAGTCCTAAATCCCAAATTTTACCAGTCGGTACACAATAAAGCACAGGTTGTATAGTTTGGTGAAACAGTCATGTGTGGTAAGTTCTAACTTAGGGCCCAAATTGCGACTTTCAACCATTAATGACATGGGGGCGCTAGCTTACTGCTTAACAAGAAGGTTTACCAATGCAGACTTTGACCTCTGTACACTTTGAATGACTTAGGGATTCAGTCTTGCCCAGTAGAAGAAATACAAAAAATAAAGAATCAACGTGTGATTTGTGGAACTATGTATAAAATAGTAGATATACTGTTAACTTGTTTACGACATTGGTTTGACGAGTGAAAGTGTGGGAACATGGGCAATAATGGAATGGATGAATGATTGTGCTATACATGTAACGTCACATTGGCAATAATTCAGCCATATCGTGGCGAAAGCAATAATAGATGATAGACTGAGAACTTTTCCAGGTAGTATACGTAACTGGAAATTATAATTTTATCTAAAGATGATCTGACTTCAATGTATATTGTCGAAGTGTGGGTTTTTGACTTTTGAAACAGAATTTTGCATTATCTTCAATGTTTTAAAAACAATATTTTCATCTCTGTGCACGTGCAAGTGAAGCCTGTAAGCACCAGTAAGATGGCAAGTGCCTGGCTATATGCAGTGTCATATTGATTGTTATTTTGTTTTAGTATTTAAATTAGATTCTCAGCACTTTTTCATAAATGGACATAAATATTTGAAAATATATTCCAGGATGTTATTTAGACATCTGTAATAAGGGCATGATGATAAATGATAAGACTGCTCCTTATTGCTTCACTTATAATTTGTTGTGTACCAGGTGAAGAACAATAGTTTGTTCTCTGCTTTGATTTGTTTTGTTTACCAATCTGCCATTCCAGTTTACTAAACGACATACAAAAAAGTATCTGTTAGATCAAAAAGAATTAAAATTTCTGATAGGTAAAATGATTGATGGTCAGCTTTCCTTGAGAGGGCATCCATGGTAGAGGGAGCGAGCTATATCTAGTGAAGCATGAAAACCTAGATACCTGTCACCAATTCAACCTGCGGATCGTCATGGATTTCCCTCGGGCCGTGCCCAGTTTTCTGCCACAGTAATGGCTGCTGTCATCATATATGTGAAACATTCTCGAGTGCAGTGTTAGATATCAGTGAAATAAATAAGTTGAGCTTTTTGGTAAAAACAACTGCTCCAATATCCCACGTCCATGACCAAATTGCTGAAGCATTTTTATAAGTCTTGATAAGTACTGTACTCCTACCTTCTGTCTGTACCCCTACATTCTGTTTGTACCCCTACATTCCGTTTGTATCCACTATACCTTCTTCTATTTGTTCTTGAAGGTATTCCATGAAAAGGCTTATCATATCAGCCATAAATGTGCAAAGACCCACGTGCAAAGAAATGTCTGTCATAACGTGGTGCAGTGCAGATTCATGTGAAACTAACTGTGAAGGAATACTTACACATGTGGATATCAGATACAGGTAGCCCATAAACTGAAGATGAAGAAGCAAATACAAATATCCAAGTTCTTCGCTTCCAAGCAAGAGAAATGTTCGAAAACAGAAAACAAAGATGTCATTATTGTGGATGAAGGTGAAGAGGACAAGCTGTCAGCCAGCATACATGTCCTGAAGGAGGTAGTATCTTTTTTTTTTGTGCTCCTTTCATTTTTAGACAAATGTGCAAAGAAATCTCAGAAATTGAAGGAACCTTCAATGGCCATTAACTTTGGGACATCCTAATTAAAAATTAAATGAAAGTAATATACACCTAGTCATCCTTAATATGGAATTAAATAAATTTACGATATAAGTACGAATCATTTTGTGAACAGAAATGGTCTAAAAGGCCTGAATTGTGGAGTCAGATTAGGTTTAACCTGATTTCATATTAGGCCATCCATAAAAACATGTTCGTTGGGCCTAACCTGACCAGCATAACCCGACTGGTCTACTCAAATTTTTTGTTGGTATTTTGACAAAAGTTCTTTTATTTTCATCTCCATGATAATTTTGTAAAATCCCTATCTTCCTCAAGAACCAGAATGAAAAAACATTCTCTACTGATCGATACTATTTTTTAAGGATGGCCTTGGTATAGTATTACTGGTACATGAAAATACAAATAGTTTTCACATAACTCAGGGTCATGTTCATGGTAATGTTCAAATCAATGCAATGGTTACAAATCCATTTGCATATTTCTGCAGGAGCCCCAATCAAAGAAGAGAAGGCTGCAGGGCAAACTGAATGATGGACGGGAGGCACAGTTCAGAAAACGCGTCAGGCATGAAAAGGGAGAAGAGGTGGATCGTGAAACAATTGGGTTGGAGTGTTCAGAGCCTCAGAGGTCAAGTACTAAGCACCTGTCTGACAAAACCAGACACAAGCTGTCAGCGTTCTCACTGGACTCGGATGAAAGTAAAAATGATCTCAAATTGTCCAGTATATGTGTTGATGACCTGAAAAGGACAAGTGCTGTGCGCTCGACGAATGGGGACATTGGTCATGTGGCCACAGGAATGTCTCAGGATGAGGGAGAGGAACCAGTGAGAAGCTCCGATGAGGAACCAGGCCCAAGTCACAGTGAGTCCGCCGCCACATCCTCCAAGCCTCTAACCAAAACACAATCCGATGTGCTGGGGAAATTCACGACTCTTAGGACTAGATCAGTTGATGTGTGCGGTAAAGTTTCGAAGGCCAGCGGAAAACCCAAGTGTAAATACACTCCACTGGAACAGCAGTTTGTGACAATCAAGGAAAAGTATCCTGATGCTGTGTTGTTTGTAGAGTGTGGGTACAAGTATCGCTTCTTTGGAGAAGATGCAGAGGTAAGTTACGGATGAGAAAAAAGTTTGAGCGGAATTTTTGGAGATGCAATTAGGAGTGGACAGAGGAATATTTGCTCCTTGTTTGTGCCTCTAGTTTGACTTCTTTAAGTGGATTGTCTACCTACAGGAGAAGACCGGGGAAACTTAAGGGAGAAGACCGGGCAAGTGTAACATAAACTGTAATGAAAAGAGTAAGGTTTGAAGATTTAAAAAACACCATTCAATAATTTTTTTAAACCTTTCCCAAGAAACTTGTGCTTCATCGCCCTAAGCTCATATAGCTGTCAGAAGACGCCAACATTTTACCAATCCGATGCTGGCTGATTTCTGCGAATCGAGCAATATGACTCATGTTATGTACATTCAAAAGATAGAATAGTAATGATTTGAGGGCCTGATTCATGTCCTGTCTGCTAATCAGGCTTCCCATAATCCTACGTTCTGATTGGTCAAAATTATTTTTACAGTTACTTTCCCGTTTACATGGAGGTATTCATTATTTGAGATTGAGTATGTGTTATGATTTAGCTTAAAATTTGTAGCCTCGGAACTAAAAATAACCTGAAAGAAATAGTTGAAGGTCGGGTTTAAATCTTTAATCCATACCCATTTACCACAAATTGCCTAATACTTCCTAGGTCTTCTCCTGTAAATTCATATATATATGAACATGTGAAGTGTGCAAGGCCACCCTTAAAAACTGTTCGTTGGGCAACCCAACCCTTTGAGAAAATCTAGGGGTGGTTGGTAGGGAATTCTTTTTTATTCTGGCTCTTGAAAAACATAGAGTTTTTTAAAAAATTAACAGAGAGACACAGAATACCAATTTAAACTTTTGAGTCCAGCCCTTTTGTCTGTTGGATGATTCCTAGTGCACATATTTTTAAGATGGCCCAATCCTTAAACTTCAAATAATTGTTCTGATATTCTGAAGTGGTAAATCTGGGTGAAGTGATGAAGTTGAAGGAGGTGATGAAGCATCCTGTTAGATGATAGTGTTAAAGTGAGTTGTTGAGATCATGAAACAAGATAACAGGATGAAGCTGGATGAGGTGAGGATGATGGGTGACATGATGAAGCTTTGGTGATGTAATGAAGCTCTGCGTAAAATGAGATTATGCAATTGCATGTAAATGAGAAGATGAAGATAAATTAGTAAATTAATAGAATCACACCTCTCCCTCATTACAACAGTGTTGTTGGGGACAGACCTTTTAAATGAAATGCGTTGTATGAAGTTTGTTGGCTACTGATAGCGTGTGACTTATATTATAAGATTCAGACAAAGTGTGATATTGCATGTTAACTGTAATGTAAATGAGCATAATATCATGGTTTTTATTTAATAATTACTTGATCACTGAAGATTTTCCTCACTGAAACATTGAAGTTTTGCACACGTGTGCAACTTTCTGAAAACTTTAGGTGACACATCTATGACCATGTTGTACTGAAACACGTGTTGTAAAGAAGGGTGTTATAATGAGAGAGAGGTGCACAGGATGTACATTTACACATTGATGAGGTGACAAGGAGAGATGAGGTGAGACAAATAAAGAGATGATGAAAAGGGATGAGGTATTGATGGATGCTACATGTTTGTGTAGATGAAAGGATGCCAAGTAAAACCTGACCTGGTATATACATGTTACAAGTATTCTAAACTCATTTCTGTTTCAGATTGCCGCGAAAGTGTTGAAGATATTTTGTCACCCTGATCACAGCTTCATGACAGCCAGTATCCCCACCCACCGTCTGTTTGTTCACGTCAGGAGACTGGTCGCCGCTGGATACAAGGTAAATTCAGAAACTGTTAACATCTTCAGGATACTGTATACATATGCACAGTAATGCCAACGCTTTCACCATTTCCCCAGCCTAAACCATCCTGCCATTGGATGAATGACACGGTGGCCTATGCATTATGCTCATAATGTTTAACTGAAATACAGTACATGACTTCAGAATGACTCATTGATCGAGTTTCAGTTTCAGGCCGTATTGGGGCAAAATTGCAGCTGTCTTTGTCCTGTTATGGGACCGGATAGTTTTTTTTTCTTTGACTTCTTTTTTTTTGAAAATCTAACGTTATGTTGATGTAAAACTTTGTACATGACTTCACCACGACAAGTTATATATCAAGTTCAAGTTGTGAGCCTTTTCACTGATTTTCAATAAACGTATGTCCGTTTCTGTTGTGTTGTGGACTTTGACATTCCCTGTACCTGTAGCTAATATTCTGAGTGAATGGCATGTATTACCTTTGCAGAAACAGTTCCAGACTACTTTTTGTGCCAGCTGCTTCGTAGCTGTCAGATCGTCACTAGATAATTTTGTCATCTAGGTTAAACCGGTCATTCTGATATTCCACCGTTGTACATGTCTAGGTTCCACTGTTTACCCATAAGTTACAGAACTTGTGTTTATGCCCCAGCAATCAGAGACATGGCTGTATCTTAAACATGTCATGGGTTAGTTTTGTAATTTGTTTAATACATTGCATGAATGAACTGAGATATTCCTTTTAATATTTAGCCCGTAGTTCTATTGAGTAATTGTGATTTGTACTGCTGCAGGTAGGTGTGGTCAAGCAGACGGAAACAGCTGCACTAAAGGCAGCTGGAGAAAATAGGGGAGCCCCCTTCACAAGGGCGCTAACTGCCCTCTACACAAAATCCACTTTGATTGGAGAAGATATCCTTTTGCCATGGCTGGCGTCAACAGTTTGCTCTGAGTCTTACATTTCCAATGCAGCGTCTCCAAGGCGAGATTGGTTAGGGTGCTAGCACAGTGACCCAAGAGACTCTCACCAATGCAGTCATTGTGAGTCCCAGCTCACGCTAGCTTCCTGTCAGTCGTATATGGGGAAGGTCTCTCAGCAACCTACGAATGTTCATGGATTTCCCTCAGGCTCTGCCTGATTTGCCACAACCACGACGCTGGCTGCCACCTTATAAGTGTTGCTCTCCTGATTACAGTGTAAAACACCAATCAAACAAATAAACTCATTTCAAATGCTAGGAAGAATAGTCACCTAACAGTCATGATGTTTAATTTTTTTCTTTTTTTGTCATTATTTTGTTATTATGAATCCCATAATTTCTGATCTACCTACTCAGCACAGGCAGTCAGCGCATTTACTTAACTCTTTGGATACGAAATATTTAACTCTCTGCCATCCTGGATTCTTTGGCTATGTGGGATCTTTAGAACACAAGTTTACTGATCACCACTGACTTTAACGTGGCAACAACTGCACTGAAGGCACTGAACAATGGTAACTAAACGAGCCGACGAGAGGGTAAATGGAGTTAAAATATACATTTTGACATTGTAAGAAAACAGAACCTGTCAACATGTCTTCCTTAGCTGTCTCACATGTTGACCCTCTCTCTGGACAAGCTGCCGGAGGGTGCCATGGTGATGCAGGTAGCAGCGGACCTAATGCCCATCTGATGTGTGTGTTTGAGGACCTTCCTCCCTCATCTCTGTGTAGTCCGTCCAAACCACAGACCATTTCCATTATGGTAGGTGCATGTACCAGGCAAGTGCAGGGTCATCAGCTTAATCCAAATATGGGAACAAATTGCATACTTCAGATGATCTTACAAGGAGTGATGAAAGCGAGCATTTATCGGTTACTGTTCTTTCTAAAGGGATTTTCTATTGATATCATTTTTATTTTCAAAGAACACCTGATCACACATTGCACACACCTGTTTAATCCTCGTCTGTAATTCTCTTTTCTAACTTTTCAGATGCAGTTTTATGATGTGAAACTCTGGTAGTTCTGCTTTCAACCCTGTCATCGATTCATGATCATTTTTTTAACGAATGAATAATTTACACCTAGTGAACCGTTATTTCAAAATGTCCTGTGTGACAGTATGTGGACACAAATATTGAAAAAAAAATCATAGAAAATGCCCTGATACATGTACATGTACATATCTCCATAAAGACTGTGAACATTTTATCATTACACACACCTTCATGACCTTCCCATGTTGTAACCTGGGGTCGATTCCACAAAGTCATTTCTGAATTCAAAATTTGAGATATGATTTTACAGCTTATTCTTGGGCTTTAGAAGTGTAAGTTTTACCATGCAAATGTAATCTTAAGACAGACGTGCAAAAATTTCATCCCCCAAACCTGAATTCTAAATTTTGTGGCAAAGTTTTCAATTTTGCCTCTAGTCAGCGAATGAACTTGGTGGCATAGATTCCAGCTGTATAACTTTCTCCTTGCAGTCTGTACAGCCGAGCACTGGTGAGCTGGTGTACGACTGTTTTGAGGATGGAGTGACGCGCAGTGAGCTGGAGACACGTATCACACATCTTGATCCAGTGGAGCTGTTGTTACCCCATACCCTGACTCAGAGGACTGAGGCCCTCATCACAGACATTGTGTCTCTCAGGTACTGCAGATTTTTTATACCCCAGTTCTCTCTTTCCCTACTCCCAGACATAACGCTGGCTGTCATCCTGTAAATGATACATTCTTGAGTATGGCATTAAACACCTGTAAAAATAAATGAACGAATTTTTCATTTACATGCTGAGTCTGAGAATTCGAATGAAGTAAAAAATTTTTCCAATAACACAGTCATTACCTTACTGAAAAGGCTTGCTTTAGACTTGTTTCAGTACATTGTACATGTATTTTATGACTTGAAGTGATGTACTAACCAGTGTGCTTTCAAGTTTTTCCAGGGTTGGGTCCTGGGATTTGATCCTTATGTGTAAAATTGAAACCACTAGGTCTATAAAGGAATCTTGAATTTTCAAGATTTTCATTGTAGATTCGGTCCACCAGCACCCAGTGGATGATCATGGGTTTTCCCTGGACTCTGCCCAGTTTCCTCCCTCAGTAAAGCTTGCCTCCATCATATAAGTGAAATATTCTTGACTACAACCCTAAAACACCAATTAATCAAATCAAATCAAATCATTATCCTTTGAGGATAAAAAAAACAACAACGTAATCTTAAACTTTTGAAAACTCATTCATTTAATTTTCATATCTGTATTTTTTTCAAGGACACTGTCAACCTCTATATTTCATCCTGCTTCCTTTTGACAGTAATACAGAGGATGACCGTATAAGGATGGAGAGACTGGATGACTCAGTGTTTGAACATGGAAAGGCCTTTGAAACAATCACTAACTTCTACTCTGAGGATGATAAGGGTTTGTGGAATATCCATGATTGTTTGTTACATAGCAGCAGAATGAAATTCAGTTTCTTCTCCTTCTTGGAGAAAGTCTTTTTGTAACTGGCCCTTGGTGGCAGGCTGAGTTAAGATGTTTGTCTTTCAGTCACTAGGACACACAAGTAGGTGCTTTAGTCCTTTGAAATGAAATCTTTTGAGATTCCCCAATGTTCTCTATTCTTTTGTACCTTGGTGGGAAAATTCAGTTGACTGTGCTGGCTTCCCTGGTCTGATGTGAAACTCAATTGATGATCAATTGCTTTCCACCAATGTGACACGAAGAGTGTAAATCTGAGTCCAACACTTGATTCCAGTATAATGTGACTGGATTTGCACGTTTTGTAATCTGGTTTTGTTTCATTAATGGTGAAACTCATTTCAGTGTCAGTCACAAGCTGTGAATACCCTCACTACAGCCCTTGATCGATTCCACAAAGCTATTTCTGACGTAAGTCAAAATTTGAAATATGATTTTGTAGGTTATTTTTTTGGCCCTAAAAATTACACTTTTGACCACATTGTTATCCTATGACGTAAGTACAGAGATTTGAACTTTGGGTGACTGAAAATAAACACTGTGAAGAAGCTTTAAATTTACACTTAAGTCAGAAATGGCTTTGTGGAAACGTCCCCAGGGAACTGCATGTGCCTCGGTAATGTTGTGTTACAACTCTGGCCACCCAGTCTTAACATGTACATCTGTGTTAAACTCTAACCGGTCACTGAACATCTTTCAAATAGGTATCCTATTAAAGTTTGATCAGTCTGCCAAGGCAAACCCTCAGCCGTCTGGCCTCCGTCATCATGTACCTGGGGGAAATGTCTGGTACTTGTGTCTGATGTGACTATGATGTGTGTAGGCAGTGAGGTTCTTCAGGGTGTGATCAGTCTGCCAAGGCAAACCCTCAGCCATCCATCACCATGTACCTGGTGGAATTGTCTGGTACTTGTGTCTGATGTGACTGTGATGTTGTGTGTAGGCAGTGAGGTTCTTCAGGGTGTGATCAGTCTGCCAAGACAAACCCTCAGCCATCCATCACCATGTACCTGGTGGAATTGTCTGGTACTTGTGTCTGATGTGACTGTGATGTTGTGTGTAGGCAGTGAGGTTCTTCAGGGTGTGATCAGTCTGCCAAGACAAACCCTCAGCCGTCCATCACCATGTACCTTGTGGAATTGTCTGGTACTTGTGTGGGATGTGACTGTGATGTTGTGTGTAGGCAGTGAGGTTCTTCAGGGTGTGATCAGTCTGCCAAGACAAACCCTCAGCCATCCATCACCATGTACCTGGTGGAATTGTCTGGTACTTGTGTCTGATGTGACTCTGATGTTGTGTGTAGGCAGTGAGGTTCTTCAGGGTGTGATCAGTCTGCCAAGACAAACCCTCAGCCGTCCATCACCATGTACCTTGTGGAATTGTCTGGTACTTGTGTGGGATGTGACTGTGATGTTGTGTGTAGGCAGTGAGGTTCTTCAGGGTGTGATCAGTCTGCCAAGGCAAACCCTCAGCCGTCTGGCCTCCATCATCATGTACCTGGGGGAATTGTCTGATACTTGTGTCTGATGTGACTGTGATGTTGTGTGTAGGCAGTGAGGTTCTTTAGGGTGTGATCAGTCTGCCAAGGCAAACGCTCAGCCGTCTGGCCTCCATCATCATGTACCTGGGGGAATTGTCTGGTACTTGTGTCTGATGTGACTGTGATGTTGTGTGTAGGTAGTGAGGTTCTTCAGGGTGTGATCAGTCTGCCAAGACAAACCCTCAGCCGTCCATCACCATGTACCTGGTGGAATTGTCTGGTACTTGTGTGGGATGTGACTGCGATGTTGTGTGTAAGCAGTGAGGTTCTTCAGGGTGTGATCAGTCTGCCAAGGCAAACCCTCAGCTGTCTGGCCTCCCTCATCATGTACCTGGGGGAATTGTCTGGTACTTGTGTCTGATGTGACTGTGATGTTGTGTGTAGGCAGTGAGGTTCTTCAGGGTGTGATCAGTCTGCCAAGGCAAACGCTCAGTCGTCTGGCCTCCGTCATCATGTACCTGGGGGAATTGTCTGGTACTTGTGTCTGATGTGACTGTGATGTTGTGTGTAGGCAGTGAGGGTCTTCAGGGTGTGATCAGTCTGCCAAGGCAAACCCTCAGCCGTCCGTCATCATGTACCTGGGGGAATTGTCTGATACTTGTTTCTGATGTGATTGTGAAGTTTTCTGTTGTGTGTAGGCAGTGAGGTTCTTCAGGATGTGATCAATCTGCCCAGACAAACCCTCAGCTGTTTGGCCGCCCTCATCACGTACCTAAGGGAGTTCAACCTCCACCGTGTCCTTAGATCACTCAGGTAAGAAGGCAGTGTTTAACTTCAGTGAAAAATGTCATTCTGAAGGGAAAACTTTTCTAGGAGCACAGCTTTAGATTTTAGGTCGGAATTTTAATATTACCATGTATTTTTTGAAATATTCAAATGTTATGTATGTTAGTACTTTTTTTTAAACCATGTTGAACTTGTTGGTTTATACAGAAGATTTCCACCCCTGCTCAAGGGCTACATACATGTACCACCGGCAATTGACCATTGAGGTGGTCTGCTTCATGTATTTATCTAGCTATATAACTTGACTGGTGTTTTGGTATACTTAAGAATATTTCATTGACAACCAACGTTATGGTGAGGGAAAACGGGGAAAACCTTAGGGAAACCCCTGATCCTCCGCAGGTTGTTGGCAAGCGTTACCATTTTGGACAGGAGAGCAAACTGTGACATGGACATGAGCTCACAATAACTGAATTGGTGAGAGGTTCCTGGTTCATTACGCTGTGCCAACACAATAACCTCCCCTCTGCCACAGAGGCCATTGGCATACTTGAATCCAGGTCAAGTTCTTATTTGACGATGAGGTTCGGGGATTTCATCTGAAACAACATTTCAAAGAAACTTAAATAAAACAGTATTGACTGGAACCTTATACAATTAAATCATTGTGTTTACTTGTATAAGTTACCAGTGTAGAATAGGCATCAACCATCTGTACTTTGTAGGCTTTGAATTTGTTTCATTTCACAAAGTATTTCTTAAAAACGGTATTTGCAGGCACAGTAAAATCTCAATTTTCTGTAAGATTGAAATAGGCTGATGTACAGAATTTGTGTGTTTTTCTTTGCGACTAAATACTTTTATCATTCAAGCTGGGGCCCACTCTGGCGCAGACATTTAAAGTGTCAGCTCACTGCAACTTTCAGGATCTTGGCCAATGAAGTCATGAGTTCAAGTCCAGCTGTGTTCAGTTAAGCAGCAGCTGTAATGTTGAATGATTGGGTTTATCAGGTACCGAGTGTCAGGTGAAGGACTGTTGTTTATTACAGGCACTCTGGTTTCGTACACCCAGAAACCTCACCACCGGCCTGTAAAGTCTTGAATATGGCATTTAACATTTTTTTTTAACCAATTACATTAAATCATCCAAATGTGTCTTCAGCTCGGTTACATGCTTCACAACCCAGCACAAGTATATGAACTTAGGAGGAAATACAGTCAGGAATTTGGAACTCTTCAGCAATATGACAGATGGAGGGGAGAAAGGCTCCTTGTTTTGGGTCATGAACCATACAGTGACTAAGTTTGGAAATCGACTTTTGAGGACGTGGGTTCGCCAGCCTCTTCTAGATGCGAGGTAAGTGAGGAAGGAATTGATCAAGGGAAACAGACTCATTAAGATAAAGTTGTTAGATAATTAACTCATACTAGACTAGAATGCCTTTTGCCCTGCTACCCAAGATTGATAACAGAGACAGTGCTTGTTTTATGATATGTGTGAGCTTCAAATATGCCCCTAGTTGAACAGTGCAGTTTAGCCTTCAAAATCTTACGAATCATGGTTTCAAATTGCATCAGAAATTTTACTTTAGCTGGTCAGATTTGTTGAGGAATTAAGGTACGTAAACAACAGCAGTCAGGATTATGGGTGAAGAAAAGCAAAGAGCCCATCTGATAAACTACCTCCCTTTACTAGGTGACGGAATAATCCCTCACTTAAAACCCTGACAGTCAAACCACAATTAGAAAAAATCTAGATCCCAAGCCAGGAAAGAACAATGCCTTAATGTAATGAGTTGTCGTGGGTCCCAGTAACATAACAAGTACATTTCTAGTGAGAAATATACCACCGTCAATTGTTAATTCATCTACCTTGAGATTTGGAGATACTTCTCTTTGTTGTCGTTGCAGTGAAATAAAATCCAGGCAAGATGCGGTTGAGGAATTACTGCACACCAGCTGCCCAGAGTTGAGTCAGCTGCAATCCACTCTGAAACCACTGCCTGACCTGGAAAAGGGACTATGCACAATTTTTCACAAAAAGGTAGATTTGGAACAGCAAGAAACTTGTGAAAATGTTTGTAGTAAGAGCTTGTTCTTAATTATTTTCACATTAGGTTCATCCATTGTTCGAATTACTGATAACCAGTTGTCTTATAGTTTTCTTTTAGAAAGTTGAAAGCAACATGTATATATTTATTTATTTGATTAGTGGTGTTATGCTGTACTCAAGAATATTTGAGTTTAACAACTGTGGCCAACATTTTGGTGGGAGGACATTGTGCTAAATCCGGAGGGAAACCTGTCGAGGGAGACCATCCGTAAGTTGCTGGCACACCTTCCCACATAGGACTGGAGCCAGCCGGAGCTGGACTTGAACTCACTTGAACTGCATTGGTGAGAAACTCCTGAGTCCTTGTGTTGCAGTAGTCACGGTAACCACTAGGCCATGGAGGCCCGTGTTAAAATGCTATATTCATGCACATATATAAAGACTAAAAGTTTCAGTAAAGGAAAGCCTCGGATATTAATTATTTGTCCATGTATTTGAAATTTGCCCAGTGCTCTCCGTATGAGTTCTGCCTGGTTGTCCGAGCCTTACACAGGGTCCACAGAACAGTCAGCCAGCTGATGGACACAGCTGGAGCTCAACTCAGGTCCAAGCTGTTAAGCCAGTGCCTAGGGCAGATCCCAGACCTGCTGGCAGACATAGCCAGCTATAGTGAAGCCATCAGTGAGCAGGCCGCCAGGTAAGCATGTTTTTGTTAGCTCACCTGTACAAAGCGCAGATGCAGTTTATGTCATACCTGGAAGGTCAGCCTCAGAGTCCAGTGACATTAAAAGCAATGTTAAGGGTGGTATATGTGCCTTGAAAAGTGCAGTGCACATTGAGCTCAAGCTTTGCATAATTGCAAAGCACAATAACATCAGGGGGATATTCCCTCCTTGATGTTCTGTTCACATATTTATTTATTACTGTAAATTACAAAATTTTCAACATTTCTCTTTTTTGAATCACCTTCCATGCTGAAGTAAACATTTCAATACTTTATTTATTGTTCTGAGGATTACATTCATGCATCAGCTATAAGCGACGCCTTCGGTAGCTTTACTCTGAAATCTAAGGTTTGTTCTCTGAAGCTGACAAACACAGTGAGGACAGAAACTCATGGAGCAGCAACCTGCAAATGGTCACAGGTTTCCCTGGGCTCTGCCTAGTTTCCTGCCATCATAATTTTGGCCACTAACCTGTAAGTGAAATATTCTTCATCATGGCCTAAAATACCAATAAATAAGTAAATAAATACATGAAACTCAGGTGGAGCACTTGTTTTCATATTTTGTATTATGTATACAAAAGCAAAACGATAAAATATGTATTATTACTATACCAAGTTTTATTTTCTAGTCCATTAATACATTCAACACGTCACATGTCATTACATGTCACATGTAACTTACGTTTATGAAACACTATGGCAATGTATTACTTATGTCAAGAATTTGCCTTAGCGGCCTTTGGCTGATTGTGGTAAAGTAATTAGAGAATTTAATTAGAATTAAACTAGTCTACCAGCAACCTGCTGGTGATCATGGTCTTCGCCTAGGTTTCCTCCCACCATCATGCTGGCCGCAGCCGTACAAGTGAAATAATCTTGAGTATGATGTAAAACACCAATCAAACAAATAAATAAATAGAATTAAACTACAGCTCTCTGCTTGGTTGGAAATCTGAGCTCTAGCTGCTCAAGGATTCATTGTGGTCCTGTAACTACTTCATACATTGAAGTGAGTTTGAAGGAGTGAAGTTTGCTATTAATTACAGTCAGAAAAAATATTTAGATTAGAGTGGCAGTTGGATAAATCGCCAGTTAAATCAAGTTGGAAAAGTGACAAAAGAACCGCATGTATGCCTGGTGAATGGCTCAGAAGGATATGAATAGTATTTGTGTTGTTATCCCAAATAATGGTTTGATAAATTTTTTCAGAGAGAATGATAAAACAAAACTTTTCATTGACGAGACACAATTTCCAGCAATCATTCAGAGGAAGATGGAGATTGAGAAAGTTTTGTCAGAGTTGAAAGGTCACCGTCGTGAGGTGCGACTTACACTGAAGCAGCCAGCTTTGGAGTTTGTCTCGATCATGGGAACAGAGGTTAGTCTTGAGAACATCGGTAGTCATGAGAACGGAACTTATTCATGAGAACAGAGGGTAGTCATGAGAATAGAGGTTAGTCATGAGATCAAATGTTAGTCATGAGAACAATGGGTAGTCATGAGAGCAAGAGTTATTCATGAGAATAGGAGTTAGGAGAACACGAGATTGTCTTGAGAACAAGTGTTACTCATGAGAACAGTGGTTAGTCATGAAAACAGGGTAGTCATGAGAACAGAGGTTAGTCATGAGAACAGGTTAGTCATAAGAACAGAGGTTGGTTTATGAGAACAGATGTCAGTCTGACATGGGAAAAAATTAGTCATGCATTGAGAGATTCTGGAAGCACAGGAATATGTCATATTTAAATATGCTCTCATCTTTTATCTGAAATTGAAGCGCAGAGGTACCATTACTATTTATATATGTCTGTCGCATTATTGTTACAAGTGGAAGTTGTGACCTTTTAAAAGCCAAACCTTTTTGTATGATGTGTGTTGATTAAGAACTGTACAAACTGATCTAACAAAGCCAGAAAATGCTCTGACAAGTGCTGTGGTCTTAACTGTACAGTATGCATGCATGTTTTGAAATGTCGATTTCATCACATCTACCTATTTCGGCGCAATCTAAAGATTTCGCCAATTTTATAAAGAGATCTGTTTTAACAGTGTTCTATGATACTTTTATTGCAGTTCCTTGTTGAAGTGAGGAATGCTCATTTGAAACTTGTGCCTTCTGATTGGCTAAAAATAAACAGGTGATTATCAGATTGATCAGTAGTAATCGTGCGTTGTTACTCCAGCCAATATCATTGGCTGTATTGTAGGCTTTAACCAAATTGTTATGTTGTTTGTCTTGTCTTGTAAGTACAGTCATTTTCAGTGGATTGAAAGTGGAAAGAAAAGCATCATTAAAAGAAAAGACAACACTGGACCATATGTGTATGTGTATAGATAAAGAATCTTATTCTTAGTTCAAAAAACATCACTTTTTAATTTTATAAAGTATTGATAACCGAGATATCGCAGTTCAAAGCAAGGAAAAACACCCACATGGGGAAAATCAAACGGGCCATGACACTCTCAGTTTTATCCAAACAGGGGCGAGATATTTCTACCAACCGATAAGACATCTGTTTCTGCTGTGAGGTCACCCGTACCTAGTTCATCACTTTGCCATATAGAAGTAGTGTTAAATCAGCTGTTTTCGTTGTGATTAGGAGACAATTCTGATACATTTTCAATGAGGAAGTGGCAGTGGAATACGTCTGGGGTTATTCTCAAAGGTCTTAGCCAGAGACCACAGTGTGGCCTTTCTATTGTAGTAATAAAGGGGACTGTACTTCACAGACAATAATAACAATAATACTGAAGAGTGTAGGTATGGATGACATGAAATCGTGTTTCCACTTTTCTCTGAAATGGCATATCCTATGGGCTAGTAAAAATTCAAGATTCAAAGATAATTTATAGAGTTACCAACTTAAGAAATGCCCATGCATGTTTACATCTGTATGGATCCCTCTTCTGAAATAACTTTGGCTATATTTTTTGTTGTTTTTTCCTTTAACTTACCACTGGTAAGTTAAAGGTCATCTTTAAAAAAATGTTTGTTGCCAACTAGAGCTCGTCTTAAAACTGGGTTGGTTGGTTGATCAGTAGGCAGACCTTTTTTTACATTTTTTTTTCCTCATCATTGATGGAACTTCTGTCAGGATTATCTTCCTTGAAATTGTATAATTTAAGAACGTTGTGCACAGGGTTAATCTTTTTGCGACACTCAAGTGGTTAGTTGGGCTCTCTATTCATAGCAGTCCACTTGTCATCCACTAAATATGTGGTGGATATCTGTATGTCACGTGGGAAAGTTTATCAGTAATTTGCCTAAGGTCTGCAGTTTATGCCCATCCACAAAAAAAATGACTGCAATCGTACAAGTGAACAATTCTTAAAGTAAAAGGCAGCTCATGACTGAGGCACTGTTGACTGTCAATGTAACATGTAATGACCTAGGGACAGGACACTGTTTTAATGTTACATGTTTTAATTATAACAAGTACATGTGTGAACAACACTGCAAAGTATTTCCAGACCATTGTAGTGTGGCTACCGTAGGTTGTAGGTTTCTTAATCATTTCACATTATAAATTTACAGATATACTTAAGTCACAGACAGAATCCTAGCAGCTCACAACAGTCTCAGGTGATAAGAGTTTTCCGAGCTTGGAAGAACTATATCACAGCCCAGACAGAATGGCTGTTTTTCCTGCTAGTTTGACGGAGCACAGTCAAGTGTCAGTTACTGCTATCTTAGCAGCCATTAGAAAGAAATACTTTACCGAAATAAACATAATATTGACCAGCCTTTCTGGCAAACTTAACTTAGAACATGAGCTGTCTTTCGCTTTAAGTATGTCTTAAGCAATGATCGGATAAGTGCTTGAGAGTTTTGGCATTACGTAACAAGGAGGTGATCACAGACTTATGTAAATCTTATGATAAACAAGGCACTCTACTGAGGTAAATGGAACGAGCAAGACTTTGTTGTTGTTTTTGTTGAAGAAGTCAGTGGATATAGATGTGGCATGCCAGGTGTCCTACAACAACTTCTTGTCACAACGTTACTCTGTTACTTTTCAATTCAGTCTTCAATCTGAAATAATAACCTCGTCCCAAGTCTGCAGACAGGTGCCTGATGTTTGGGGAAAACACTTCTTTGGTGAAAGTGGCATGATCCAAGAGGCCTTTGTCTAGTAACATATAACATGGACAACATGCTCATGGCACCTTGTCCAAAGGGGTGTTTCGCAAAAATCAGGGACCTATACAGGCTTGTCGCCTTTCAATCTGCCATTAGACACCTCTAGCAGGAACATTATTTCTTAAATTAATAAATTTGTTCTCACTGAAGATTGCTCCTTTGAACATCTGATGAAATTCTGCCCTGTTGTTTTCAGCACCAAAGCCATGTCCCGTTTCCACACACCATTTATAGAGAAGAAGTACAAAGAGCTGAGTCAGCTGAGGGAGAAGCTGCTGATAGACTGCACCCAGGCTTGGATAACCTTCCTGGAGTAAGAATTCACTGATTTTTGTCTTTTGTCAACATTTCAGTTCGGAGATGTTTAATCTTTTGAGGGGGCCCCTGTCGTCGAGTGGCTTAACATGCTAGTGCAGTGTTATGACCTGTGCCTCTCACCAGTCTGATTGTTGTTGGGTTCAAGCCCAGCTCACGCTGGCTTCCCCTCCCGTTGTATGTGGGAAAGCCTGCCAGCCACCTGCAGATGGTCATGGGTTTGCTCATTTTCCTCCCACCATAATGCTGGCTGCCATCGTATCAGTGACATATTTTTAAGTAAGGCGTAATCAAATCAAATAAATGAACAAGTATTCTTTTGATGTTTTGTTTACAGTCTGAGACACTTTAACAAAGACTCCGCATGAATGTGGTTTCCATGTCAAAAGCCTAATCTCGGTGGACCTCATCTTCAACTGAACCACTTCTGCTATACATGTAATTTTACCTTACTTGTTTCCCGCTTTGACAGGATTAACGGCAACTTTAAATGTAATTTACCCAGCTGAAGTTATTGAATATGGCGATAATATATGTTTTAGCGGGTTTGACATCATCAGAATACGGAAGAAAATGGTTTGTTATTTTTTAGCCTGGGAGAAAACGCCTTCACACGCAAAATATGCTTAAGACAGCACCAGGTTGAACATATGAAATGGTTGACTGAATAGGGTACTGTCCATTCTCTATTTCATGAAGGGATAATAGACCCGGCTTCAGTTTCATTAAGCACACTTTGCTAAGTATTCCCTTAATTGCCATGGCAACAAATGTTGTAGCGATAGGAGGTGCACTTAGCTACATGTAAGTTATACTTTGCATTAACCACACTTCATGAAACAGGGGCCAGTTGATGTGACCATTCTAAATAAGATCTGCCTCTAACACTGCCATCATTGAGGTGAGCATGCTAGCAGTTTACTTGGCCAGTTCTCAACCTTACATATAAGGGATCACTGTGAGGACGTCATGTTTTCATTTATTTCAAATTCAAATCCAACAGTCCTGCATTTCATTGATTAAATCTGGACCACGAAGATAACTTATCCAATGAAATGGGCATGCTATTTGTTTGTATATGTTGTATGTATAATCATAGATTTAGTTAATTCTATAGCATTTTAAAATCAAGACTTTATGAATTTGAGGGCAAAACTTTCTTCGCTATTTAGGCTTATGTTGCTACCATGAAAAAGGTATGGCAGACCTCACCAAGATGGCCACTGTAAAGCATGAGCGTGACAGTACCTTCACCTGACCCGGGAACTGGACACAGTGCTTATACAGAACCATTTGCATTCTCCCCCCTCCCGCCCCCTCCCATAACAGGGCCATCTTTAATTATTTGTTTCTTGCAAGTAACCCAACCCTTATGACAAAAACAGGGTTCCATTGGTCAGTAGGGAATTCTAATCTTAAAAAAGATTTTGAAGAAATCAACATGGAGAGAAAAATCAAAGAAAAACCTATTATGAGAATACCAATAAAAAGTTTGGAGTCGCCCCCTTTTTTGGGAAGGTCGGTCAAGTTACACCCAACGAACATATTTTTACTGATGGCCCAGTCATCGTTTAACTTCACCATTCTTGAACAACAGATGACTAGAATGGTGCTGCTTGTGTTTGCAGATGGTTCAGTGAGAACTACCAGAGGTACCGACGGGCTGTGCATCACCTGGCCACTCTGGACTGCCTCTTCTCCTTGGTGAACATGGCTAAACATGGCAACTACTGTCGGTGAGGGCCACCATTGTCTAAACATCTGTCTACGCTGTTGTATGTCCGGAAAAATAAGAGTGTGCTAGAGAAGCCACGTCTGATTGACTTTTTTAGCTTCAGCTTTTGAAAATTTCATATTAAATAATGTATTATATATATTAGATATTGCTTAATATCGTATTAAATTTTTGGGTTATGTTTTGGTTAAAGAATGGCATCACGCTGTCTGTCTGACCATCCATCTGTCAGTATGCTCATTGCGGAAGCCATATCTCATGAGATAGCAACTTTATTGAAAGCAAACCATATCTGAATTGTATGTCCAATTCAGGATGAACTAGATCCCTGTCTGATTTCCATGACAACTGACTCTAAAATCATACATGAGATATTGTAAGCCATACATCATGAGGTAGACCTGATATTGTAGAGTGTACTGTTGCATATGGCTGAGGATACTTTGGTTTTTCTTACATGCCTAACTTTATAGGGCCCAGTGTTGATAAATCAGGATACAGTTTATCCAGGGGGACCTCCGTGGCTCAGTTGGTTAGCACGCTAGCGCAGTTTAATGACTCAGAAGCCTCCCATCAGTGCGTTTGCTGTGAGTTCTAGTCTGCCTCATGCTGGCTTCCTGTCCTTTGTGGGGAAGATCTGCCAGAAACCTGGAGATAGCCGTGAGTTTCCTTCAGTCTCTCCAGGTTTCCTCCTACCATAATGGTGGCCACTGTTGTACAAGTGAAATGTTCTTGAGTACTGTGTAAAACACCGATCAAATAATAATACACTTTATCTAGTCTTTTATTTATTTTTTTTTTCTTTGCAGACCTGATATTTTGGAGGACAGTATTGAAATCAGACTAGATCAAGGTCGTCACCCAGTGGTGGATCAGTTACTAGGAGAGCAGGACCAGTATGTGCCCAATGATACAGCCCTTCAGGTGAGCTAGCAGTTACGTGTATGGTATAGCCTGTCACATAATATAACAAAATATTGTGGTGAAATAGTGGACTTCACCTAGAGTTCGGCCCGTCGATATTCATTTTTAGAAGCACATAAAGGTAATGGGAAACTTGTAAAACACCTTCCAGCCGTTAGCTTAGAGCTCAAAAGCCATGAGCTCCTTTGTTCTTGGATTACGTCACACTTCCAGGTGAATGTGTGCTCAAAAAACACTTAAGTTGTACACACACACTGCAGTTTCACAGCAGGAAATGATGTGTTTGACTGCAGTTTAGACCCTTTTGCATAGCCCATTAAAAAGCTCCCATTACCCTAAACATTTGCTCTCACAGCGCAAGTCGATATTCCACATATCATGCCATTAACCTGATGATATAAGTCATTGGTTACTACTTTGTTATAATACTTGACCTGAAAGTCTGTGATAAACAGATGTGCCTAAATATTACAACAGGCATCCACATATATAAAGAAAATACATGTGTGTGTTTCAGTTCTGTATTATTTCAGCTGAAGTAATATGTTAATAAAAAGGGCAAATTCTAAATATGCCATTTAGGTAATCAAATAACAGAAATCAGGAAAATTGAATGGTTTGCCCTGTTTTATGCCCTTGTTAGTCTTAACCATGTTAATGGCACCATCATGACCATGGGGACTTATTACAGCATGCCAGCTCGATGATGGTCAAAGTATTTTCTCACTTTTTAACGGGTATCCATCGAACACCCGGCAGCAGGACCTTGATGTCATTTTATTTATGCCAAATGGTCCTTTCCTGGCTCATTAGAATAGAAACCGATACATTGTAACATTTAGGCATTGCGCTACAATCAATTTTTGATGTAACAATGGCCCAAGGTCCTGCTTCACACTAGCCCCACCTTACAGGATTGAAAAATGTGCAGCCTTCGCATTGTTAGCACACTTTTTGCCTTTTTGCTCTCTCAGAGTTTTGTTTGAAGTCACATTACTATTGTTATTATTATTATTATTATTATTATTATTATTACATCTTCTAATCATTCAATTGTCACAACTTTCTCCACATGCAGGGTGACAAGCAGCGTGTTATGATCATCACTGGCCCAAACATGGGAGGTAAATCTTCCTACATCCGCCAGGTGGCGCTCATTGTCATCATGGCTCAGGTGGGATCATATGTTCCAGCAGAGTGTGCCCGGATGGGAGTGTTTGATGCTGTTTTTACAAGGTATGGGCTTTGTAATTTAGTGCATTATTGAAAAAGTAATCAAGTTGCAAAGGCAAGAAACATTAATGAGTGGGAATGTCATTGAAATCTTTGCAGATTCAACTTTAAATCCATTCTTGGTGAATCTTATTTTGTAGAAAACTTGTGATATATTAAACTATAAAATAAATCTGATGGAAGAAGTAACATATTGTTTTTGTGATAACATTTTGTTTTCAAAATCCAGACTTGTTTATAGCTAACATACACGTATTTTACCCCTCACACTAGCTAGCTGTAGGTTTTGTGTATGGCCAGATTGCATACATGTAGAAAGAGTGTAGATGTGATGGATCTGTGAGTATTCCAATGATTTCCACTGCTTGAGGTGAAAAAACATGCACTTTGTTGGCCCTGTGTGGCATGGTGTTATTAAAGTGAAAGACGGTACATGTTCCAAATTAAGCTTGCTGAAAAGGTTGGATAATATTACGTTTATTTCAGTAAAGTATTTTTTTCTAACAGCTACTAAGACAGTGGAAATTGACATTTCACTGTGCTTCATCAATTGGCATGAAATGCAGCCATTCTTCCAAGTGCAAAACACTCTTGTCCCCTGAGACTGCAGTATGCTGTTAGGGTTGTGGTTGAAACTTAAGCATATATGTAAATTTATGACATGAAATGATCTAGAAACTTATTGTCTTTAAAACATAGTGGTCTGGAAATAATTTCCTATCTCTCTGTTTGGTCAGTATTTCAGATCCCCAATCTTCAGCAAAATACTTCACACTTCACAACGAAAATAGTTTAGCCATGATTTCAGACATATTCAAACAGGTTTTTTGTGTTCTGGAGAGGTTGGTAATCATTTTAATGAACAGTCCCTCGGTAAAGAGGTGCCGTTGACTTCAAATACATCCTCTCTATACTTACTTCCCACAGAATGGGCGCACGGGACGACCTGTACAGAGGGCGCAGCACCTTCATGGTGGAGCTACAGGAGGCATCTGCAATCATGGCCCAGGCAACGCACAGATCTCTGGTCATCCTGGACGAGCTGGGGCGTGGCACCAGCACGCACGACGGGGTGGCCATAGCACACGCCACACTGGCACACTTTATTACACAGGTGAGTCAGATGTGTATACCTCCCTTTGTTGAAAAAGTCTGAGGTTCACTGTGATCTCACAGCTGCACTAAACAGTGGTTCAGACTTTACTGTGATCTCACAGCTTCACTAAACAGTGATTCAGACTTTACCCATTGGTCAAACTAACTTTAAAGAAGTCAGATATATTTGAGGTTGACAGAAAACACCATTGAGGTAAAAAGATCCAGTGCCAGTAATGTAACGATTCAATTATTTTAACTTGAACATGTTTTGTTCGAGTGTGTTGTGGATGTCTGCGTGACAGGTGACGTGTCTGACACTGTTCATGACACATCACCCATTCCTGACAGAGTTTGTGATGACTGATGTGTGTTGTGGATATCTGTGTGACAGGTGAAGTGTCTGACACTGTTTGTGACACATTACCCATTCCTGACAGAGTTTGTGATGACTGATGTGTGTTGTGGATGTCTGTGTGACAGGTGAAGTGTCTGACACTGTTCGTGACACATTACCCATTCCTGACAGAGTTTGTGATGACTGATGTGTGTTGTGGATATCTGTGTGACAGGTGAAGTGTCTGACACTGTTCGTGACACATTACCCATTCCTGACAGAGTTTGTGATGACTGATGTGTGTTGTGGATATCTGTGTGACAGGTGAAGTGTCTGACACTGTTCGTGACACATTACCCATTCCTAACAGAGTTTGTGATAACTGATCTATGTTGTGGATATCTGTGTGACAGATGAAGTGTCTGGCACTGTTCGTGACACATTACCCATTCCGGACAGAGTTTGTGATAACTGATCTATGTTGTGGATGTCTATGTGACAGGTGAAGTGCCTGTCGCTGTTCGGGACACATTACCCATTCCGGACAGAGTTTGTGATAACTGATGTATGTTGTGGATATCTGTGTGACAGGTGAAGTGTCTGACACTGTTCGTGACACATTACCCATTCCTAACAGAGTTTGTGATAACTGATCTATGTTGTGGATATCTGTGTGACAGATGAAGTGTCTGGCACTGTTCGTGACACATTACCCATTCCTGACAGAGTTTGTGATGACTGATGTGTGTTGTGGATATCTGTGTGACAGATGAAGTGTCTGGCACTGTTCGTGACACATTACCCATTCCGGACAGAGTTTGTGATAACTGATCTATGTTGTGGATATCTGTGTGACAGGTGAAGTGTCTGACACTGTTCGGGACACATTACCCATTCCTAACAGAGTTTGTGATAACTGATCTATGTTGTGGATATCTGTGTGACAGATGAAGTGTCTGGCACTGTTCGTGACACATTACCCATTCCTGACAGAGTTTGTGATGACTGATGTGTGTTGTGGATATCTGTGTGACAGGTGAAGTGTCTGACACTGTTCGTGACACATTACCCATTCCTAACAGAGTTTGTGATAACTGATCTATGTTGTGGATATCTGTGTGACAGGTGAAGTGTCTGGCACTGTTCGTGACACATTACCCATTCCGGACAGAGTTTGTGATGACTGATGTGTGTTGTGGATGTCTATGTGACAGGTGAAGTGTCTGACACTGTTCGGGACACATTACCCATTCCGGACAGAGTTTGTGATAACTGATGTATGTTGTGGATGTCTGTGTGACAGGTGAAGTGTCTGACACTGTTCGTGACACATTACCCATTCCTAACAGAGTTTGTGATAACTGATCTATGTTGTGGATGTCTATGTGACAGGTGAAGTGTCTGACACTGTTCGTGACACATTACCCATTCCGGACAGAGTTTGTGATAACTGATCTATGTTGTGGATGTCTATGTGACAGGTGAAGTGCCTGTCGCTGTTCGGGACACATTACCCATTCCGGACAGAGTTTGTGATAACTGATGTATGTTGTGGATATCTGTGTGACAGATGAAGTGTCTGACACTGTTCGTGACACATTACCCATTCCTGACAGAGTTTGTGATAACTGATGTATGTTGTGGATGTCTGTGTGACAGATGAAGTGTCTGACACTGTTCGTGACACATTACCCATTCCTAACAGAGTTTGTGATAACTGATCTATGTTGTGGATATCTGTGTGACAGATGAAGTGTCTGGCACTGTTCGTGACACATTACCCATTCCTGACAGAGTTTGTGATGACTGATGTGTGTTGTGGATATCTGTGTGACAGGTGAAGTGTCTGACACTGTTCGGGACACATTACCCATTCCGGACAGAGTTTGTGATAACTGATCTATGTTGTGGATGTCTATGTGACAGGTGAAGTGTCTGACACTGTTCGTGACACATTACCCATTCCGGACAGAGTTTGTGATAACTGATCTATGTTGTGGATGTCTATGTGACAGGTGAAGTGCCTGTCGCTGTTCGGGACACATTACCCATTCCGGACAGAGTTTGTGATAACTGATGTATGTTGTGGATATCTGTGTGACAGATGAAGTGTCTGACACTGTTCGTGACACATTACCCATTCCTGACAGAGTTTGTGATAACTGATGTATGTTGTGGATGTCTGTGTGACAGGTGAAGTGTCTGACACTGTTCGTGACACATTACCCATTCCTGACAGAGTTTGTGATAACTGATGTATGTTGTGGATGTCTGTGTGACAGGTGAAGTGTCTGACACTGTTCGTAACACATTACCCATTCCGGACAGAGTTTGTGATAACTGATGTATGTTGTGGATGTCTGTGTGACAGGTGAAGTGTCTGACACTGTTCGTGACACATTACCCATTCCTAACAGAGTTTGTGATAACTGATCTATGTTGTGGATATCTGTGTGACAGATGAAGTGTCTGACACTGTTCGTGACACATTACCCATTCCTGACAGAGTTTGTGATAACTGATGTATGTTGTGGATATCTGTGTGACAGGTGAAGTGCCTGTCGCTGTTCGTGACACATTATCCGTCCCTCGCAGAGTTTGAGAAGACCTACCCTGAACATGTGCACAACTATCACATGTCCTTCATGCTACATGATGAGATAGGTAAGTTTTCTTTAATACATACTTCTGCCTGCTGACTTTCTTCAGGTGATAAGGAAAAAATCTGTGAGTGTCAAGGGTACAAAACATTGTTGAGGGCACGGTCCAAATTGTCCCCGTTAAACCATCGCATTTCTTGTATGTGGCTAACTTTATACACTGCTTGTGTGTAGAAGAATGTGCCTCTCATTGCATAAATGTACTAGTGGATTCAGATGATTAATGAGCGAGAGAAACAAACTAGGGCCTAGGAAAAACCATGTGCCCAAAGTGAATACCTGACAAACTGTCTGACTTATTACCATGGCTGATCACCGTCATATGTTCAAGTGAACATTTTGGAGTACAGCGTAAAACGCCAATCAAACAAATAGACAAATAAAACCAAAGCCTTATCAGCACTAAGAAAAATTGAATGTTGGTAGAAATTGCTGCTTGCAGCCATTTGACCCCCTCAGGCGAACGGGGGGGGGGGGGCGCAAATACATGTCGTGAAAATAATTTGACCAGCTGGTATGAAGTTTCTGTGTTTGTGTTTAGGGGATGAGTACGAATGCCCTGCAGACAATGCCATCACTTTTCTGTACCAGCTCGTGAGGGGAAAAGCAGCTCGCAGCTATGGGTTAAATGTCGCTCGATTGGCCGATATTCCCCACGACATCCTGAAACTGGCAGCGCGTAAATCTCAGGAATTGGAGGAGATTGTTGCTGGAAGGAGGTGAGTTTTTGTTTGCCTGGTGGGTGGGGGGGGGGGGGGCTATGTGCATAAATGAAAATAGGGGCAGTGGAATATACATGTATGTAGGCAGTAAGCCTGGCGCGTTGCTGTAAGTCAAACTATTCACAACTGAATTCACTCTGGAAAAATACTACCCTAATAATTCCTCAAGCTTTTCATATATGAAAGAACAACTTTTAGTGCAGTTTATGTACATTTTTAATTTGATTTTGGAGACAAAACTATGGTGGTTGGATTGCCCAGTTTCAGGGCTTCACGAGAAGTATAATTTTATTAGTCAACACAGAACAATGCCGTCAGAATACGCTTGAATGACCACCTTGCAAACATTGGGAAAGGCTGTAGAAATAGAGTCAGTGCGAACCAAAAATACGGAGAATCAGGCATTGTATAAACCGCAGATACAAGGTGGCAAATGTGCCCAAAAGATGAAAGAGACTGTGCCCAAAGTGTTTTCATCTCATTTCTATGTTATTACCTTTATAATAAACTCTTTACCTACTGTCACTGTTCATCAGTGAGCATTTCATGAATCCTTGAAGGAAAATGGGTTTACATGTGGGTACATGTGGGTTGTAAAGTGCATGCATATGGTTGTTTGAGAGAACACTTTCAGGGGAATATTGCTGACAGGCATGTATTCAGGTCATGTCCTGGAATACATGAACAGATTTCCGTCAGATTTCTTACTTCCTGTCATGATGTGGAGACTGATAACTATTTGCAGGGTGTACTTCCCAAGGCCAACTTCCTTCATTACACAAAGTTGGAATAGCCGTAATTATACAGTTACATTTTAAGTGTGTAATGGTTTCCAATTTTTTTTTTTTTTTTAATATTTGATCAACTTGTTGTTGCAAACTAAGTCAACTCATAATTATATGATTAATAGTCTAATGTATGGTTGTTTTTCAGAGAAACTCTGGATGAATTCTGGCAAATATTTTCTTCACAAACTCTGCTACCTGAATCCAGCAGCCAATCTGTAGAAAGCATGGATGTGGGATAAAGTTATAAACTGTTCTGTTTAGTTCTTGGCTATGTATACATCTGTTTGTGTTTGTTGTTGTAAGCAATCCATGTCAGATACCAGAGAACAACAAATGATATTTCAGGGATCTCATCACTGTTCAGCAACTTTGAAGGTGTGTCACCAGTGAACGGCGACACTGTGCAGTGTGACTACACCAGTTTATAGATCATGTTGGGACGTCATTTTAATGTCCCATACAATCTCTAAAGACTCTCATCATGGCGTTAAGAACTCAACAGTCTCACAGGTCAGATTTCCTTTTTTCTGTTCGGTTTTTACTGGTAGCAGACAACGTGGTTTCCAAATGAGAAAGAGCAGGTGACCACATTTCACGACCTAGTAGCCATGGTGACACAGCTGTTTGCATACCATGGCTGCTAGTAAGGGGCGCACAACCCCAGAAGTCACGCGGGCCATGTCCTGCTTTGCTTTTTGCCAGCCCTTAGTCACAATCACAATTCCCTTTCTTTCTCCCCCTGTGTCTCAGTCTGCTCCCCTCCTCCCCTCTTAGTCATCAGCATTGAGGCTACTTTATGTTGTGGACTCTGACTAAGTTATTGCATGAACTGGCACTCAGGCTACTTTATTGCATGAATTGGCACTCCAGCTACCTTATTGTGAGAACTGGCACTCAGGCTACATTATTGCATGAATTGGCACTCCAGCTACCTTATTGTGAGAACTGGCACTCAGGCTACTTTATTGCATGAATTGGCACTCCAGCTACCTTATTGTGAGAACTGGCACTCCAGCTACCTTATTGTGAGAACTGGCACTCAAGCTACTTTATTGCATGAATTGGCACTCCAGCTACCTTATTGTGAGAACTGGCACTCAGGCTACTTTATTGTGTGCACTGGTCATCATGCGTCTGTGTGCACTGGTCCTCACCGGCTACTTAATTCTGATCTGGTCCTCAGATTACTTTATTACACAAACACGTATTTTAATAGGCACCCAGCGAAAATCCATGGCTTACTCTGGGCATTCTTCAGAGCTACATGTATACAGCTGAAAATTCATCAATACAGCTCCATATCCAAATAAATAAAATACAATGCATTCTGTATACGATTAGAGACATACATACCATTGTCCGACCTGTCGCCTAGAGCCAGGTTATAATCAAACTAGATGATATATAATTGCTTCTTGGTGTAACATGCAACGCATAAGAATTGGTGTTAAATTTAAGAACTTCTGTTCAGCCCTGTGTATTCATAATTGGATTGAATAAACTGTATGATGTACAAGCCATGTAATTTACCATATCAAGTGGAAACAACACTAGGAATTATGTGGCTCACTTTTTTATATGGTGATATGGAGATACATTATTAAAAATGACTTCTATGAAAAACTAGAGAAAATTTTTTGTTGGTCTGCATATTGATTATATTTATGGCCAGTTACATGACAGGTCTGGAATTTTTATTCTGGGGGCCTCCCTGGCTCAGTTGGTTACCCCGCTAGCACAGTGTAATGCCCCAGAAGTCTCCCACCAGTGCGGTCATTGTGAGTTGAAATCCAGCTCATACTGGCTTCCTCTCCAGCCGTACGTGGAAATGTCTGCCAGCAACCTGTCAAAGGTCGTGGGTTGCCTCTCAGCACAATACTGGCCGCCGTTGTATAAGTGAAATATTCTTGAATAAGACATGAAACACCAATAAATAAATAAATTTTTATTCTGTTCTTCATCAGAAGCAAGGAATATTAATTTGAGTCTCTAGATCTGCTTTTGTGTCCATCTGGCATGCTTTGGTTACCAATCAATAAATGAAAAATATAATCGGATTTTGATAACATTTTAAAACAGAGACCATTGTGGCCTAAACGAGATAGCACGCTAGTGCAGCACAATTACCTCTCACCGGTAGTGGAGTCGCTGCTAGTTCAAATCCAGCTCGTGCTGGCTTCCTCTTTGGCCTGATATTGGAAGGTCTGCCAGCAACCAGCATATGGTCGTGGGTTTCCCGTGGGATATCCCTGGTTCCCTTTAGTTATAATGCTGGTCCCCATTGTATAAGTTAAAGATTCTTGAGTAACGCATAAAGCTCAAATGAAGTAAATAAATAAACACTAAAATGGAAATGATTATGATTTCCAGTTAACTACCTAACCGTATCAGCACCGAAAGTTTACTTTTTGTTACTTTAGTGCAGGCCAGTGTAATGGTAATCTGACATTTCAGACTGCAACTGGCTGGGATGTGGCCTTTCCATTAAGTGCAAGTTACTGGAAATCGACCTTTATAGGTATACGTGGCGGGAATGCGCCATTTTGAATTCAAGAAGCTGGAATCCAACTTTTCTGTTAAGTGCAAGATAATCTGCCCTTTCTTACGTCGACGACGTGTGGCTGGAATGGAAAGGTTTTAAGTGCATGTGACCTTAGAAAATGCATGAGACTGGAATCCGATATTTCTGAGTACAAATGGCTGGAATCTGAACTTTCCATGTGCAAGTGGCAAGAATTTGACCTTTCCAAGTGCAAGTGACTGGAATATGACCTTTTTAAGTGTAATTTGGCTGGAACCTGGCCTTCCTAAGTGCAAGAAACTGGAATCCAACGTTCCCATGAGGTATATGAATATATCAGAAATTCGTCTGATTTTTTAGACTCAATAACCTACATCTCACCACATGTAATCCCTCGTGATCCAAATTATACAGGTTATAAATGATTGTGACCTGAAAATGATAGCTTCGTGTGATTACGATAGTGACATAATAACTGTGCTGTGTGAGGAAGTTGTGCCTATTTATAGTGGCATGTAGTGCGTCACCAAAGTTTCCCCGGCTGAACGTATGGTTCTCATACAAAACAGTGTTCATACAAAATACTTGTGGCCCGAACGTGGTGTACCGTATTTTGCAAAGGTACCTCTAGGTGAAATGAAAGGCCTGTTGGTGCTCACAAGTGCGCATAAACTGTTAGAATAAACCCCTAGCTGAGGTGAACTGACAAGAGGCCGGATTTCACCAGTAAGGTGTGACAAAATTGCCAAACATCACACTGTCGTCGCTGCTCTGGTTTTACTCTTTATGATGTAGTCTTTTATTTTACCATGGTCTGAAATATACGTTTACACTAAAGAGGAGATCCACTGCTTTTCGTGTCTTGTTTCCTCCTCCACTATATATGCGTAATAAAGAATAGTCTTATATACTTTCGAAATGTCGTGAAATATATAATAGCTTTTAGCTCTACTTGTCGAAGACCAGAAGAGGTTGTGTCTCTGCCCGATCTCCTCCCACCATAACGCTGGCCGCCGTCGTAGACGTGAAATATTCTTGAATATGGCATAAAACATCAATCAAATAGATAAATAAATATGTACTGTCAAGTTGTTCATCCGTCTGTCTGTTTGTTTGTATACCAAGCGTGCTTTTCTTTCAAAAAACCACTCCTCCAGCTTTTGTCCGATCTCAATGAAACTTGGTAGCGTTGGCTTGAAAGTGTAGGCCTAGGCTGCATCCAGATACATAATTCGTAGTATCGATTGTCATTTTCGATGATCGGTTGCCTGTCTGTTGATTTTCAGTTTCGATTATCAGTTGTCCGCCTGTCAGTCTGTTCATCCAGTATACGTTAACATTTCTTTCAAAATGCTGCTTTGAAAAAAGCCATAAATGTAGCAATAGAGTATCGAAACACCAACATACATAATTTTATAACTGACTCCATGATGATTTTGTCCGAACCAATAGAGCTACATGTAGGCCTGCTGTTTCATCAGAAACTCTCATTTAATTAGGGCCTGAAATGACAACTTAGAATATAGGCCAGGGAAAGACTTTTAGAAAAAAAAGATTTTAAAAAATTGACGCGACGTGATTAAAACCCAGAGAAGTTTTGTGAAATAGGATTACTCGTAGACTGGATCTCCTTTACACATCATTCAGGATGAGTCCACACCTTTGCGCGAAATGTCTCACGATATGGCTGATAGTGTCCATATGACGTTAAGCCATAATCACTCATTGAATGCGAAATGTCCTTATAGTGAACTTGTTAAAAAGGGTTTTAAAAACTTGAAAGATAGTGATTAAAACATTGGAAAGTTTTGTGAAATAGGATTATTTGTAATCCTCTCGAATCCTCTCGTTACACAACTTGACCTTAAAGTGAACCTGTAATGGCTGTGCACAGGGAGATTGGGTGGTTTATTTCCTGTTTGTGTGCAAGCATTCCAGTTTTAAAAATTTAAAAAAAAAGACTGACAGACGGTGCATAATTACCATAATTATTATTATCAAAGTATGTAATATCATATTGACGTGCTTTAGATGAATATGATTTTTTTTTAAACTTCCCGGAACAGGTAGGCATTCACTGAACTGGAAGAGTTCATTGTGTGATTACCTCATGGTAGTAGGATCCATGCAGGCTCTATACCTGGTCAGTCCCTAGGATTAGTGATTGTCGACTTTGTGTACGATGCTTGGAAGACAGTATGGTGCGGCCTGATGTACTATGACTACCTCCCACTTTTATTTTATCCTGCACATTGTCGTTCATGCTGTTAGAGGTTTATCTTGACGCCAGAGGAGTCCAATACAAAACACTTGGTATTGGGATAAGTGGTTTATAGTGTTTTGCTGATTTCCTTACCACCGGATGACTACAATACACGACTGTGAGTATTTGTATCATTTGTATAGTGTTTAGTTGTTCGCCCTGTTAAAAGTTTATCTTGAGACCAGATGTGTACTATACAGTATTGCGAGTAGTAGCGATTTTCCTTCACAATGCATGGCTTTTTCTCTTGACACCACGCAAGTACGATATACAATGTTGCCAGTACTCGCGAGTTTTATTCATTCATAGTGCATGGCTGCGTGTGATGTGAAGTTTTTTTTTGTATTGACTCCTGACTTATACTGGGAGGGGGCCTTCGTGGCCGAGGTGTTAGCGTGTTGTGACAGTACAATGACTATAAGGGAACCTCTCACCGATGCAGTCGCCATGAATTCATGTCCGGCTCATGCTGACTTCCTCTCCAGCCGAACGTGGGAAAGTCTGCCAGCAACCTGCACACTGTCATGGGTTCCTCCCCGGTAACCTCGCACCATAATGCTAGAGGGCCGTTGTATGAGTAAAATATTCTGGAATAAGGCGTGAAACTGGAATCAAATAGATGAATGAAAAAAATCTAAATACCGTGATAGGCATAGTTTGTTTATGTTGAATCCAGGCGAATACGTTAACTTACCGTGAGTAATGGTGATTAACAGTACGGTACCTGACTACCTGTGACTACCCTTCGCGCCAAACGTGTAGGCCTGGAATACAATTCAATACCTCGAGTAGTCGCAGGTATGTCTGTATGTCATCCTATATACCACCTAAAGTTTTGGGCATTTATGTTTTTGCTCCTCAGCTTAATACTGCCGATCCCACGTACTCTAATCGAATCCTTCAAGATGAGGTTCGCAAACATTTCCCCGGAGGAAGTGGTGACGGCTAGGACGAACACGGAACTAGTTGCCCCGTTTGCTACAGTCATTCTGGTGACATGCAGCGTAGGCATTCTCGGAAACATGCTAATTTTAGCAGCGATTCTAATCAGTCAGGTTTGAGGGGGTTTTTATTTTAAGTTTCTTGTATTTATTGATTTATTTCATTGGTTTTACATAGCTTTACGGCCCACTGAAACGGTTCCTTTTTTTTCATTGACAATCACGAAGAAAAGAACGGCACACATGGAATAAAATTCTAATTCCCTTTTGTTTCTACGAGCACAATTTACTCGACATGGGATATGTACTATAGTTCACAGAATACGAAATCCCGTTTCTCAATGAAAATTTTCTTTAAACTGATACGTTAACACGAGCCTACACTATAACCTGCTTCTAAAGTCTTCTTCTAAAGCGTTATTTCCCAACATATTTTCGTGCCGAAAGTTTAATATGTTAGATGTTTTCACGCCGCATATTTCACTTGCATGGTGGCGTTTGGAATTATAGTCTGATGGTGGCAAAGGACACTTGACGCTATTGGGTGTTGACACACGATGAGGTACCTGAAAAAAAAAACAAAAAAAAAAAGTAACCTACCATTTTATAGATGGATTTGGTTGATTTATTATTTATCTATTCCACTGGTGATTTTTATGGCATATTCAGGAATGGTCCCCTTTTCCCAAGGTGATAAGAGCGTGTGTGGGGGAAGCTAGACCGAGTGTTCTAGGAAACCAGCGCAGTTCGACAGGAAGCGATAAAACAGGAAGTGCTGAGGTGAAGCCGTAGCGGAACGCGTATGCGAATGGTAGATATAAACTCAAAATCAAGGTCACATTTAATAGTCAAGGACTAGCGGTCAGTGGGCGAAAATTCAGCAATCGCCCTACCAGTGGCAAGCCATAAGATTTAACACAAGAACACGCACATGTGATCTTGCTCATAATACCGAAACTAAAATTCTTGTGTTTTTCAGAAACTTCGGACAGTTGGAAACATGTTCATTGTGAACTTGACCCTGATAGACCTGGTTATGTGCTGTTTTGTTAAGCCCATGGCACTTACAGGTGGGTATTGTTAAACCCATGGCCCTTACAGGTGGGTATGTTAATCAGAGTTAACATAGTCATTGTCTTTGAAGTTGACAGTTGTTAAACATAGTACGGTAGATGTATTTCCAAGAGGATTGTTACTAGAGTAAAAACATTGTGTGTCTTCAACCTATGACTTTTACTGCACATTTGGTGAACATTACAGGTAAGTAATACAATATATTACAAATGAAAAATGGTCAGTTTACTCCAGATCACTTTTTAGCGAGATTAGCCTAAAGGGCATCAAATATACAGGACCGCATCGGTGGTCTAGTGGTTAGAGCGGTCGCCTCGAGGCCGGGAGATCCAGGCTCAAGCCTGGGTCGAGTCATACCAAAGACTTTAAAAATGGTACTTGTTGTTGCCTCGCTTGGCGCTCAACACTGAGAGATTAGAGCAAGGAATCAGGATTCGTCGGCCCGATGTGAGTATAATGTGATGGGTGGGGTGTCATGTCTGGTGTGTTCGACATGATGTTCCAAAGCGGCAGCACTTTGGCGGCATGAACTCGCCCTGCCACAAGAAGACACGCTATAAGTACACACCAGAAGGACTCCTCGTCGTCATATGAATGAAACACTGTTAAGTACGACGTTAAACCCCCAAGCACTGATTCACTCAAATATACCGCCTGTCACTACTGGTAAGCTTGTCATCCCCCTTTGTCAACATATAATAATGCACTTGTCAACATGTAGGCTTGTCATGGCGGTTGTCAACATGTAAGTAACTTCCATTTTCAACATGCAAGAATGCGGACGTCAACATACTAGCACATGGTTCCCAACACGCAAGTATACAGTTGTCAACATGCGAGTGTACAGCTATGAACACGCGAGTATACAGCTATGAACACGCGAGTATACAGTTGTCAACACGCAAGGGTACCGTTGTCAACATGCAAGCATACAGTAGGCAGCAAGTATATCGCCGTCAATACGTCAGACATTACATGTATGTACGACTGTTAGCATGAAAGTATAGGGTTGTCAGCGTGTATTAAATTAATTACTCAGTCTGTGGTTCCTTTAATCTATATAGGTCCTGGTGTGTTCTCAGGTTTATTTGCCGGGGGCGATTTTTACAACAACCACCCAATGCTGTGTACAGTGACGGCTATGATCACCGTGACGCTGTCCTTCGGGTCTATCGTCAACATCGTGGTTATCGCCATCAACCGTTACGTGCAGATTTGTCAGCACGACGTCTACAATAGCGTCTACACCCGCCGGAGCGCAACTGGAATGTGTCTCGCCACCTGGGTTCTGGGCTTCCTGCCTAATCTCTATTACATATACGCAGACGTGCCATACCACTATGACCCCAAATTGCTGATATGTCTGTACGACAGGAAGAATAGCTACTATTTCAACGTGGGACTCTACACTCTGTGTTTATGTCAGAACGTAGTCGTTGGACTCGCTTACTGGAACCTGTTTCATTTTGTTGCCAAGAGCTCCCGGCGGTTGGCCCGTCCAACGGCCGAATCCAACAGCCTTCTAAGGGCCGTGTTCATCATCTTTCTCGTCTATACGACATGTTGGGGGCCCTTTCTCTTCATTGGCCTGATCGACGAGCACGATAGGGCCCCTAGAGTGGCGTATGTGGTCATAGCTTGCCTGGCGCTCATCAACTCTAGCACTGACTGGATTGTGTACAGCATTCACAACCGATACTTCAGAGAAGCCTACAGACAAATCTTTGGCTGCAAATCACCGGAGTCTGACAATGTAAATCATCGACTTTTTCCCGATACGGAACTGTCCGGCAATGTGAAATCAACCACCGCAAACCAGTACACGGTCATGAGTGCGCTCGGTAACTTCACAGAATCGAAACAAAACTCTTAAACGTCTGCCGTTAATTATTATGTTACACCTGTCGTGATTCTAGTAGCGACATCGCTGGAGTAGTTTCCCTTGGTAATGAAACGGTTCATCTGGGTTTGTAATTTCCTAATGATGGCGGATACAAGATACAAATTTACTGTTCGCAGCAATGTTTTGGTCTGATTCTCCGTTGTCTGGTTTGTTTGTCCTCTTTGACCGTCTTATGGACATTTTTAAACACGGTTTATAGTACTGAATTCAGGCTTGAAAGTTACAGCTTGTGTTCGAGTTTCGGCCAATTTTCATCTGTTTCGACAAGATCATGACCACTTTTACCCAGTCCCCAGTTTTTCAAAATAGTTTATCCTATGGAACTCAAACGAGGTACATAGCTTCGCCTTGACAAATTTCGGCTCAAGTTCGAATTCTGGACAGTACCATTTTGACAAAACTACGTCCTTTTTTTTTCAAACAGGTTGTTTTTTTATTTTGAGCCGAAACTTGCAGTTGGTTCATGGGTTCATCCAGACAGGATATAGATTGAGTTCCAGAGCAAAATTATTGCCATTATTTTTATGAACTTTGATAAAAGCCTAGGTCTATATAATATTGTTCTAAGGGCTTAAACTGGTAGTGAACACATATTGTGTTTGCAATATTTCAGAATGCTTGTTTCACTTTGTATGTACATGTATAAATTGTAAATAGCTGTTATCCGGATTCATTCATAGAGGAAGCCTCCTACAGTCGTTGAATAATTTCCAGGTCAAATCAAATATACAGGTACCGGTATACCTCAGTCGCTCCTTTATTACAAGGTACTAGTCCTAAGAGCACCTACATGATATCATGTCCATGTAATAAACACGAATGCTTATACGGCTTCCGGTCTGCCAGCAACCTGCGGATGGCCGTGGTTTTCCCTCAGACTCTGCCCGATTTCCTCCCACGGTAATGCTGGCCGCCGTTGTATAAGTGAAATATTCTTGAGTACGACGTGAAACACCAGTGAAAAAAAAATAAATAAATAAATTTTTCGGCTCATAATCCTGGGTTAAGCGGAATTAGAACAACAGATAGTTACGACACAAATCGCCAGATATCCTGAACGCTGAAGTACATGTCAGTGTAAATTTATGTTGAGAATGATCGCCACGTTGTATATATGAACAGTTACAATCAAAGCACAGCTGAGATAATGTTTCATTATTGACACCATACATGTATATATTAAAATGGTACATGATTACGAAACTGAGTTTATTCATCCGCCTAGAACATCTGTTGTGTCCAAACTGCTTCTCTTTGCACGAATCCGTCCAAACTTTTATATTTTATACATGTTCTTACTTCTTTCGTGGTTTGTGATATTTGTCGGTTTGGGAAAACAGTTGTGCGATTATTGACAAGGAAAACCCATTTTAGTTGATGACTGATAGGCAAACGTATGATGCACACGTACGGAGTGACAACTTTCAGCAGTACAGTTTGGGTCAACTTGACGGAATCTGACTGCCGAGCCTGACCAATCAGCCGATGGCGTCTGACAAAGCAAAACATCCCCGAATACGACACGGTTACGACCAAGAAACTCAACAGAGTGAATGCTTTCAAAACCCACAAGTTGGTGTGACGGTCGTAAAAACATCGTTCCACTTTGAAGTCAAAGAGATGTCCACGGCTGAGCCATTTGAGTAGATAGCGGATGTCATAGAGGACAGCGATCATCCAGACTGCTGCGATCAGGACGCTAGTGGACAACGTGGTGAACAGTTTGTCACAGTAGGCAGAGAAACAAATGTGGACGAGGGTTACTCCAACGACAGAGGCCAGTCCGCTGACAACCACAAACCCGGCAGACACCTTATACATGACAGGATGGTCGTCATAAAACACCCTGTCCAGAATGGCACCTGGATTGAGGTAAAAGGAAACAAAAATGATCTTAAATATTACCTACTGAGCCAACAAAAATCCAGCATGGGAAAGCTCGTGTTAAAAGAAAAGACAACACTAGACCAAATGTACATATACATCGATGAAGAATCGCATTCATAGTTCCAAAAACGTCACCATATATTTTGTGATTTAGGATAACTGAGATGTCACAATTCAAAGAAAAAAAGTTTCCGCGTAGGGAAGAATTGGTGGCCATGTTCTCAATTTTAACCAATCAAGTGCGAGATATTTCTACCATCCGAGAAGGCATCTCTTCCTTGTTCACTATTTCGCCGTGTAGATGTTAAATCAGCTGTTTTCCTTCTGATTACGAGTCAATTCTATATACATATATAGGCCAAAACTTTAAAGACTTTTTGATATACTTCAAAGCCATTTTCAACGAGAAAGCATGCTTGTTCTATGGTTGTTCCCTAAGTTCTCAACTAGGAGGTCACAATGTGTAGCCTTCAATTGTAATAAGAAAGGGGACCGTACTTTGCACACAAAGGAGTATTTCGTCTCTACCACTGAAGAGCGTAATTATTCCAGATTAAATGATGATTTATGCAGTTACCAAGCACATCATAAAAATGCCCACACCCGTTTAGGTCTGAATGGACTCCTTTGCTTAAATAACTTTGGTTATACGTTTTGTTGTCTTTTCTTATAAGTCCTGGGGATTAAAGTTTACAGGGAAATATGTTGTAGATTCTTGGGTCCTGCTGGCGGGTCTGGTATAATGTAGACGTGATAAAAATACAAAGCATGTGCTGTCCCTGGGTCCCGAATTGTTGTGTTCGCTGAAAGTTCAGAAAACCTTATTCTGGCTTGGTAAGTGTTATAGGTGTTTTCGTCCAGAGCTTGGAAATTAGTAACGGCTTCTATCATTTCAGTGTGGCACATGCGTGTGATTTGTTTTTTGTTTTTTGGGGAAAGGGGGGGGGCGGTTAACACGTTCGCGCTGAATCGCGTTTGAATTTCACGTTTTCCCAGTAGTCCGAATTCTCTGACAATGAAAAAATTTCATTTTTATTTATTCGACCTTTTGTTCAAAGCGCGGGGTCAATTTACTGACAAACTTCCACAGGTTCTCTGCATCCTCTTGGGGCCCTGCCCGGTTTCCCCTACCACAATGCTGGCTGCCGTGGTATAAGTGAAATATTGTTGCACACGGCGTAAAACAGCAATCAAATAAATAAATAAATATATAAATCCTACATCGCCAACGGCCATATAGGCCTACGTAAATAGCCTCGCCTTATATATCCAAGAGCCCACGAAAAGTCACAGCGCGTAAGTCCTCAAATTCCCTGTCTAAGACTGGGTTTTCACCCGCTCCTGTTCAGGCCCCACTTACTTAAGACGGCAAAAAGTTCGTCGTTACTAAAATTTCGGATATGTTTTATAGGCCGTACCAGTCAGTTAGTGAATCACGAGTTGTCTTTTTTTTCCTTTTATGAGGAACTTCCTTCACTGAACACAGCTTGTGTCAATCAACCAATACCCACTACCACAGGGTAAACTACACCTTATCACAGTTTATAATTATCAGAGAAATCAAACCTATTGAAGCTGATTTTAGCTCTATTAATCAATTAATTTAGACATTCATCCTGTTTATTTTGCTTATGTACCATGAAGCGTATTTGAACTAATCATGCAGGAAATGTTACCATATTTGGTTTCTTTTATTAACATGTTACCTTTGTTTAAATCGCTATAAAATCACTAATACTCACTATTCCGGTTGCCTGTAGTCAGTGACACGTAACTCCACACAAGCTGAAAAAATTTATTTGCTGAACGTCCACATTTTTACAAGTGCATATAAAATACGTATAGATTTAATTTAATATCTATAAAATATATTGGAAGGTTTTCTAGAGCATGGCTCCCTTCCATGGTCATTTAAATTTATTTATTTATTGGAGGAAGGAGGTAGGAGGAAACCGAGCGGAGCCTAGGGTATACCCACGACAATATCAGGTTGCTGCCAGACCTTTCCCGAAGGGGAAGCCAGCATGGTGAGCTAGAGAGGAGAGACTATTAACCAACATACTACTACTACTACATACTAATTCCTCAACCTTTTCGCATAAGAAAGAACAACTGCCAGTGTGACGTACTGGCACTCCTGGGTATTGTAATTCCTCAACCTTTTCGCATGAGAAAGGGCAACTGCCAGTGTGACATGTTGGCACCTCCGCCAATTCTAATTCCTCAACCTTTTCGCATAAGAAAGGGCAACTGCCAGTGTGACATGTTGGCACCTCCGCCAATTCTAATTCCTCAACCTTTTCGCATAAGAAAGGGCAACTGCCAGTGTGACATGTTGGCACCCCGCCAATTCTAATTCCTCAATCTTTTCACATAAGAAAGGGCAACTGCCAGTGTGACATGTTGGCACCTCCGCCAATTCTAATTCCTGAACCTTTTCACATAAGAAAGGGCAACTGCCAGTGTGACGTATTGGCATTCCCATCTATTCTAATTCCTGAACCTTTCGCATGTGAAAGAGCAACTTTCAGTGCGATTTATTTTTACTTTAATTTTGGTGACAAAACTACCTTGTTTATTTTTACTTTAATTTTGGTGACAAAACTACCTTGTTTATTTTGGAAAGTAGCAGGAATTCACAAAACTATATCTGTTTTGCCTACACAGCTTAAGGTAATCAGAATGTGACTGAACGAATAAAATGCAAACTTGAGAAAAGGTTGAAGAATTACAGCATTCCTAAACCTACCCCTGTGATATAGACTACCGATGTGTTGGTAACGCATTACCACTTCCACCTGTTTCCAAAATACACCTGCGTAATCGTCTATCAAATATTGGTAAAGGTTTAACATTTCCTCCTGTTTCATTTAACGTGTTCTGGCGTTGGTTTAGTCTTAATTTTGTCACCGAGAACATATGCTGTTTAAATTCCATCCGTGTGTCAACCTTTTTTGGTGTACACAAAGTCCAATTCCTCAAGAGAGTAAAACAAGGCGCTATCAGTGGGAAAAAAACAGAACTTTGCACATGGCTTTATAATCACATGCTTTTGCTCACTGATGTCCACTTTCGAAATTTCATGGCATGCAACACCAGTTGCTTTGAATTGGTGCACAATTATTATTCTTCGATTGGCCCAATATAGATGACAGCTTAGGTAAAAGTAAAACTACTTGACGAACAAGTAAAACTACCTGCCCCATCGTCCATTTTCCTCATGATAGTGATAACACGTGTACGGCATGATTCGTGTACACATGTAAAGACTAATGACTGTCAGAACGGTACACACAGGGTTAAATCCTGAATGGAATCACACCTAAGACGTTAACATCTCTGATCTTGGCACTGTCTGGCTTTGCGCTCCGCATGAGAGGAATGCGCCAACTGCTGGTCGTCCCGGTGTCACTATGATGTGACTGGGGGCGGGGGGAGGGGGGGGAGGTTGTCGTGCTTGGTGTCTTCTATGAGTCAGCACTATAAATATACCAGAATTGTGTCTGGCCTGCTGCAAGGAGGCACCGTCGTGACATCATTGTCCTACGGATGAAAGCAACGATAAATCATATTAAGCAAACAAACAAGCAAGCATAAATGTAGAGTTGTTATGATGATTAATTCCGGATATCGAGTATAGCTGATGAGGCGACCAATCTGTAAAGTAAAATATCCCAGTTTAGGGAGTCTAGAAGTACAGAGCAAGCACTTCAACAAAATAAAAGGGAAGAAACACCTGTTAGTTTGACAAATTAAAAACACTATTCCACTTAGAAGTCGAGGCCATGTATGCCGCTACGCCATCTAACAAGTTGGCAGACGTAAGAGAGGACAGCGATGGTCCAGACGGCTGCTATCAGAACACTGCTGCACAGCCTGGTGAAAAGTACGCGGAGAAACACGTATGAACGAATCTGTGCATGTTGACCAGAGCTACGCCAGCGATAGAGGTCGGCCCACTGACAACCACAAACTCGGCCGACACTTCACGTAGGACAGGATGGCCGTCACAAAAAACACCCTTCCCCTGATAGTTCCTAAGTGGAAATTTAAAAGGTCTTTGTTTTTAAAGAAGCTCAAACTGAAGCTAGTAAAACCACTTGAGCAAGGCGGCTCAAAATCATTCGGGTTATGGCAGATAAGGTCGCTGCTCTGGTTTTACTCTCTTTGCTGTACTCTTTTATATTAAAGTCTGGGGAGTCCGTCATGGCGCATTTCTTCTGTGTGACAGCAAGCAGTATGCCATTGCGTCTGCCTAGTACCGGTAGTACAGACTAGTCAGTCTCCAATGGGATATCAGTGCCATGTGAAGTCTTATGATCCCTACAGGTTGTGATAAACTTGACTGCCAAAGTAAAACGTTGCCAGAACCATCACCAACCTGCTGGCCTTGTTGGGGGAGGATTAGAACCAGGTACGTTAAACATGTAGATTGATGTGATTTTGTAATTATCCACACATACACGTAGAATGTGGATGGCTGACACTGACGGGAATCGACAGTCCATTGTCCATGACCAGCACCCCTGTGCAGTTCCAGTGCCGTCACAGGTCACAATTCCTTAACAACTAGCGAATTCTTAGAGGCATTATCAGATGGAAAGTATGACAATGTGAACCGAAAACCATAGAGGAAGCTGTCAATGCTGGCGAATCACTGAAGGCGTTTCAGTTTGTCCCTCTATGACGTACCAGAGAGAAAGGCGTACATCTAAACAAAGAGAAAGCCTATTGCCTTCAATATAAAAGACTACAGCACACAGAGTAAATCCAGAGCAGCGACGGCTGTTTAAGAGTTGATAAATGGTCACATGCACGTTATCGCTGAAACGTGGCTTCTTGTCAGTTTATCTCTGAGACGGGTGTATTCAAACTGTTTATGTAAATGTTTAAAATATGACAACTTCCACCACCCCTAGCACGATGGTTTAGGCAGAATTAGACTTTAATATGTGCATTGGTGTTAACTGATATTTATTACGTCACAGGTCTAGAGTTACTCGTCTTGTCATCACATCGATAAAGGCCCCTTCCAGGAGACCGCCAGTTCACGCCAGTAATTAATAAGATTGACAGACTGACGATATGTTACGACATACAACCCGCTCACAGCCCTGAATGGCCTCAGATAGCTCTGGTGAAGATAAAAGATTGAGAAGCTATATGTTGTATCGATTACTGGGCCTAAAATAATATGACGGAGACGGACTCTTACCCTCTGCTCCGCACTGACGATTCACCTGACGTGCTGGTTGGAGGAAAATGGTGGAGTACATGGGAGGCGTATTGCCGCCAGGATTTCTCCTGATGATCGATTTAAGACTGCGTTTGGTATTTATACTACAAAAGGCCTGTCCCATTTAAACAGTTGACAGTTGCCTTTTGGTACTTGTAGCAATCCCGGAACATTTGAAAAACTTTTAGAAGCAGCCCTTGCTGGGTTTCACTAAGAAACCTAACATGTACGTCCTGATAATATACTCATATTCTATAGAGGATCAATAATTCTCAAGTTTACTACTTTAGCACTTTCCTGCCAGCGTCTGCATCATGGTCTCATTTTTGTGGTATTTTTAGCTTTTTATATATCTTTTTTTTTTTGTTTTCCTTGATGCATGACTTAGAGAAGAATACTTCTAAGGAAAAAAAATTGAATAGCAAATCACGACGAAGAACCGTTCTACCAGTGGACCCATGTTAGCCGTGAAGGTGACTTGTTTTCTTCGGTGAGTCAAGCAGTTGTTGTTGCTTTCAAAAGCGTAATTTATGGCCCTTTGAGAAAAGCCTGAGTTGAAAATAAATGGCAGGTATGTTTTAGAGTCATTATCTGTGATTCCTGTTTGTTTTGTACAACTGTTGTGTATTTCGAATACACATTGTATAAATAGTATATAACCTTAAGCTTAAACATTAACGCCCGGGGGTGAATTATTATCATGAAGCTTCACATGCCAAAAATGGTGCCACCTTGCATCAGTCTGATGGGATGAAAAGCGTGCCTCCCTATTCACAAGGAAGAGTTCTACATATATTTATAAAGATATATCGTTTCCAACTTTAATGACTTCTGTAACATTTCATGGAACAAAGGGTTTCTTTAAACGCTCCTCGGAATTGTTCGTTTGTTGATCATTTAGACTACAGTTTACGTAAGCCATGCTGTTGGACGGAAAGTACACTCCCTGGCTCTCTATAATACTGACGATGGTGTGTGGCGTGACACACGTGTAAGAACTGACTACTATAAGCAGGAGAGTCTTGGCTAGCCTGACGGAGTCTAGGTGCCGAGCCTGCGGACGTCAGAGAGGACAGCGATCGTCCAGACCGCTTCGATCAGAACACTGGTGGACAGCCTAGTGAACAGTTTGTCACAACAGGCGGAGAAACAAAGGTGGACGAATCTGTGCAGACTGACCAGAGGTACTCGAGCGACAGAAACCAGAGAGGAGATGACCACAAATGCCCCGGACACCTCACACAGGATAGGATCGCCGTCACAAACACTCTGGGTGGCACCGGAGCCAACAGAATAAAAACTGAACAAGTCTCAAAGTCGTCTATAAAGTTAATGAACAGCTAGCTTCTCTCATAAAAGAGTTCCTTCATCCAAAATCCTGTTCAAAAGCAGTGAACTGAAAGATTGTTTTAATTACGTGATGTGTGGTGCTAACAGAATAGGAATATAATGAATTGTCAAGCTGTGGACGAAATTCGTTCCAAAATGGATTTACATTTGATGGACTAAATACCTTTCTTTATGCTATATGATGGAGTTATAATTAAAGATGTAATAGTCAAGGGGATTCGTCTTTGGAACCTAGTAGTAATCCACTGCACAAAGCATCCCAAGCTTTTATTCTGCTTCAAACAGGAGATTTTTGGCCTTAAAACAAAATTCTAGTAGCTATTATTTTCTGGGCAATGGCCACCAGCGGAATCCCAGTTTATGGAGAAATATGCGTAACATATAAAGAAGACTACAGCGTGTTCTGTCTTGTTCTGGACTTGATCTTGTAACATAGTAACAAAACCACAGATTCCCACGCACGCATTACCTGTAACAGTGGAACAGATTCCCAAGCACACATTACCTGTAACAACGTAACTATCTAGAACAGAGGCCACAGCGAGATCAGCCAGAGCGAGGTTCAGGATGAACACGTTCGCAATGATACGAATTCCCTGACAAATCAAACACTGTGTTGAGAATCAAAGGGAATCATTAGGCCTAATGACTTTGAAACATCTGCTCCATAACTCGTACTAAACCCCATGTCTTCGTTATGACGTTGGAGGGAGTCAGCGATATACATTACTCCAGATGTGCGTGATGTAAAAGTCTACAGCGTATCGAATATAAGCAGCTATGTTCCAGTGATAGTTGGCAAATGGTCCAGCATAACCTTCAAAATCCGCCTGCCTTTTGTCTGTTTAGCCGAGACTGACCGAATTCAAGCAGAAACCGTCTGAACAAGACCGAAAAAATGTTGACAGGGACGTTTAACACCCGAACATACAAACGTGACATACGTCTTGTTGTCTGTGGCCGTTTATTTAGGTGAGACTATGAGTTGTTGTGAAATATGGGTCAATATGGACCGGACGTTTGAGACTCTAACGCAATGATCTCGCGCCTTCGTAACCAAGACAGACCACCAGTACGTTCCCAAAAGTTCCAGAAACACAGCAGATACAAAGTATCGTGATATATGTGATTGCAAGAGACAGATTTTCCTCCAATAGAGGTACATCGGTGTGGTTATCGCCCGTACCAAATGTTCTCAGATTCTTTCGGGCATTAATTCACAGATTAAAAGCTTCATGCCTTTATCACTGAAAATAAACTGAAACTGGTTGTGGACAAGATGTGAGAAATTATATCATCTAATCAGTGCTTTAAATGGACGTGGATTTATTACTGAATGCCTCAATGTTGGATTAGAAGTAGGTATTTATAGAAAGGGAAGTGGAAAATGAATTATGTTCAACGTCAGGAAATAGAGTTACTTATCATGTTTACACGGTCGTTATAGCCATTTGCTGTCCAGATTTTAATGAGGGGCCAATAATCGGGATAGCGGTTTTGTTGCTTTTCACTGCATTCCCAAGGTTTTCCTGAGGCTGATTTCAGTGTTTGTCTACTTCAAACAAAATGTCGGTTTCCTACGTTATGTAGCAGAAGTATCACGCGGAAGAGACTAAACAGGAAACTCCGCGCGCATCTACCATGCATCATGAGATCACAGTTTCATCATCTGGCTGACTCCGTTGCCGGTTTACACGCTAGGAATATTGAGCGCTTCTGTAGGATTTTCTCAACACAAATGTGACCCGTCACGTTAAGTAAAATAGTCTTTAGTACACTGTAAATTTCGATGTTTAGCTTTTATGCATCAGATAAACTTGGAGATTGTAGCATTACACTATAGGCCTATATACATGTTTTTATCACCTATGCTTAATACTTAAATATATGTGTATATTTAATAAACACGCTTGTTTGAAGTTTAATCACCCATTAAGCGCGTTGGCGGGTGGTCATTTTACAGTGTACGGCGCAAACACTTAATCATATAAATGCTATGATGAAATTTGGCACCCGTCACGGCGGGCTGATCTTGGGTCAATCAAAATTCATGCCTTTAATTTCTATAGCATATTAAGAGGCAAATTAAGTGCAAACACTAGCTTAGGATTGTATCCGCACTCTTAAACGTTTGTGAATGTTTCTGTATGTTTTCTTTTTTGAAGTTCAGAGAAACTTTCGCTGTATTTTTCCCTGTTTTGTTATGGAGACCCATTCTAGAATTATCAGGGAAATCAAAGATATTAAAACAAAATTCGTCATAAATTATACATGTTTGTTATGGTTAGAAACCAGGAAACACGTTTAGACCAAACAGGAAATGTTAACATTGTAGCTCGTTTTTATAGTTTCGTTTGGTAGTAGTACTGTGTACATACATGTGTAGAATAAACATTATGCAGGTCACATCGATCTGCAATTTTTAGTTACTGAGCTATAGCCTATACTAAAGCTCGATCGAAGTAATGAAATTATACCTTTAATGATGTACATTATCCTCCCTTGGCCACAAGGGAAACCTATACATCAGGAAACCTTTGGCGCCAAGAAATTATTGTGACATTTTGGACAAATGATTATTTTAATCAGTGTCACGCATATTCAGCTGAGGGGTCAAAGTAAAGTTGGACACTCCGCCCCGGTCATTTAAAAAACAATGTGTAATATATGGAACACCAGTGACAGTTATTCGTGTAAATATTCGGTCAAGCTTTTTATGGCTACAAATGAAACACTATGTACTCTAGCGAGAGAGGGTTACTCTGTTGGTTACTACAACGTGCTAATGAGTATTCCTAAAGAGTACTCGCATAAACTTGTTTGTTGACCTGGCGGTAAATTGTTAACCATACAACCTTACAACCCATTGCGTGCTTAATAACAAATTATTAACATGTTGGCAAAAATGCTTTTATTTCGCCACTAAATCCTAATGTCTGCTCAGGTAATAGATTATTAACCTCTTAGTAACATCTTCACATTCCTGCCTATTCCCAAACGGAACATGGGCAATACACTATTAACCTGTTGGTAACGTCTTAACGTTATTGTTCATTCCCAAAATGGACATGGGCAATAGAGTACTAAGTTGCTGGTCACTCGACAGAATCCTTGATGGCTCCATATGTTCATAAGAGGCGAGACAGGTTCCTCTGAGGCTCGAGATATTCCTGAGTAGCGCGAACGGTCCCTCTGAAGCTCGATATGTTCCTGTGAGGTGCGACAGGTTCCTCTGGGGCTCGAGAATTTCCTCAGAAGCTCGACGGGCTCCTCTGAGGCTCGATATGTTCTTAAGTGGCGTGACAGGTTCCTCTCAGGTTTGATATGTTCTTCTGAGGCTCGATATGTTACGATCGCACAACTGTACCATTTATTTTTCTCTCGGACACGGCAATTTGCAAAGTAACAGATTTATTCCTATTGATCAACAAAGTGAATTTAGACAAGGTAGACCTTCGGATAGTCAGTCTTTATGAAAGTATGGGCAAAATATCCGGGCTAAACCTCTCCTGTTAAATTCCTTATCGGGAACACATGTTGTTTTCTTGAGTAATTAGTAAGCGAGCAGAACTTTATTGTAGTCCCCTCCATTATATGGTGTCAGTCTATTGAGTCAGGCTCAAGTTTACGATCATGTTCGCTTCCAACACTTTATGGAACAAAGGGTCTCTTTGAACGCGACCCGGAACTGCTGGTTTGTCACACCATAAATGATCCAGTTGTGGGTGGAGTTCAGGAAAGCCAGTGCGGTGGTCAACAAATACACTTCCTGGTCGAGAGAGTCAGTTTTGTCTACAGTGCTAATAATAGTGAACGGCAAAATACACAAATAATGGCTGATGACTATCAGCAGTAGAGTTTGGGCCAACTTGAAGGAATCTGACAGCCGAGCCTGACCACTGATCCGATGGATTCTGACAAAGCAAAATATTCCCGAATACGACACGGTTACGACCAAGAAACTCAACAGAGCGAATGCTTTCAAAACCCACGAGTTGGTTTGACGGTCGTAAAAACACTGTTCCACTTTGAAGTCAAAGAGATGTCCACGGCTGAGCCATTTGACGAGATGGCGGACATCAGTGAGGACAGCCACCGTCCAGGCGGATGCGATCAGAACACTGGTGGACAGCCTGGTGAACAGTTTGTCACAGTAGGCATAGAAACAAATGTGGACGAATCTGTGCAGGCTGACGAGGGTTACTCCAACGACAGAGGCCAGTCCGCTGACAACCACAAACCCGGCAGACACCTCACACATGACAGGATGGTCGTCATAAAACGCCTTTCCCAGGATGGCACCTGATTGGAAAAAGGCAAAAAACAAAGAAGTCTTCGGGTTTGATCTGCTGTGATTTGTGCCGTACTCAAGAATATTTCACTTATATGACGGAGACCTGCTGTATGGTGGGTGGAAACCAGGCATAGTCCGGGGAAAACCCACGACTATCCGCAAGATGTCGGCATACTTTTTCACTACAGCCATCTGTAAGTATTAATAAACAGGTTATATTAGAAGTTACCTAACTGCAAGGCGTTTCTCCAACCTGTCCCTTTCAATTGGGTCAGTTTCATTTAAGTGGGTAATTGTGCACCAGAATTAGTTTAAGTGGGATAATAAACATATTTCTGTTAACAAAAACACATCCTGTTGTCTTTTCCTAAGTAAAGAAGTGCCTTATTTGTATGTATTAGGCCTCCATCCATACATCACCTGTAACAGCGGAGCTCTCAAAGGCAGCAGACCAAAGGAAGTCCGCCACAGCCACGTTGAGGATGAACATGTTCCCAATAGTCCGAATTCTCTGACAAGCAAAGGAGAAAATAGAAATAGATGAATATCTTGAAAGCGAACATTATTAAGCCAAAGGACTAGAGCATCCGCCTGGTAATTGAAAGACCCTAAGTCCTTGTCGGAGAAGTACATGGGCATGTACACAGACAGTTTGTGAATGTATTTGGTTCATAACCATTTAACATTCACCATGAAAAATTCATAAAACACCAAACCCAAGCCACCGGACATGGCACCCACCCGGCCACAATATATATATCAACACAGGACAGGCCAGCCTTGGTCCTAGTTAAGAAGGGATTTTAAAGTGTTAGGCGTGGTCAGACTGGACGGGTTCTCCCGCTTATGAAGGGGATATTTTAAGAAGTCTTCAACCTTTGCGCGTTGTGTTATTTGAGGAGCACGTCGTGTTCAATAAGATCGCCATATTGGATATATGAGAAGTTGCAATCAAATCGCAACTGAGGTACATATTTTGATTAATGAAAGCTTACAAACTAGCAATCGTATATTGATTTAATTCATCCTTCTCATCATCATTAAAAAGTGTTTCTCTGTTCATGAATACATCCTAATTTGTGTTACAGGTTGTTTTGGAACTTTGTCGTGTGATCTTTAACCCGGAACGCCAATTTTGGTTGGCGGCTGGTATGTTGTTTGTGTAAGAGTATAGATGGCCTATAATGGATTAACACGTAAAAACAAAGCTTCCTCCTCTTCGGAGGAATTGGATTGAAGCATGGTGACAACTTACCTTTGTAGCCAAGATCGAGACGATAAGCAACATGTTCCCAAACGTTCCAGAAACACAGGAAATACTAAGGACCGTGATATATGCGAATGCAAATGACGGGTTTTTCTCCAACAGAGTAACATTGGTGTGACTAGTAACGCCCATACCAACCGTTGTCAGGTTCATTGCAGGCATACACAGTTACCTCTGTGATCATTCGGCACAAGCTCCACGCATTGAAGCTGAGGAACACGCGAGTTCCAGGTGTTGTGCACTTGTACAGCCATGCATGTGAACCATTCACTGTCTATGCATTTGAGGGTCTAAATATTACCATAAGAGGCATGGGAAATATATATCTGGTATGACGATGATTAGAATTTTATCATGTTTACTGGATCGATAAGGTGTATTTGTCTTTCCAAAAAGTAATTTTTCAACGAAACCGGTTTAATGTGTTTAAAATTACTCGTGGTTCGTGTCCAGAGGAAAGTGTAAAAACACCAATGAATTTGTCACAATCTACCAGGAAATTTAAACTTCCAGATATTTTGTGGCTCTTTTGTTTTTAATCGTGCAAGTGGACAAGCCACAGAAGATAGTCTAGCTGTCTGTTAGTTCGTAGCAATGAACTGCTGATCAAGGTTTTGTTTAAAGATGCTACACACTTTTGGTAATTAGAAACGATTGCCAGTTTTTTAGTCACTGCCTTTGGCTGAAACCATGATTATGTATGTTCTGCACAAGTACACGAGTTTGTATAACAAATAATACAGAAAGAATAAACAATGTATGTACCGGCAGCACCTGAGACTAACGGGAGAATTGGTATAGAACACAAGCTTTCTCTGGTAGTTACACCAGCTTCGTCAGAATGAGGAGACGTGAAATTCCGGGACATTCTCTTCACCATCAGAAGTCCAGCGACATTTCTGCGCAATCAGAATGTAAAAGACCACTGCATAGCGGGTAAAGAGATTGCAGCAATAGTACGTGGGCAAATTTAACTTTATATCAATTAAGATTTCATTCTGTTGAATTACTTGTATAAATACTTATGAAAGTAACAAGTACTGTATCGTTTCTGTGCCGTTAGAAGTCCTAACCATGTGAGGTGCGGCCCCAGAATATTTCTCCGAGTCCCAACCTTCAGCATCGCAATTCCCCATGTATTACTTCACGACCACGAGTCCCAGATTTGTTCCCAGCCTTTAAAGTCCCTGAATATATGTGGTGATCTAGTCGCAGAAATATTCTAGGTTTCGTACAGAAGAGATATTCCCCTGATTATCTTATCGAAAAAATCTTGTGGGACTTCCGAAGGTTCAGAAATACTCTGGGTCGACAAATGATGGCCGTGAAATGCTCCTGGTGATCTCGTCGAAGAAATATTCTTGAATTTCTGATGGCCCAGAAATGCTCCCACTGGTGTAGTCGGAGAAATATTCTAGGGCCTCTGATGGCCGAGAAATGCTCCTGCTGGTCTAGCCGAAGAAACATTCTGGGATCTCTGATGCGAGAGAAATGCTCCTTGTAATCTAGTCGGAGAAATAGTCGGGACTTTTGACGGCATAGTAATGATCCTGATGATATAGTCAAAGAAATATTCTGGGACCTCTGATGCGAGAGAAATGCTCCTGGTGATCTAGTCGGAGAAATATTATTGGACCTCTGATGCTAGAGAAATGTTCCTGGTGGTCTAGTCGGAGAAATATTATTGGACCTCTGATGCTAGAGAAATGCTCCTGGTGGTCTAGTCGAAGAAATATTCTGGGACCTCTGATGGCCAGGAAATGTTCCTGGTGGTCTAGTCGGAGAAATATTCTGGGACCTCTGATGCTAGAGAAATGCTCCTGGTGGTCTAGTCGAAGAAATATTCTGGGACATCTGATGGCCCAGAAATGTTCCTGGTGGTCTAGCCGAAGAAATATTATGGGACCTCTGATGGCCCAGAGATACCTTTTCTGGGATATCAGGAATATCTGAATATATCGAAAGTTCCCGAATATTTCTTGACCATCGGAAGACCCATCTAGACCCACTAGACCATCAGGAGCCATTCGGGATCATGAAAGGTCCACGGACATTTCTAACAAGTTCCAAAATCTTTCTCGACCTTCAAGAATAACCTAATACATCGTAAATATTTCTAGACAAACAATTCTGGAATACTTAATGCTAGCCAACTAAGTCTTCCAGCACTTCCAAATCATAAAAGCACACTAACCAAAAGTACTTTAAACCATCCGTTAAAGTAACAAAAGTAACAAAAGTGTAAATCCGTTCATCGTCTTGGATAAGTCTTTAATGCGTGAGAAACTTCGCTTTGCACACAGAATTTGTCGTCCATATATTGCACCAAATGAGGCTAAGAGAGGAAACCTTTCAACTTCGGGTAATGAACAGGAGCTAGAGGTAACCTGGTCTTAAGGAAACTTCGTCAAATCTGGTGTAACCAGCAAGGGTTAACGTGGCCCAATCCTGAAGAATATAAAAAAAAAAAATACACTTTAAAAGCGACGACACTGTGATAGTTGGCATATGGTTTCATCTGATTGGTGAAATTTGATCTCTTGTCAGCTTACCTCAGTTAAGGTTTTATACCAACACCTCATGTAAATGCGTTAAGTCGTTCCATTCTCCATGCTGTAATCTTTCACTGCTAGGCACTTAGTAAAAGGCGGTTGTTTACTCCAGGTACATAGAGATTTCCTCCACCAATAAACCTGACCATCGTGATATATAAAGTAAACTTGGATTGTTGAGCGAGACAATAACTGTTTACACCTATCGGTCGATCAATCAATCAACCAATCATTGTTTCAGACATTTTGTTCAAGAGGTCAGTATGGCTGGGCGTCAACACTACAATCTGTGCTTCCCCCAGGCAGTGTAATCACACATAGCGACCATAATTTAACAGGCATTACACCAACACAGACAGTCTTTCAATAAGTACCTCTCTGGGAAATGAATGTCGTCCAACCTTTAATAAGGAAACCTAACAAGTCAGTATGAGATACAACCAGCCCAATCTTTAATGAAGAAATCTAACACTCAGCAGGAGATACATGTAGCCAGATCTCTAATGAGGAAACATGCAGCCAAGGGTCGATTCCACAAATCCATTTCTGACTTTAAAGGAGAACAAAACATAAAAATGATGCCAAAAGGAAAGAGCATCAAAATCTTTGCAAATACGGTCTTAATATATTTTAGATTTTTTTTTAGGAGAAAAGGGTGTATGAAAATATTTTTTTCAGGTGGGTATTTGTGACCAGTTTTGGTATTTATCGTCGTTGCATCATGTTCTAAATAAGAGTGTTCTGCATGTCTAGTGAATTTATTTGAAGGTAAATTTGTTTATTTTATTGCTGGCAGACCTTCCCAGGTTCGACCGGACAGGAAGCCAGCATGAACTGGACTTAAATTCACAGCGACCACATCGGTGAGATGCACAGAGTCATAACGCTGCACTGGCGCATTAACCCCCTCGGCCACGGAGACCTCCAATATTATATATATGATCCAAATCAAGGTTGAACACATTTGTTAGCTGAAAAGGACAAATTCTAGTACAAAAATATTTATTAAACATGTGTTATATTCTATTTATAAAATTATTACACAAAGATTATATATACCAAAAGGTGGTTCCAAATATCCACTTTTCAAAAAATGTTTTCAAGTGTCTTTTTCTTGAAGAAATATCAAAAAAGATATTGAAGACTACATTTACAACTAACTTTTCACACTCTTTCATCTGAACTTACATGTCTTATGTTTTCTCCACTTTAAGTCAAAATTTCAAATACGATTTTACGGCTTATTCTTGGACTTGAGAAATTAAAATTTGGACCGCGTTATCCACATTATCATCAGACAAATGTGTCAAAATTTCAAGTGTCAAAATCTAAGTACAATGATGATGTTTTAAACTTTGGCTTAAGTCAAAAATGACTTTGTGGAATTGGCCACAGGTCCTTAATGAGGAAACCAAACAACTCTGCAGGAGTCTGATATATTTGCTGCCCAATCTTTAATAATGAACCTAACAACTCTTCAAGAGATGCAAGCAGCCAAATCTTCAATGAGGAAACCTAACTACGCAGGAAATAAGCGCAGCCAGATCCTTAATGAGGAAACCTAATAACTCAGCAGGAGACACATGCACCTTGGCCTTAAGGAAAACTATCAACACTATGTAACCAGAAAGAGTTGTGTGTAGATTTTAAGGACACCTATCAGCTTATCAACTTTGGATAACCATGCAGGCTAATCTTAAGGAAACCTGCCAACTCAGTTTAAGCAGCAGGGAATCATACTATCTGGTTTTAAGGAAACTGTCAAACTGTTTCACATGCATGTATGTTACACTTTACCACTCCCAAGTTTAACCATGTCTCCTCAGATGACTTGAGCCATATCTTGGTACACTAGTGCGATTATATGTTTACACAACTCTGAATTTGGGAGTCTTAAACGGAAAAAGCTTAAATAAACATTGAGGACATGATAAATTCGTTCACACAAGTAAACTTTACTCAACCATTTTTTACATGCTTGATCAACAAAATTAAAAGTGAAAAATTAAACATATGAAACATTACCCCACATTATCATATTCAGAATGTGGAACTGCAGTTTACGATTTATTATCGTTATGTGGTTTAAAATCTAGACATTCATTCTGTGACATAAGACTTGTGAAAAATGCCACATTACCTGTGTCACTGGAAGAATATATGTAGCCTTGCCTGGCTTAAAAGATTCAGGAAGTGTAATGAATCTCTTGATGCTGTGACTACTGACATTATGACGTGGCATTACATGTAATATATAATGGTTTCGCAGCCTTCTTCAGAGGGAGTAACAAAGGTTAAGAGAAACCTGGCTTGTCACAAGTGCTTCAGTTTCAATAGCAGCCTAAGGTGACCGGTCATCTGTCTTCAACAAAAAAGTTTACCCTAATACTGACACACACACTAACATCAACACCCACTTTTCCCAACACTCGCAATATGGCATTAAATTCCAAATAATACTACAGGTTGAAGTGATTTTCAACATTCTTCTCTATAATAAAGTCACTAAGACTGTCAATATTAAAAATATCTGTAAAATATCAATATGTACATATGTAATATTCTCATATGAGTAACTTGTTCTTAGTCTCCAAATTCTTTCCTTTCCAATTCTTTTATCTTTCCAGCAATGTTATCATAATACTTTAAATGCATCAATATTTTTCTGGCTTCTGGGATATTGCCATTGTCGAACGCCACAGATAAATCAGTGGTAAGTCTTTGTAGAACTTGCTGGTTACGTTTCCTGATGTCATTGACTTTCTCCATTGAATCTGCTTCGGCCAGATCCTCGTTGATCTCCATGATCTCCATGAGGAAGTCCGGATCCAGATCCGTGTTATCCGTCTTCTCATCTATTGAGTGTCCGCTAAGCTCAAGCAGGTAAAGACCTCGAGACAAGGGCTTGATCAACGTTGTGTATGCCTTGTTCACGCGGCTTGACAGCTCTGCAGAATACTGCTGCTCCGTCTGCAAAACACAGACCAGTATTAACATGAGATGTAGTAAAAACATGTACAAACTTGCCACTACACACACGGTAATTTTGAGCTTAATTTGGCTTAAGTTTCCAGCAACCTGCAGATGGTCGTGTGTTTCCCCCAGGCTCTGCCAGGTTTCCTCTCACCATAATGATGGCTGCCGTCATATAAGTGAAATATTCTTCAGTAGGTGTAAAACACCAATCAAATTCATCTATGACCTCTTGCATCAAAAAGAGACTAACAAGGGAGATAACTTGCAACAGATATTCACGTACATAATACTGAACAACTAAGCTCATCACTAACATATAAATAAACTGTAGTTAGCGTCAGTTAGTTTGAAAGAAAAGGTCCTTAAATTTCCTTGCAAAACTGTTAGAGTCAGGTATCTCAGCCTGACACAATATTCCGGTTTATTGTTAGCTAATCAGAACAAAATATCCACGCATTAAGACACAAAAGACTCCTGTGAATTGATGTACCTGTAACTAGTGTCTCCACAATTTATTGTGACTTTCAAAAGGTTATAACAGGCTATTCTAATTTACTCTCTTCACAGAGCTGGTAAGTTGTTATGTTCAATATAGGTAACCTGGCCAACTGTGGGCATGAATGGGATATTGATGAATGTACAGCTTTTATCTCGACGAACTAATTTAACTAACTAACTAGTTTATTCTAATGACTGTGACTGAAAATCCATGCTGTAGTCAGCCTGACTTTTTTTTTATCAGTCATGAATTTTCTTCCTCTTTAGACTTTAGAATTAGACTTTTCCCAAACAAAAGTTATCATCACCTTGAAGCAGCGTTGTTTCGTCATGACAGAAGAAAAGGTTTATGTGGATTGATTGTTTAGCTATTTGGCTTGACTCCATCTTCAAATTTATGATGGTTTGGGCGATATCCTAGGAGCATGCTGTTGTTGTTGTATATACTCTTCACCAGCCTTCAAAGCCATGGATATACGACTCTTGATTTCTGTTTTTTTTTTATGCCGTACTCAAGAATATTTCACTTATAAGACGGGCAGAGCTTGGGGGAAAGCCACAATCAACCGCAGGTTGCTGACAGACCTTCCAATGTACGGCCCGACAGGAAGCCAGCAAGAGCTGGACTCGACCTCACAGCCACCACATTAGTCTGAGGATTCTGGCTAATTACACTGTGCTAACCAACTGAGCCACGGGTCATATTGTACAGGACTAAATCATCTAGATCTCACCTCTGATTTTTGAGTAAATTTATCTGGATGAAGTTGGCGTTGTAAATCTTTAAATTTCTGCGACAACCTTTCTTCATCCAAGCTAAAGCTTCTCTCCAGGTTGAACAACTGAAAGTGATCGAAGTCAGGTCTTGGTGCCATTATCACTCCACATCTGCAGAAAAATATTTCATCACTTGGGTGAATTGCATTTCCACATTTCCAACATGGGGGTGTTGATACGCTGGCATAGCCATGTGTATTGGCAGCAGACGACAAAGGTGGTGTAATGCAGAGAGGAGACGCCAACGGAAAGTTCAGGCGCTCAATTTCACCTCTGTTTACTTTCAAGTAGTACGAACTACATGCGTTTGCTCTTTCTCGACAGGACAAAATGCATCCTGCGGGTATTCGCCTACCTAGTATCGAAGAGATCGCTAGTCGATCACACACAACCGTAAAACATGTAGCTCGAAGCATCGTCTGACATCCCCCTATGACCCTGGGCGCCGCCATTTTTGATGTCACGTGATTATTACTTTTCTGTTCATTGTTTGCTTCTTGCAAGCCTTAATTGAGTCCGACTTACAATAGAACTGCTTTACAACGCAAAGAGAATTAAGTCTGACAAAAACTGCAAGAAAAGAACAGGTAGCCAATGCTACAGCAAACTAGGTGAAATTGAAAGTCTCGCAAAATTTCGCGAGAATCCAGTAGAGGGCGCTCTACAACTGATTCAGGCAGCGTGAGTGGTAGGTAACAAGAAATTCGCTGGCTAATTACTTCATTCTCCTAAGCGTGCTTCAGGAGTCAGCCCCTGTTTTGTCACTGTTTAAAGGGTAAGCAGTGAAACGTTTTGTATTGTAGATCTGATAACTGCGGTGCTGCTGCACAGATTGTAGCCTTCGGGAGTTACGCTAACTTTCGTTTTTTGACTACGAAAATGCGATTTCTCGAGGGCCGTTAAAAAACAAGCAGAAAAACATGAAATTCTTGTATATTTTTTAGTACATACGACAGAAATTGTTGCTGTACTACTAACTATGACTAATTTGAATCTTCAAACTCATGAAATGTAGTATTAGCTCCAGGCTTGCCGGATAAATCCGAAACTCTTTACATTTAGAGTACAGAGCTTCAGGAACCGTAACTGCAAACTCATGCTGTAAGTCCAGATTTCTTGCGTGTTGCGTTCTCGGTACATATGTCAGGTATGTAATGACAGCTCAGACCCACAGTAGTTCAACAAGTCAAAGGTTCCACTGCTATTCTTCAACCGTGTAGGCCAGCAAAATAACGTTGGACGACTTAACCCCCAAAACCACGTGGCCGTTTCATAACATTGATAAAATGAAAATGCCCAAGTCGATGTCCACCTTTGTGTGTGAAAAGAACATTATTTGGCTTCATTTTGAATCATACAGTATTAATTGATCATTAACTGTCACAACCACAACACCATGATTTGTGCCATTTAAAACTGAATCCAATCAAAAGCCATAACCTGAACGTAAATAGCCTAGGCTTTAGAAAAAAAACGAAATTTGGACTTGACTTGGACATGTCCTGAGTGGTTTTTCTTGCCAAGAAGTATGACTCACATTTAACATTGACTATGTAGAAACATAATTAACGTAACGAACATGAACCATCATTTTTACTTAAGATATTGTTACTTTGTGTCGTTATTTTAATTACCCCGAAGTTCAATATTTTGTATCGGCGCAGTGTTCGGCACAGTGTTCAGCAATTCTGCCAAGGTGAATGGTGGTTTGAAGTGGTGACTAGACCCACAACAACTGGAAACCACAAACGCGATGGTCTCACCTTCGTCCTTTACCCTCCAGCCAACATCGAAGTACGAAGCCCCATGTTGTGGATGCCATTACTCGACTCGGTTATGTGTAGTCCAAGGTTGCCCAGACATTGAAATTTTCATCAGAAATGACACGGTCACCAGCGACGCTGAAATTTCCACATTTGAGACCTGCCCTATACTCTACTGTGCAGTAATGTGGTCTGACTTTTAGAAAGACCTTTGACGTCCAAGAAACATGCCTAACGTGAGCCTAAGACTATAATAAAACTACTCTCCGGAAACCTTGATGACTACATACCATTCTGTTTAGCCAATCTAAATTATTCCGGTCTCTGTTGCCCACCTAAAGCAAATCCAAAACGACTCCCTCTTGGTTGGCTTAAAACACTCTGGACATCTTGAACGCGCAATGACAATGGATAGTTTTCCGGCAGTTATCACTCGAGGATACCAACCTTAGGAGTGGAGGGCTGGTCTGAAAGTCAGCCTGGTCGAGTGTAGTGCTGGTCTCAGACGTGAAATTTGAGCGTCTACGTCATTTCTAATGCAAATTTCATCTGAGCAACCTTGGACTAGATTATGTGCTGTTGTGGCAAGACTTCTGCATCCTAAGAGCAAAACAACTACGATGCACCGATCGCTGTCTTGCCGCAACGCTTCGCCAAAACAGCATTTCTGAGATTTTGTAAATGCAGACTTTGACAGGGTCCTGAAATAAACTAGATCGACAGTCTGAACATCCGACAGGATGCAGTGTGGTGAAAATTTTCCTGGGTCTGTGTGTGTCTTGTATGTTTTATTCCGACACTTAACACAGCACTTTTACAGTAATAGTTGTCTGAATGGCCGAACCATTTGATCTGCCAGCTGGTTGTCGTTGATTTTCCTATTTGTGACTTTGTCTTCAAACTACAGTATAGTGCCATGCAAACAACTACATATAATGTGTTCTTGTTTTCATATTGCAGGCTTTCGTATGCACACATAGCACACTCCTGAAAGAAAGTCTAGGTGTGCCAATAACACACAGCTGAAATAATGAAAGAGTCTGGGAAGTGTGAATCTACATGTGCATATCACACTCCTGGTCTTCTGCAAGAGGTGTGATAATCACACTCACGCCCACTGGCAAGAATCTGTGATAACGTTTCGAGCAAGTAGCTGCCGCTGCAACGTAATACCCACAGTGGTGGTTGCCACAGTAGTTACGTGCTCGTAACTTTCAGAGGGCTTCATGCAAGTGGGCTGGGTATTGTAGCCCTATCAGGCTCACTTACGAGTTTTTTTTCTTCTCGTGCACAAGTTATGTAAGCCTGTAAGTAGAAAGGAATTTCCGACGTTTAAAGTTTACAGTTGTGTTGTTATTTTCTTCTTTTTCACCAGTCTGCTGTTCTCTTGGTCCAGACAACTGGCGGAATTGATTCAGCATTAATGTGAAGTAGGGTTCGTTAATCACGATGAGCAGGAAGACACCAAGTGATTTCCTCAAGCAGATCATTGGCCGACCTGTGGTGGTGAAACTTAACTCAGGCGTAGACTATAGAGGTAACTCGTAGGGCTTTCTGAGGCTCCGGGGCTGAGAGGGTTAGCGCACCAGCATGGCTTAATGACCCAGGTGCCTCTCACCAATGCAGCTGCTGTGAATACAAGTCTAGCTCATCCTGATTCCTCTTCAAACGTACATGGGAAAGTCTGCCAGTAACCTGCAGATATTCGTGCGTTTTTCCTGGACTCTGTCTGGTTTCCTCTCACCATAATGCTGATCGCTGTCATATAAGTGAAATACTTTTAAGTACGGCGTAAAACACCAATTAATTAAATAAATAAATAAATGGTAGGGCTTGCAGGTCTTCTAATAGTTGATTATCTACACAAATTAGATGGATACATGCCAAGTGGATTCATTCAGTTTTGTAAATGTGAAGTCACATACTGTTAGGAATGTCAGAAGGATCCTAATTGTTCAGGCAAAAATTACCAGGAGATTGAACATGACTGGCTTCTGGGCCACGTACCACTTCAGAATTAAATGAATGCATTCCACCCCCCCACCCCCCCACTTGTTTTCAGAGTGCTACATGTATATACTTAAATGGGAAAATTTTCATTTTTGTTCAAATTTGCTCAATTTCCTGTGTGGAAAGAGTATCATGTGTGTATATTATTGTCAGATAAATTTGCACGGTGTATCACTGTGTGTACACTACAAGCAATTATTGAAGCCATCACTAAAATATGGGCCATAATGATTTGGGCCAAATGATATGGGCCAAATTTCATACCTTGTGCCACCCTTCAAAAAGGGGCCTTTCTCCAAAGTTCAACCTGACAGGGTCAGGCAGCATCCAACAAAGATTTTTGTTAGGATGGCATTCTACTTACATTTACACATACAAATATATAGTACATGTTTTATGGAACAAGAAGGTGAAGGTTAAAATAGTGTAAATGAAAAACTCTTCAGTGTTTCATTGAACAACAATCAAAATCCAAAAGGAAACTCAGCAAGTAATACTCAGTATACGCAGTAAATTAACATTTGACACATCATATTTCGTCACAATAATTACGATGAATTGATATTTCAAGCAATGTGTGGTTTTAGTTTGCATTGTCTGTCGTAGGTGTATTGGCCTGTTTAGATGGTTACATGAACATAGCACTGGAACAGACAGAAGAATACGTCAATGGTCAGTTGAAAAACAAGTATGGAGATGCCTTTATCAGAGGCAATAATGGTGAGTGGCTTGGCAGGTCAGGATTTGAATGCGACACCATTATGTTACAAGCTGTGTTTCTGTTGCTGCGATGTATATTTGTGCATTTCATGAACAGTGCTTTTGTATGATGTTGTTGAATACTTTTGATCTGTTCGCTTTTATGCTGTTAAATCTAGTTTAATGGCCCAGGAGCCTCTCACCAATGAAGTCCCTGTCAGCTCGAAACCGGCTCTGGCCGGCTTCCTCTTCTGTTATACATGGGAATATCTGCCAGCAAGCTGCAGATGGTCATGGGTTTCCTTCGCGCGCTGCCCTGTTTCCTCCCACAATAAAGCCGACCGCCATTGTAGAAGTGAAATTACTCTTGAGCACAGTGTAAAACACCAGTCAAATAAATAAATCTAGTTGTAATTTCTGCTTGTTGGGCCTCTCTGTCCTTGTAGTTACCTTGCTGGCACAGTACAATGACCCTGGAGCCTCTCACAAATGCTGTCGCTGTAAGTTAAAGTCTAGCTAGAAAGCTGGCTTTCTCTCAGCTTGGATGAGTATGGGGTTTTCCTGGGCTGATTGATTAGTTTCCTTCCACCATAATCCTGGCTGCCATCTTATAAATCAAATATTTTTGCATTAATCAATCAAATAAATAAATTACTGCCATTCGGACTACATGAGCGTTTGCTGTTTTGTTGACAGTGTTGTACATCAGCACCCAAAAAAGGAGGGTATGAGGACTTGGGTTCAGGCTCTTCCCCACAGTCACGCTCCAGAGCACAAGGGGTGCTGCTGTGCCGATGGCTAAGCATGTCCTCTACTTGTTTTGAAAGGCCAGGTCATTTCCAGTGATAAGACTCAGACGTACCCTAGCGGAAAGCAGGATCTGGAGAAGTACAAGGGCTCTAGAGACAAGACTGCTCATGAGGAAATGATGTCTTTGTGCCACATCGTTGTTATTATCACTCAAATCCACTGTGCAGGAAAGCACCAGTCATCATTCATACTTTTCATTTTCCTTTATATATAAAGCAGTGTCAGCATATTGGTCTGCTTTGTTTTTTGTTTCCTGCGCAGGAAACTTTTGCACATGGCTTAGTCCATTATTGTCAAATCATCTGCAAAACGCAGTGGGCAAGTGGTTAGAGGCACATCCCTTTCACCATAAGGAGTGGGTTCATATTCAGCCGTGGACAGGCAATTTGTAGATTCCCCTACCCTCACTGCTCGTGGGGGCTAAGTGACAACAACTAGTTGACACTACCCATGAGGCTAGTTCCACAGTCAAACGTATGTTGAAAACTGCTTGTCTTACAAGATAAGGATATGCATATGTGTACGCCACGTGGAAAAATTAGTGACTTGCCAAAGGTAGGTGCATGCCAAGCACTCTCAATTCCTCCAGCCATAAAACTGATTGTCCTGGCACAAGGTAAAATTTTAGAGTATGGCTCAACAATGAGAGAACTGGCTCCATGATCACAAAGCTGTCTTGAACTTAAGTTAAGCTCAGTCTTAAATTCAGAACAGTTTACTGCGATAAAATTGTGACTCATCTTAAGGGATTTTTTTTTTTGGCACCAGGAATTGTCCTAGACCTTCATGACGGAGAAAATTAGCATTTAAATTGAAATCTATGTCCAGGACTTATACCACAAGTTAAGACACAGTTGATTGTCCCTTGAACTTGGGGCTGGGTCTGTTGCAGCTCTGCGTTTAACACCAGTCAAATAAATAAATGGGAGATGGTCAGCTAGTCACTTGGGGAAATTAATTTCTTGTAATGTGAAATCCATCTTCTCGGCGCTAAACGAACAGGAATTGTCTTCACAATGATAGGACTGACATGCCAACATGAGTGCGACCGATACAAAGCATGATTTAGCCTTGGCTAAAATTCATGCGAAACAAGGTTTTGAAAATGCTCATTAATCCTGTGGACAAACGGCCGAGTTGAATTTCCCTTTCTTCATGTTTTTAACCTGCTATTCAACTGCCGTTACTGTTTTGAAGCATGGATGTACATGTACTGTAGATCTTAATTCACAGGTAACTTGGTTACTTCCATCAGTTTCTATGATAATGAAATCCATGAGGTTAACCACGACAGGTTAGCACGACATGATTTATCATCAGAAGGTAAGATGTCTTCAGTGAACTTCATGTACGACTACATGAGAAAGCACCACTAATAGATAAGAGCCACCAAGAATGATGAGAATCAAAGTATGGAGTGTTCTGTCCAAGAATGTTGTCCCAGCCACAGCATACGAATGCTTTTATGCCTACATGTACATCTAAACAAGCATCTCCTTAAACTTTGCTTCGACAGGGACATGTGCAAAGGGAAGCAACTCTTTGATACTCGTCTGAATTAATGGTCTCTTTCATTAAAAGGTTTCCAGTTGGAAGGCAGTATATTTTTTAATCGTTTGAGGAAAGGTGTTAGTCCACTGATATGTCAAAAATTGATCTTGGAACAAAGCCTACAACATTTCGATTGTAATATGCTGTCTTTTATTTATTTTATTTGTTGGGTTGGTGTTTTGCCCCGTACTCAATAATATTTCACTTACACCATGGCAACCACCATTGCATTGGGAGGAAACCAGGCAGACCCCGGGTGAAACCTATGCTGATGCGCAGAATGCTGATGGACTTGCTGACTCTTAAGCTAATGGGATGTCATTAAAAAAAGAACACTCACCTTCAACAGACCGCCATCAAGATCCATCTACTACGCATTAACTGGGCCCCTATTGTCAAGGCAGTACCTCTGGAGGATGGCAAGGACAAAGATAGACTGTTCAGAAACTGCCCCAGAATTTAACAGATCTGCCTGTGAATTAACCTAAATGTCGTTGGCCATAATTCGGCCATGTCATCAGACCTGATTTTGATCGGATCAATCACGTGGCCTGCGCTGTTATTAGATGGTGATCACTTGGCTCTAATAACTCATGAATAGGTAAGTAGAAGGGACGACTGTTATCCTGCTGTGCAGGGTAACAAGCATACAGAACTAGTATCACATAATACATTGTGGATATGGCTTGCTTTCCTAACACAAGCCAGGCTTGATTGTTTCGCTCCTCCTGGCCAAAATCTTGGAAGCATTATATTTGTTTGACTGGAGTTATTAGCTGTAGTCAAGAATAATTCACTGCTACAATGACTGCCAGCATTATAGTGGCAGGAAATCAGACACAGTCCAGGGGGAAACCCACGACCACCCGCAGGTTAGAGTTCTCTTAAGAACATTTACAAAACTTTCAGTTCAAAAACTCACTGTTCAGTTTTATTCATACACAATTCCTTAAAGCATCTAGAATTCATCACATGTAACATTCAGTTCATTTTGGAACAAATCTCTCATAAAAATAAGCCTGTGATTGCTGTACAATAAAGCCTTCCCAGTAATACATATTTCCATCAATTATCCTCTCCAGCCGTATGTGGGAAGGTCTGCCAGCAACCTGCGGATGGTTGTGGGTTTCGCCCGGGCTCTGCCCGGTTTCCTCCCATCATAATGCTGGCCGTCGTCATATAAGTGAAATATTCTTGAGTACAGCAATCAAATAAATAAATAAATACATCAATTATGACCAATGGGGATTATGTATTTCTGACACATAGAAGTGCTGTAAACAAAGGCACAAATGGATTAAGTGCACTTACGATCACAAGGACAATTAGCACTAAAAAATGCATAGAGGTATTCTGAGCCTTCATTAAGGCATACATACATATATTTCTCTTCACATAACTATAATTTTTTATATTCACAATATGAAATCTCCGTAGTTACAAAATCTGTGATAATATAGTTGCATACTTTACAGGCTTTCACAAAACCTGAGTGTTCGCAATAAAACTGCATGAGTAACCTTCATTTAGGACCCACAGTAAATGACAACTCTGGTATGAAATGTTCCTGCTTTACGATCAGGGACTGTGACAATTACAAGAGTATCACAAATCACGTATAACATATACACATACATATAATCAATGTTCAAAGTGACGTTCTGCCATAATCATTCAATCAGTCATTCTAATCAATGCTACACTCGTCACCTACTAGTCTTACGTAGTTTTATCACCCAGGGGCCACTTTCATAAAACTTCGTAATTTTCTCATAAATGTTGTTGTGTGGGTTATAGCACCGTAAAGCGACAGGACTTACGACAGAAGATCAGAAATGCTATTTTATGAATTTCTGCAAATGGCAGCAGGTTATTACCGAAAGTTCATTTGAATGAGAAGCATATTTGAACAATCAGTTACAAAGTGCTATATTCACCTGATTGGCAAAGAATGATCCCCTGGAGGATATTTTACTTATACACTGGGGATTATCTTGACAGTTAGAAGTAACTGGAGTAAACCACTGAATGTTGGGAATTAACCTAAAAACTTGCCCATGTGGTGACCTTTACCAACTGTGTAAGTTCAAGGCGTATACCATATTGGTAAAAATAATACTGCTTCAAACTACAATATATATGCAGTTTGACCACTCATTTATCATTAAGGCTTCCCAACATAGTTGCACAACATACATGTAGATGTACAGCCATTAAAGTATAAATCATACCACTATACATGTACATGTAATATACAAATATTTACTAACAGTACTGGTGGACAAAAAGGTGAAAGGCTAACAAATGAATAACTGTAAGTATACATAAATCTTATGCAGGAACACATGTAAGACAACCCATGCATTTAGTTTACATCCACAAAAGACGACAAATATTTTCCTTGAGCTACACCTGTATGGATCCCATCGAATTACCTCCCTTGAGGATACTGTCGTAAAAATACATGTTCTGTGGTTTTTAGAGCATGTAGCAGTCAAGTCAAACGTTCAAAAAGGCTAATGGTGATGTTTTAAAGTTAAAGCAGCATTTTAATGATTAAGCTGAAAACATACCCTGAGAACCTGGTAACATGCCTCTTTGCCTTATACACTGATATCCAGTGAAATGAACTCAAAGAATCGGTGAATTCACTGGGCAATGTGATTCCATCCCTCCTGCAGAAGAGCCGAGTAATAGGGGTGGTTTCGATTTTGAAATCTTTTATCGCTGAAGTTAGGGGTCCTAAGATACTATGTGATAAATCGTCGACAGCTCCATGCAGGAGAAGATGGGTTCTTAGTCACTGCTTCAGTATGGACTGTGCCAGTGTCAATAGAATCATGCAAGGAAACATATTCAGCTAATTCAGAGGGAGCATCCTCCCTGTTTCCATTTGTGTACGAAATGGCCTCACTAGAACTTGCTTTGTGGTCTCACTGGTGTCCGTCCTTTAACAAGTCATCTTGACTTTCATATCAGGCAGCATAACCGAGGACACGTGTATGTCAGAATGGCTGTTTCTTTTTGTACAGCTTCTTCATCTCTGAGGTGAGGCTTTTGAATGTACTTGAAAGAAGGTGGCAGCTGTCTCACGTTTCTTTGTCTTCTGTACTCTAGATAATCCCTGTTATTCAGTGGATGTCCGGTCAGTATAGTCACACAATCCATCTTAAAGCATTAGTGTCCAGATATTGCTACTGGTCCTAATTATAAACATAACCTGTTTACAGAGTACACTGCTGGGAGAGCTTACGAGAAATGTAATAATGACTTTAAATCCGCCCAAAACAATAGATTTACTGGCTCAGTGGGTGACGTCAAAGATGGCCAACCCAAGGCTGGCTGGACTATAAAACCTTCACGACAGCTCCTAAAGCCAGTACTTAAATGACGTAATTTGGCAGAGACTACCGAGTGTTGCCAAAAAAAAAAATGCATAAAACCAGCCTATCTAGTGATTTTATGTGCTATATTACTCAAGCTTAATGTACACTTTTAAAACATTTTGTTACTCTCAATATCACAATATATACTGGAGTAGAAAATTATGAATAAATACTGAACCTGGACACTAATCCTTTCAGATCAGAGTAAATACATTTTGCATTCTTTTCCTGGTTTCCTCCATCCAAAGCTCATGATACTTTTCCTCTTTGCACTTTTTAATACACGCTGCCCTTCTTTTCTCATTTTCAGCCTTTATATTCCGTCTATTCAAAACAGCTTCTTTTAAGCTTGAATAGTAAAACTCATCTTTGGTGTGGTAGTTATACCCACGCAAGCACTGTAACCCGAACAGCTCACTGTATTCACTCTGATCTATGGATTCTGTGAAGTATGGTACTATACTCCATTTCTTTTTGGGGTCTCGGATTGATTTCATCAGACACTCCTCTTGAAGAAAGCAGCTGAGTTCAGAGTCACAAAAAGATTTGGTGAGGAGGATGAAAACAAAAGTGCAATGCTCCATTCCTTGTCCCAGGCAGCTGATCTGACGGTTAAAGATCCTCGATAGCTCCTCATACAACAGCACCTGGATTTTGTCTTCATCGCTCAAATTGAAATTTTTGTCTGTTTCCAAATGCTTTTTAACCTCCAAAGCCTTGCTAAGGTCATCCTCACTGTGGAGGAGGAGAATGTCGTAACATGGAAAGTTAACCTCTACAGGCACCATGTCATCGGGGATGTCCTCAGCAGAAGTACTGGATACAGACACTGCATTGTTTGGGATGTCCTTTACTGATAAGTCCTCGGCAGAAGTACTGGATACAGACACTGCATTGTTTGGGATGTCCTTTACTGATAAGTCCTCAGCAGAAGTACTGGATACAGACACTGCATTGTTTGGGATGTCCTTTACTGATAAGTCCTCGGCAGAAGTACTGGATACAGATGCTGCATTGTAAGGGGCAGATGCTGCACTACTGGATGCACTGTTATGAGCAGATGCGGCACTGTTAGGTGTAGACATTGAAGAGTTAGGAGTAAATGGTGCCCTGTTAGGTGCAGACAATGCTCTGTCAGGTGCACTGTTAGGTGCTGGCACTGCCCTGCCAGGTGTGCTGTTAGGTGCTGACACTGTTCTCTTGGGTGCAGACATTGAACAGTTAGGTGCAGACAATAGGAGACTCCTTTACATGTACTTGTTTGGCTAAATTCCCTGGCAATCTGCGATTGTTGTCACAAAGAAAGTAAGAAAGATTTACAAAGATAAAAACTGGTGATTAAAAAGATTCATCGAATGAATGTATGCCTGGATTTTATGTCGCACTCAACATTTTTTTCCTTCACTTAGACCGTATATATATGTGTATACATGTACAATGTTGCAGGACAAGTGCTGCTCCCATTGGAACATTGTGCTGAAGACACCAGACATGACACCCCATCCAGTAACATTGTAATGACACTGGGCCAACCAGTCCTGTTTCCTTGCTCTAACCTCTTAGTGCTGAGTGCCAAGCGAGACAGCAGCAAGTGCCATTCTTTGCTATGACCCAACTCTGATACCGGAATTCCCAACCTTGAGATTCACCCTGTGAAAGTTAAATGAAGATTGACTGTGACATTATTTACATTATTTCATGATTTACACCATATGATCACATTAAACAGAGTGCTCAGGGTTACCCACGGACCTCTGGCAAGTTGATGAAGAACTTTTTCACATGTGACATACAGGCTATCATGCCACAAAACGACGATAACGACAGAAGAAAAGACACCATCAATAAATGTAACACCACTCCAACCACCTATTGCCCTCACAAATAACTGATGAGGGGAGAAGGATTGTATCAATACGTGCTTGAATGTACAGTAGGTTAGTACGAGACCACGGTCTAAGGGTGGCTTATACATACTGATACGCGAGGACCACTGGCCACCCTTAGCCTGAGGGTTATGTGGATCCAATTTATGAATAGAGCTTGTGAAGAGCTACCTCCTCATTCAATTCTGCTGCATACGCGTTAGATTCTTCCTGAATACGCATAAAGCACAACAAATCTGAAAGCTGAAATATTTACACACATTTTGCCGCAATTGTTACCTGCCTTCACATCATTATTCTCCTGTAAACCTTAGCCAAGTCGAAAATTGTGTCATATTTAGCAGGTCACCTTGCGCTGCAATTTAAAATATGCGTCTGCAAGGCGCGCATGCACACCAGCGGTTGACCTTTCGGTGGCATCATATCTTGAAATTTACACCCATACTAAACAAATCTACGCCTTCAATCAATTTGCATAAAGGTCAACCATGGATGTGTATGTGTGGGGAACAACAACAACACAGTTTATTAGGTCAAGCTGTCGATAACACACACAAGCGTAAGTCACTAATGCAAATTATCTTGGATTTACTGGTCGTAAAGGCTACAGAATGCAAAAAAATTTCCCAGAAGAACAGGGAATGTAGTGGCGAACATAGTTTATCTCAGCTTTTCTCGGTTCATGCATGTCTTATTTCATTTTGCATGGATTTTCGAAGCTATTTTTCATACCTCTATTTTAAGCTGCACGACTCCTCAGCTTTGATCTACGCCTAAGCCCATATTAAAGATCACAGCCGAGATCCTTGACTAGAAGTAGGTGAAACAAGGGGATACACTGGGTAATTTAGCATTAACAACTTTGTTCACAAAATGTTAATCATTCAAAGTCCATCCACTTCTGAGCAGAGCCGCAGCAGGTGCACTTACCATTAATTACAGAACAATGTGTGGCAGTGGGGAAGGAGAGATGTTACCACACTGATTTGACCAGCTAGAGGTATGTGGGTTGTTTCTTTGTGGCATAATCAATTAGTCACCACTGACTAAATTTAAAAGACTGATTCAGATGAAGGATTTAAGAGTCCAATGCGATTGTGTCATATCTAGTGCAAATTCCAACATCCGAGCAATCTCGTACAAGTTTAAGTAGTTCCAGTCAGAAATCTGCATTCAGTCTGAAACTGCTCTGACTTTGGGTTTTGCATTGGAAATGACGCTAACCTTGTCAGAGAGATGTGAGAAATGTGATGACTAACAGCTGGTCAAATCTAGCTGGTCAAATCCTCGTCCTAACATCTCCCCTTCCCATTACCACACAAGACTTTCTAAGGGTAATCCAGTAAAGTTTCGTTTCTCGCCAAAATGGCTCCAAGTTACACTGCTGCCATTCGTTTTGAGAAATCTACCATGTCCCGAGTTGCCACGATATGGTTGAGATATTGCCGATGTGGCCTTGAGCCATAATCATTCATTCCTTTATTTCCCGCCTGGTCTAAGTGGATCATGCACGTGAACATATGAATCGTCACCAACAGTCGAACTCTTGGACTACACAATTCACAGTTAGCTCCTTCAGATAGTGCATGACAACAATACCACAAACAAAACAAATGAAAAGACTTCAGCCATTGCAAAAATAATTCGGGAGAGTTAGAGAAAATGCACACATTATAACATGGTCGTTGTTGTTGTATTGCACAGTCACTACTCACCTCAAGATCGTAGTTCTGAACATCACCACACAATGTTTAGCAACTTATAGTTTCCTTATAACTATATAACTATTAAAACAAAATATAATGGTTGCGCTTACAATAGGGTTCTTAGGTCATTAACAAGGTTAAACGGCGCGCCGATTGCCGGAACGAAAAATAAGCCTTCGTCAGTGTATGCTTTCTGTTTTCGATTTACCAAAACTATCTCCGGCGTTGGAGAGCTCTATACAGGAAATTTGATTTAAATTAATTTAATTTACATTTCATTTTTAAATTAAAATTAATTTAACATTAATATAATTTATAAAACTATAAAGTGACCCTGGTCTGGAACTAACATGACTAATATTACATATATGTTCCAGCCCTGATTTAGCAGTTTAGATACCATGCTGCATATGTATCCATAACGATGTACATTGGACCACAGGTCCTTGTGTGAAATTAGTAGATTGCCTATGCTTAGACCATAGCCATACCATACCCTATACCTTATCAAAAATATAGATGTAGGGTAGGGTATAGCTATGGTACATGTATATTTATTTATTTATTTCATGTTTTACGCCCTACTCAAGAATATCTCACTCGCCAGCATCATGGTGGGAGGAAACCGGGCAGGGCCCGTTGGAAACCCACGACCATCTGCAGGTTTCTGGCAGACCTTCCCACATATGGCCAACTAACTATGCTAACCAACTGAGCCATGGAGGCCCTGGTACATCTATAAGCATAGGCGATCTAATAACTTGATACAAGAGCTGTACAGGTCGATGTGTACCTTGCCATACTGGGGAAGCCATATCCTAAGTTTCAGTTTGAGATGAACCATATTGAAAAAAAAAAAGTTGGTGAAAACTGTAACAGTTGAAAAATTCTCAAGATTTCGTTGACGACCGATGAAATGGCCTGAAACACAAACTTGATCTGTGAGTCATCAATCATGTTGGGAGCCTCAGTGGTAAGTACGCCAGCACAATGCAATCACCCAGGCTCCTCTCACTGATCTGTGAGTTCAAGTCCAGCTCATGCTGGCTTCCTCATTTGGTTGTAAATGGGAAGCTCTGCTAGCAAGCTGCGGAGAGTCATGGGTTTCCTCCATTCTCTGCCCGCTTTCCTTCCCCCATAATGCTGATCCTCATCATGTAATTGAACTATTCTTGAGTACGACTCAAAACATCAATCAATCAAATAAATAAAAAAAAAACATATCAGTGAATCATGGTGAGGCTATATACCAAATTTGAACCATTGGACCTTTCTGAAAGTCGGGAAAACTGCTTCATGAAGGACTGAGAGATGACTTTAAACAGATATGGTGCACCCCTATAACCCCTCCCTGTACCAGTAGACCAGGACTGAATGGCTCTAGCAGCCAAGCAGGAACAGAGTTTTGTTACTGTCCGTACATAATTTTGGAGATTGTACATATTACACTGGGTGTTTCAGATCTGTCCGTAAATAACTTGACAAGCCTGGAGGTATTTTTGTGCCTGAATGTGAGAATTTTTCTTTCTTCTTCTTCTTTACACTTGTTGTTTAACACCATACTTAAGAATTTTTCACTTACACAATGGTGGCCATGAGTATACACATACATGAATGGGTTGGAAATCGGAGTGGTATGGAAAGTAATACTGGCAAACTTTCCCAATGTGTGACAAAGTTCATACTGGTGGAAGGCAAGTAGTCTCCAGCAAACTTCAATCACTACAAGCTTACATCAGACAGCCCTTCTTTTACTAACCCAAACAGCAACAAGGGTAGCAGAATAACATCAGATTAAATTAATACTCATTATCTCACATCTCTTCTTATTTGCACTTGTTTCCTCCCACCATGATGCTGGCCTTTGCCGTATAAGTGAAATATTCTTGAGTACCTCGTAAAACACCAACCAAATAAATAAATAAATAAATAAATATATGTTTGCACTGAAGTTTGTGTGAGTACTAAGGCTAAGGCCTTGTATGTGCATTAAGTTTTGATGTACATGCGGACGTATTGGTACAACTGAGCATACACACGACAGTGTGAATCCACTCCACTTTCTCTTTATTTGCATGCAAGTTTGCAGAATTGATCCAGCTTCCCATATAGCGTGTGAACATTGGCTGACTCCATACAGTTTCTGCTATAACACCACTCCATATAACTCTCTGTAAACACTGGCCAAGTCCATACAGTTTATGTTATATGGGCACTCAATAAAACCGCGGTCTAAACATTGGCCGACATCATACAGTTTATGTTATAAGGGCACACAATATAACCCACTCTATACATTGGCCCTCTCCACACAGTTTATGTTATTAGAGAGCTCAATATTACTCAGTCTAAACATTGGCCGACTCCATACAGTTCATGTTATAAGGGCACTCAATATAGCTTGGTCTTTCCTACACACCAGTTTCAGATTTCTCAGAGCAATTTTGCGCAAAATATATAAAGGGGACTATATTAAACTTCAAAACAAGACAGAATAGCACTGATCATCAGTAGATCATTAAGAGCTTTGTGGCACATGATTAGAGTCCCTGGCATCTGGCCTTTACATGCAAGCACACTGTACAATTCACAGTTCTGTCTTTGCATAGAATAATAAATCACAAATTATCATTAACAATCCGTGTTGCAAGTTGAACACAGTGGTGGTCACAGTTTAGTGCAGACAAGCACAGCAACAAGGTAGCAGAAAATTTAATGCTTACAGGTACACCCTGTACATTGCTATATACACAGAATTCTCAATACAGACACAGCAACTATATATTATGCTCCAAGACATTAACATCAACTTAACAACCAGTATTGATACAATGGATCAATAAAAGAATAATACAAAATAACAAACTGCTTATTATTATTTGCCTGACTCGACACTGTTACTTGGGATGTTAACATGCATGTATGACCTTCTCATCCCCATTCCCACCCCACACCACCCCAACCATGATTTCCAATATCGGCAGTTATATTTTGATGTCTCCTTTCAGCACAATGTCTCAACTTATGCCGATAAACTGCACCTATGGTTCACATTGCCTCACTAAAGAACTATGCCTCATGAGACCAGGTTGTCTACGTCGTCTAGATCTTGTCTTATGATTTTCTTCAAGTACATGTGCATATTTTCCAAGTCTTTGAAATGACATGGCCCACTGATTAAACCCAGACCTCCTTCACAGACTGCCATGGTCTCACTGACACGATGTTGAAAGTGATGTTGTTCAGCAAGTAAACCAACTAAGAAATCTTTAAAAGTTAAAATCTGTACCCACTGTTGCAGCTGCATTCATGAAATGAAACACACATCCAGCACAAAACTATTATACATGTAAATACATATGTCTACATCTATATTTACATTTGCAGAATAATACCCAAAAAACTCGAAGAAACTTTCCATATGGTAACAATGGAAACAAGAACATTCCATAGGGTTCCCACTCCTTGAAAGGACGTGGACTTGCAAGGATTTAATATCACCTTTATTTACTGGCATATACTCATTTGCCATACTCAAGAACTTCTCACTTTTACCTCAGCAGTCAATGTTAGAGAAACCAGAGTACCTGGTGCAAACCACTGACCTTTGGCCAGTTACTGATGAATATTCTCATTTGTGATGTACAACCCAAAGTCACATGTATCCTAGCACTTTAAAGGATCATTCAGTACAGGTGCAAACCTTACTACTGATTCTTATCACACATAATGCAACATCACATTTAACACTGAAAAATCCAGGACTTCAATTCTGGAAATCAACTCTTCTTAAAGGACATTCAAGACTTTTAAAAAAACTTTTGACCAAATTCAAGCACTTCCGAGGATTTGAAAGACTGATTCCATCAGTGGGTGGGGAAAAACTAAAAACCACAGAACATCAATCAGTCACTTACAGTGCATAGCATTTCTAAAAGAATGCAGCCAACATAGACATGAAGTGAGGCCATCCTTAAAAATACATGTATGTTCGTTGGGCGTAACCCCCCAAAAAGGGATCTACTCCCTAGTTTTTATTGGTATTTTGACAGAAGATTTTTTTTTTACATTTTTCTCTCCATGTTGACTTCTTTAAAATCCCAATCTTTTTCAAGAATCAAAATAAAAAAAAGGAATTCTGTGCCAACCAACCATGTTTTTTATCACAGGATCAGGTTATGCCCAACAAACAGTTTTTAAAGGATGAACTGATCTACAGCTGTACACTAAGCAACTTATTTCTATGCATTGCTATAAATGTAATACCTTTGTAATTTCTTTTCCCTAATTTTCTTTTTTTTTTTAATTTTCACCCTTTTCATACCCATTCCAAGTCAAGATATCACACACTCCTTTTTCTTCGATGAACGGCCTTTGCATTTTGGCAGGCCTAGGCGAGGGTCAACTGAGCTTCCCTCTTCACAAGACAAATCCATTGACACATCTGCGAAATCATCACTTTGAACAGCTCTCTGTGAATGGCAAGATAACATGGTTTCACTATAGCTTCTGCGTGCACTTAACATGCCTTTATGAGGAGAACTGACAGACGACAAGGCTTCATGAGAACCTGCAGACGACAGAGCTTCATGAGAACTTGTCGACAATACAGCTTCATGAGAACTTGTCGACAACACAGCTTCATGAGAACCTGCAGACAACACAGCTTCATGAGAACTTGACAACACAGCTTCATGAGAACTTCCAGACAACACAGCTTCATGAGAACTTCCAGACAACACAGCTTCATGAAAACTTGTCGATAACACAGCTTCATGAGAACGATGAGATTGGACGACGGCATGAGAACTAACAGATACTGCTACTTCATGAGAGCTGCCTGAACCAGGTAATACTTGAGTTTTACCCGCTTCGTTACTATGGTTATTTCCACGTTTCATTGTCTCCTTTGGCAGATAGCGCTGAAAAATGGACAATATCGCAGATTTATTTCCGCCACGCTCATGTTCACTGCTCTGGCGCCCACTTAATTCTTCACTCCTTCCACTCTCATCTTGTTGACCCTGTATCAAGTTCCCACACATTCCCTTCACGGTAGTCACATCAGAACATGCACCCATTCCACTGGAGAGGGATACAGCCTCTGCCATGTCTGCGTGCTGTCCTGTTTTACCCGGAACTGTGAGACTTGAGCTTGAGTCTTGCTTGTTGATGTACACCAAGTTTTCAAACTCTAGTTTGGCACTTCCAGTGCTTCCTTCTGCAGACATGCCCACCCCCTTCACAGCAGCAGATCTTTCTCCAGGTTCGTCAAAGTGAGTTTTACCATCTTCTGTCTCCCTAGATTTGTCTGCATCTCCCTTCGTGAGTTCCCCCCCTATCTTCCCCTCCCCCATTCCATAAGCATCCCCACCCTGACTGCGGGCCATTGGGCTTGCAGCTAGGTCGCTGAAGTCACTAGTAGAAGGAATATCACTCGTCACGACATTGTGGCCACTGCTTGTTTTCAGTGATGTCTGCTCGTCTCTGTTGGTCACGCTTCTCTCGGAGCAATCCATGGCAGACACCTTCACCCATGTGTCATGCTCCACGGGAGGGTCCAGAGTCTGGGGTCCCTGCACATCGAACACGTGTGCCCTGCTCTCACAAGCTTCATCCTCTCTCCTCTCTTCTTCTTCTTCTTCTTCTTCATCATCATCACTCTCTTCCTCCTCTGCCTCACCCAGCCTGGTATCTGACCTGAAACAGAGGGAAGTCTAACTGTGGAATCCTCACATAATCTGAGACAATATGATAAGATCATTCTTAAAATACTGTTTGTTGGGCATACTGCGGCCCTATGAGAAACCCTATGAGTCTCTGATGAGGCAGTAGCACTAAACATTGGGACAAAATCATCACGGAGTCGATTACAAAATTATGTATGTATAACCGACAATGGACAATCAAAACTGAAAATCAATACTATGAAATATGTATCCTGATTCACTTGTACCAAGTTTTGTTGAAACTGGACAAGAACAGTAGCTAGTGGCATTTTGAAAGAAATGCTAACATATACTGGATGAACAGACAGACAGATGGATGGACACCAGACAACTTGCTAATACACAACTTTGACCAGTAGAGCTAAAAACTGGGTCGGTCGGCAGGGAATTGTTTCTTTTTTTCCTTTTTTTACTCTGACCGTTGAAAAAGATAATGAGTTAAAAGAAATTATCACGGAGAGAAAAATATGAAAAATACCAAGAAAAACTTTTGAGTAGGGACTTTTTTGAAGGGTCGGTTGTTTTTACAGAAAGCAGTCACCAACTGTACCTGACGTAACTTCCATGGCAGCACGCAGTGAAGAGATACCTAACATGGTAAATGCACTTGATGCAGGGCCTGCCAGCAACCTGCGCATGATCATGGGTTTCCCCTGGGCCTTGCCCAGTTTTCTCCCACCATAATGCTGGCGTCGCATAAGTGAAATATTCTTAAGTACAGCATTAAACAACAATTAAGCAAATAAATAAACGGAACAGATCCCTGGGTGTTTGAAGATCTGAGGAACAATTCACCTATAAGTGAAGAGTTTTCAGGCAGTCTTGCCTTCTAAATCTACTTGAATTATCTGATTATTTATCTGAACACTGTTAAACCACAACAATTATGTACATGCTATACAATAATGGGAGACTCAAGGGCGGCCTCACAAAACCGTACAACCCTCACTAGAACAAAACTTCAATGTTTTTTAATTTAATTTCAACAGGTGCCCTGCAATCAGATTCTCATCACGGCTCCCATAAACAAAGTCTATTGGAACCCTGTGTAAGAAGAGTCACACTCATAAACCTAGTTTCATTATAATAAATAATACATAGTTTCAGGTCATAAGGCCTAAAGTTATGAACATGGAATCCCCAAAATCTGTTTGCTTTAAACTTTCAATGCTTTGAAACGTTCAATTTGATCAACTTTCTTGTGATATCTGGAATCTACTTAGATCCTTGGTAAGAAATGACGCAAGTGAAGCCCTGAAATGTTTCTTTTTGTGACACTGCAGTGGCCGTGTACTACCTAGGTGCTTTAAGAGCACACATGCACCTACAATTGTGACATAATACAGGTCAAAAATGTGCAGCGAAACCTTTGGGCCGTTTGGCTACAGGCAGCAAGGAGTTTTCCGAGTTCCCTCTTATATCACATACACTGTCGCATTACCTTACACTGGACGGGTCAAAATGTGTCATTTTGAGTGTATGTATGTACGCTTTGGTTTAACGTCATGCTCAACAATTCTTCAGCCATAAGACAACGAGGATTCCTTAGAATGCATACATACAGGCACACGTATAGTGTGTCTTCTTGTGACAGGGCGAGTCCATGCTGCCAAAGTTCTGCCGCCACTGGAATACAACGCCAAAGAAACCAGACACGGCACCCCACCCAATCAAATTATACTGACACCGAGCTGACCAGTCCTGTTTTGTTGCCCTAACTTCCAAGTACTGAGCGCCAAGCGAGACTGCAACAAGTATCATTTTTAAAGTCTTCGGTATGATCCAACCCAGGTGTGATCCCGGATCTCCTGGCCAAAAGCGGATGCTCTAACCACTAAGCCTAGGTGGTTTTATTTCAACAAAAATTGAGGCCATCAAATAATATTTGAATGTATAAAAGTTACCACGACCCATTTACGTGTATCATATCCCTGTAAAGTGTAACACGTAAGCTGATAAAATTCAACAAACAATCATTTCTGTGACTAAAACATTTCCTATTTATACTGAAATGCAGTAAATGTCTCCTCGTTGACACATGGGCTAAAACTAAGTATAACGAAATGGGCCTTGCCCCGAAATTAAGATTAATCATATCAAAGTTTTCTGTGGGTACATTGTATCAATACAGATGATGGGTTAACAATCAACACAGCCTAGGAAAAAATGAATCGAACTGTCACTACAAAGAAATACAACCGAACCTAAAATGTACAAATATTATAGGTTATACAGAGATTTTTCAAGCACTATTAAGTGGCACAAACAAATTTATTTATCATTTATCAAGAGGTGAACTGTCCAAACTGGCAGAGTATATCCCAGAGATATGTGAAACATGAAGCCGAAGTGATTTACAGAATAGATATTGCTAGGCTTCTGTATGTAGCCTGATTAATTTCTAATAAGACAAAATTAAGTGTTGGCATCAAAAGTATTGTCATAAGGGCTTTATTTGCTTCAGTTTTGTTTTAATGTACTAAAATTCAAATCTACAAATAGGTGCCCGACATTTTTGAAAACACTGCTTGGGATGAAATGGTATGACCTTGTTGTCCATGTTATACACACTGGAAAAAGGTTTCTTGGGTCATACCACTTTCCCCAAGGGGTTGTTTTCACCTATTTGCAGGCTTGAAGTTTAGGTGAAATACAATATTAACCAAGAGAAAAACTGGCCTTGAACAGTTTACCTTTGACATAAACTCACCAGTCTTCCCACTCCCTGTGACCAGGCTGGTATTCAGCTGGGTTTTCATGTTGCACAGTCTGGACAGTGGTAATGTCACCCAGGTGAACACTGTCACAATTCTGAATGATGATCACCCTCTTGGCCTCGTGATGGTGGTGGTGGACTTCCCTCACCGTGCCCCCTTGTTGCAGCTCAGCTATGCCCGTGTTCTGCTGCTGCCGATGTTGCTCGGCTCTCGGCTCTGTCACTGACTCGTCTCTCCAGGATCCGTTCAGTGAGTCAGTCATGCTACTGAATGTCTGAGCACCCTTCGGCTTCGCTTCACCGGGGTCTTGCTTGGTGGATGATGCTATCCCCAGGCTCCTCTGAATGTATGTGGCCGCAGAGATTTTGGAAGCAGACCTGCTGCTGGAAGCATAGCCTGAGTCTGCGACGGGAGACGATTGGTGCGTTCCTGCGGCTGATAACTCCCTTTGACCAAAACCCTCTGGATGCTGCTTGACCGATGTTTCCTCAATGTGCCTGGTTGCATCCTCCACAACAATGGAATCCAACATCGGTGTTTTGGTGGGAGCTGATTGGGAACCAGCGTTACGGCCCTCTGCTTCTTCTTCTCGTTCACGGGCGCTACTGCTGGATGCGTCTGGAGGCAGTGATTGCGACGATTCAATGGAGACAACCTGTTCAGTCTGACGGCTAGCTCTTTCACTGTGGGCAGGGTTATTGTGGACACCCTGATGATAATCTCTGTCTGGGTGTGTGAATCTCTGGGGAGCACTGCCCACCTCTGCCTGCCGGAGATAATTGATGGCATCAAATGGCTGTTCTTTAATCAGGCCTTCCCCTGTTTTCACCTCCTCTGAAGTCTGTCTTGAGCCAGGTTTTTCCTCAAAGTCTCTAGCTGCTTGTTGTTCACCCACAAGACACCGGGCAGAGTCAGTGCTCTGATCTGTACTTCCCGTCATACTGGTGAAGCCCTGCTTGTGAAGACTAGTGTCAATCTGTTCTGTGGGCTCTCGTCGCCTCATGAAGCCTGATCTCACCTGTGCATTACTGTCTTGCTGACTGGTGGAGTAAGGTGGGGGAGGTGTGGGCAGCCCGCCCTGAGGGGCTGGTGGGTGACCTTTGTACTGCCCTCTTTGGTAATACCCCGCCATCTCGGCAATATTTCCAGGGATGGAGTGACTCTCGCTAATACCACAGTATCCCTGAGGTGTATGATAACCACCGTATACCTGTGGGTATCCAAGGTGTGGGTAACTCATGGTCATGGGAATGGGTTGTCCATAGGGACCTTGAGGAAACCCATAAGGATTTGGCCATGGGTACTGACTTGAAGGGAAATTGCCAAACTGTAGTGTGTTCACATTTTGACACGAATAACCCACTTTTGGCATACACTGATGATAATTGGGAGGTATCATTTGCAAATCCCCACTGGCAGAGCCAAACGTAAAACTAGGCTTTACAATGTCTTCCCCTCCGCTCTCCTCAAGCTGTTTCAACTGCTCTTCTTTCAAAGCTTTTTCTCTCATTTCACGCTTTTTTTCCCTTTCTCTTTCCATACGTTGCTCATGACGTTTGTCTTCTTTCCACTTTCCAATGCGCTTCAGCCTTTTCTTTTCCCTTTCAAGCTTTACATATCTCCTTTGCTCAATCATTTTTCGCATGTTTGAAAAGTAGAACTCGTCTTTCATGTGGTAGCTAATGCCTTTCAAACAATTCATTCCAGTAGGGATGAGGTAATCCGCTGATCTTTTAGGCTGTGTAAACAACGGAACCACACTCCACCTCTTGTTTGCGTCATGAATTGACTTTACCAGGCACTCTTCTCCAAGAAAGGTGCTCAAGTCAGAATCACAGAAAGTCTTGGTGATGAGAATGAAGACAAAAGTACAGTGTTCCATTCCCTCTTTCAGGCAGCCAATCTGACGGTTAACTATCCGCACCAGATCGTCATACAACAGCACTTGTATTCCGTCTTCGGTGCTCAAACGGACTTCGGTTTCCAAATGTTTCTTCACTTCCACAGCATATTCCTGTTCCTCCTCGCTGTAAAGGAGGAGAACATCATAACACTTCATTGCTACCTCAACGGGCACCATGCTGTCAGGGATATCATCCTCATCTGACAGCTTAATGGCACTGATACACAGTTCTTCTGAGGAACTGCAGGATACGGCCACTGTTGAACTGCTAGATACAGGCACTGAGCTGCTGGACACAGATTTTGAGCTGCTGGATACACATTTTGACCTGCTGGATACAGACTTTGAGCTGCTGGATACACATTTTGAGCTGCTGGATACAAACACAGCTTCGCCAGACTGGGACTTACGATCGAGGAGAGCATTCACTGAATCTTGTATCTGTGCGGATATATCATCCGACAAGCCTCCCTTGCCACACTCTGATTTCAACTGGAAACTGTCTGAATAGATGAAAAAAAGAAACAGTTTGTATTTCCATGATATGACAGAAGAATGCGACAAATAATGAGTCTATGAGACACGCCACAAAAATTGCAACTTTCCTTAACCAGAATGAAATGTATACTAAATGACCTAAAATTTTGCCCATGATTAAGTTGCTCATTTTTCCTAATTCTGAGAGTCCTATTGATTTTAGAAAGGTGTTTTGAGGTGAGTTTGAAAGGTGGGTTGATATCCTTCCAGAAAAATACAAGCTTCAGCCTCTAATAATGCCTTGTTATGGACGAAAATTTTAGGTTATTTACAGCATGTATATTACATATCTGACCTGTATTAAAAGTTGGCTATACAGACCATATTAACCATGTTGGATGCTGAAGACATCAAAGGGTTTTCTTTAAACCACGTATTTTTTCACAGAATATTGCCTTTTACACATATAACATTTCACCCAAATTCTGTAAAGCTTTGTAATGCCAAAAGAAACAGTTTATAAACTCTGTGATGTCATCAAGGTCCAACAATATAAATTTGGTCCACTAAGCACACTAAAAATTCAAATATTATAATGCAATTAATTCTACTCAAGAATGTGTTGAACAGCACTGAAGTAAAGGTATAACAAGTGAGGGACAATAATTTGTGTCGGTCTGTCTGTCTGTGTGTTAACATGTGTGCTTGTCAAGCATTAGTTTCTATGCAATAATTACTTAAAATAGCGTCTGATTTTGAAAAAAAAAAGGAAATTTGTGCACGTTCATTTTAAGCAACCACAGATCATGTTTGAAAGCAAGCCGAATCCATGAATAAGTTTTACATATTTAATTATTCTGTGACCCTCCATGGTTGTTTGCTTTTGTACAATTATAACTGTTCCAAATATAGCTTGAATCATCTTGTTAAATATTATGTGCAGGTTTACATTTATTTGGTGAAATTTCAGATAAGTTCAAAAAACAGTCAGATTCTTGCACCAGTTTTGCATATTTAACAATTTCCTTCACTCAGATTGGTGGTTGGTTCTGCACAATAACTGCTTCATATTGTAATATTTTTGTAAAAGTTTTGTGTGCAGATTCACTTTGAGGTCCCTTTGATCAAGTTTGAAAATCAGCTTGCTCCATGCACAAGATCTGTATGTTGAACTATAAAAGCACAGTTAATAATATAAGTTTAGTGAAGATTCTTGTAAGCCACAGTTTTTATAGCCTGTGAAAGTGAAAATAAAAGACCCAAAACCATGCTGATGTATTTCAGACATCAAATGTACCTTATACATGTATCAGGCATTTGTTTTTGTTTTCAGGAAGGAGAATGTTTATCACACCACTTGAAGAAGACCATGAGTTTGATTTTCACACCTACACTAACATATAAACACCACAGGTTCTTCATTATTTCAGGCTTGTGTTATTAGCATACCTAAAATTTGTTTCAGGAGTGTGCCACATGTAGGTGTGGGTGTGCAATAGCACACCTCAAATACAAATTCCTGATGGATTACTGAAAGAAAAAAGATTTGGTGAGTGGTTTTGGAGGTTGAGACGATCTGTGTCTGGGTCAGACATCGGTTTGCCTGTCAGTTAACACGTGTGTTTGTCACACGTTGGTTTTCTACAACAATTGCTTAAAATACTGTCTAATTTTGAAAAAAAGAAATTTGTGCAGCTGTACCTTATACATGTATCAAGCCTAGCACACCTCAAATACAAAAGCCTGATGTATTATTAAAAAAAAAAAAAAAAAGATTTAGTAGTTTTGAAGGTTGAGATGATCTGTGCCAGAGTCAGACTTCAGTAACACTGTTAGTTCACACTTACCTGGTTTAGGTTGTGCATGTGGTCTTGTGGGTACAGATGCTGTCCTATGCTGTGGCACCCCACCCTGCTCTGTATTGCCAGGTGACTGCTGAGCCGGTGGGATTCCGGAGGTGTTGTGCACTCTGACGCCCACGCCAGCTTCAGGGGTGATGGGCACAGCGTCTGGGCTGACACATCCAGGAAGATCTCTAGTATTGCTCTCCATATGTAAGGTCAGAGGCTTGATGTCTCCTCCAGCTTTATCTGTGACATACAGAGATCAGTTATTACAAAGGAGGTCAGAGGTTACTTGGGAGGTCACAGGCTACCCAGGAAGTCAGACGTTACACAGGAGGAAGTCAGGGATTACATATGTCATGCTGAAAATTTTTACACACTGGAAGTTTCAAGCTTTCAGGTAAAGCCCAGCCTATTGTACCTCCTCTGGTACATACATCTGACAAAACTCTGGGTGTAAAGCTTCCCAAATCATTTCAGTCATATCAGGCCAGAGCCAGTATCAACATATTTAACACACAGCGTCACCGCAACACCATGGCGAAGACACCAGACACAAGGACACATCCTACCACGTTATACTGTCACTGGGCTGACTAGTACTAGGCCTATCCTTGATTTGAACACTGAATCTATCACTTACATGGCAGAACTGACTCTATTCACCATCCAATCACAGCCTGTCCTGAGTAACATGTACAAATGAGTGACAGACATGGATTACATGTGTTATCACAGTTATCAAGGGCAAATATTTAAAGAAAGAACTTATCCATAGAATTTATTTATTCATTTCATTGGTGTTTCATGCCAGTGACTTATATAACAGTGGCTGGCATTGTGGTGGGAGGAAATCGGATAGATCCCAGGGGAAATCCACTACCTTCTGCAGGTTGCTGGGAGACCGTCCCATGTATGGCCAGATAGGAAGCCAGCATGACTTGGACTTGAACTCATAGTGACCACATCGGTGAGAGGCACCTGTGTCATTACTCTGTGCTGGCGCACTAACCCTCAGTACGTGGTAGCTGACATTTTCATGATGTCATGCCATTAGAACATGTATGTATGTATGTATGAATACTTAGGTTTTGCGTCGTACTTAACAATTTTTCAATTATATGAGCCCTTAGAATGTACATATATACATACACTGTGTCACCCAAGTGCTGCTGACACTGGAACATCATGCTGAAGACATCAGACATGACACCCCACCCAGTCACATTATACTGACACCGGGCCGATCAGTCCTGTTTCTGTGCCTCCAATTTCTCAGTGCTGAGCACCAAAGGAGGCAGCAACAAGTACCATATTTAAAGCCTTTGGTACGGCGTGACTGGGACTGATCTCTTAACCTCTAATTACCGAGCCACCTCAGAGGGACCCCATTGTTCATGGCCATTGTCTCTGCCACAGAGGCCAACAATGTGGTTAAATCCTTACATTTGATTTATTTAATTATTTGATTGGTGTTTTACGCCGTACTCAAGAATATTTCACTTATACAACAGAAGTCAGCATTATGCTGGGAGGAAACAGAGCAGAGCAGAGCTCAGAGGAAACCCGCGACCATCTGGAGGTTGATGACAGATCTCCCCATATAAGGCCAGAGAGGAGGACACTTTGACCTGAACCTGAACTCAGGGCAACTGCACTGGTGAGAGGTATATGGGTCATTACGCCATGTTGGCACTAACTCACTATGCCACAGAGGCTTCCTGCCCTCCTTACATTCAAGTCCAGAGCTGGACACCAGAACTAAAATTTAATTACTGAATTTCATGTAGTAAAGTTTGGCCTAAAAATGCATTTATAGAAGAACACAAAGACCCTAAAATTTGATGTCAAATTTTTTTCTAATGTACATGTATCACCTGAAAATTGATATACTTTTTCTGGTGAAATAGACTAGTCTGGAAAGTGCAACACAGTGAAGTCAGAAGCACATAGCCAAAAGTTGAAAAACTCACCTCTTTGCCTTGCTCCACGACTCTCTAATTGTTGATTGTGGTCATGGATGACCCTCAATTCTGTCATTAAAAATAAAGAGATTACATGGAAGACCACACTATAAGTACATGTAGATATATTTATCTACTTCTTTCACTGGCGTTTTTATGCTGTATGCAAGAATATATCGGCGATACGACGACGACCAGCACTATGGTTGGAGGAAAGCCTACATTTAGATGTACATGTACATGTGTGATCAAGGGTGAGTGAGTCAGTGCTTAGGGCTTAACGTCGTATTTAACAATGTTTCAGTCATATGACGACGAGGAGTCCTTCTGGTGTGTACTTATAGTGTGTCTTCTTGAGGGCAGGGTGAGTCCATAGCACCAAAGTGCTGCCGCCACTGGAACATCATGCCAAAGACACCAGACATGACACCCCACCCAGTTACATTATACTGACACCGGGCCGACCAGTCTTGTTTCCCTGCTTTAACCTCTCAATGCTGAGTGCCAAGCGAGGCAGCAACAAGTACCATTTTTCAAGTCTTTGGCATGGCAAAGCCTGGGTTTGAGCCTGACATCGTGGCAGACTCTCTATATTATCAAGGGTGTATGCATAAATACCAAAGTGTGGACCCGGAAAGCTTGGGACTTGGAAGGATATTGCATTGTGGTCAGTGTTTTCTGGATGCATTTGTTTGATTTATCTGCTTGTTGTTTACCCCACACTCAAGAATTCTTCACATATACCATGGCACCCAGTTTGATGGAGTAGGAAATAAAAGTGCCCAGCGCAAGCCACTGACCTCTGTCAAGTTTCTTACTAATTTTCCTAACTGTGATGTAAAAGTATGCACGCCATATACAGTGTACATATAGGTGGCAGACAAAGTGACTGTCAACAACTGTCAGGATACACAAACGTTCATTTGACCGTATGAATGTTGTTGACCACTTATTAATCATAAAGGCCACAAAAACACTGACAGCAGGGGAATGAAAAAAATTCCTGTCCAAGGCTTGGATAGAACCCATACCTAGGGCATCCTTGTGACTTTTCTTCTCCATATCTTTATTTTTTATTTGTTTGGTGTTATAACGTCATACTCATACCACGGTGGCCAGCATTATGGTTGGAGGAAACTTGCCAGAGCCTGTGGGATACCCACAACCATCCACAGGTTGCTGGTTGACCTTCCCACATACGGCCGGAAAGGAAGCCAACACGAGCTGTACTTGAACTCACAACAACCACATTGGTGAGAGGCACCTTGGTCATTATGCTGCACTGGCACACAAACCTCATCGGCCATGTTTTCTCAATATTTTTCAAGCAGCAAACGATTCGTAAAGGATATCCCTGGAAGCTTTATTATTTTCCCGACCGTCAATGAACAAGGACACAAGTTTACCACTTACCCATGTGGTCTTTCATGGTGCCCCCCTCTGAGGTAGTCTCCTGCGTACAGCTGACCATCCTAGAAGTTGGAGATACGCTTTCATCTACATATCTTGTTGGTTTCTTTTTTCTGCTATTTGACATAATACCCTCCCAAGGCTTCATTACAAAGTCAACCTATAAAACAGAGGCGTACACTGATCATTTCAACAGTAATAAAACCATGTGAAGAGGTCAAGACATACATAATTTACATCGCTGCTTTATATGATCTGCCAGATAATTAGACAAAGCCAACCAAACTGACAACATACATGTAATACATGTTAACACTAAAATGGTCAGGGTATAAACATTGCAAAAAGTAAATACTATATTTCATCTAGAATTAAGCATGTTTCTGTGGTTTGATTAATTTTTCTGATCAGAAAAACTGATGTTTTGGCATCAACAGTCTCATTTTAAGACCTGTTTTGCTTCTGAAAGTGCACATTTACAGGCTAAACTTTAGGTGAAGAACTGTAAACTTTAACACCTTGACTGCCGACTACAAGATATCACGTAGTAAGGGGTGTCCCACATCTTGCCAATTACAAGTTAACTCGTATCAAATCATGACTTGGTAAAAAGCTTTGTGAAAGGTCCTGGTGTGTATTAGAGGCATGATTTATGCCCTAAGTAGTTTACTGGTGAAGAAAATACACAAAAATCCAATATATAAGAGGAAATCAATCCAACTGGGCTTTATTTTTCACATAGTAATGTGACAGAAATTGGTCACATGACAGTCCTACTGCTTTGAAGTTATTCATACCACATAAAGTAATCAGTTTGAAATATTATAAAAACCGCAACAAATTTTCTATTTGTGGACACCATTGTCCCTAAGACACAGTATTAGGTGAATTACACACTAAACACACACGAAAGGATTACCCATTGATACAAGTTATCTCTATGACTGGTGGTGCCATATGCACTGTCAATTACATATGCCAGCAACGACTCGTCTCGTACCCATGTGCTACAAAATAACTCGCGTTTGGCTTACCAGATCATTCACTTAGAACTGTCACAGTGCCAGCCTACGAGATATCTCGTAGCACAGGAATTCCCCTCCCTGTGGGTTACTAGGAAACGTTACACCGAATTCACTTTGTGGAAATTGAATAATAGGCCAGGAACTAATATAATCCACAGCTGGCTTATGAGTGTGGTCGGCAGTCAAGGTGTTAAAACATTATTAAGGCTATCTGGTAAGTAAATGGTGATGAACTGTCAAGAAACTCATGAACTACTGTGGTTCATAAACAATGTCGAGACCTATTAAAGTTGTCAATGCTGCTAATTTGAACACTCCAGCCACGCATAAATGTACATGAAGGCCCCGTGCATCTTTCCCATTCCTAACTTTCCCATTAGCCACACAGACACTGCCTCGTTAACTCAGATCAAGCATATACTTCCGCCTCCCAAGCAGTAACGTCAGTGGTATATTTTAAACCATCGTTTGCCACAATTAGGTAATCACCAGGGGCGCTAATCAGGTGAGGTTACGATTTGGTACTAGGATAACGGCAGACTCAGCTTCATAATGTACTGCAAGCACTGATGTTTCAGGCTCGATCCTCAGTTACAAGGGCAGTCAGGTTTGAAATTGTGGCGTTGCATCATGACAGAAGAATAGGCTGACACTGGTTCCTTAGTTATTTGGCTTTACTCCAACACCTAATTTATGATGGTTTGGGCAATGTCCTGAGCACTTTCGCCACAGACATGGAACCATGAGTCACATCATATAAGACTAAAACCAGTCCAAAAGTCAGACAGCATCCTCATGGTAGCTTACCTACATAGGACAGGTTTTACATGTAGAATTTGAGCAACTGCATCATTTATAATGCAAATTCCAATGTCTGAACCATCTTGAACTAAAGGAGTATGTGAACTTTACCATTTTTTTTTTTTTTTTTAATTTCATACCACCAATGATGTGTTCACCTGCAATGAGCATGAGAGGCAAATTCAGGAAGGAAATAAGGTATGAAAACAAGCATGTCTGTCGTGTTTCTGAGAGGTCAAAAACTCTGTTGGTCTTGCGAAGATATGACAGAATTTGGTAGTATAAACAATCAAGTCCAATTAATTCATTTGACGAGGTGATACAGTTCACAGACACTACCAGATCCTCAAACATTGCCACACATGACAATCAACTTAACCAAACTAGGTAGTAACGATGTACGTTAAAATTTGTATTTTATGTCATTGCAAGACACTCAACAGGAGAGAGACTCTAACAAGAATCATACTGCCTTGACTTGAAGGAGCGGCACCATCATTCAGTAACGCCAGCATAAACTGTTTATCAAACGTCAAAAAATTTAACTAGGTACATGAGGTAGGTCAATACTTCAAGAAAATTGATGTCTTCACTCAAAAAATTTCAGCTTTAGACTTTAATCCCGGGACTTATTCAAATTAAATGTAACCTTACTTGGGCGAAACATGCGAACAAACCAGTGAAGTGTAGCACAATGATTACAGTTTAAGTGAAACAGGTCAGACAAACCTGATTTGAGTTGTTGTTGTTGTAATGTCACTGTAGGATTCACCTTCCTCGGAATGGCACTTCTCAGGACGACATTTTCCCCACTTCGACCAGGAAAGTCCAGGATTAATCAAACGTTTTAAGCGAGACACTATATGCTGTTTAACTACCTAACATCCCCAAAATTTCAACATGATGAATATAAATTTTTCGCAGGTTTCCCCTTCCTCCTAAAAATAGAGGGTTGATAGCAAAATGAGAACGAAGAGCATGTTTGAAAATGGACTACGTCTATTTCCATAAGCAGAAATTTGGCCATAATTACGTACGTAATCTATCTTCAAGAACATGCACTGGCCTACAAACCTATACCTAACCATACAGGTAGCCGTTTGGACATCGACCTGCAGTTGGGCAGGGTCAGGAGTTCAAATCCAACTTGCAGTGACGAGGTTTGTTGAGTAGGCCTAGCCTAGCTCTGGCTGTGATTGTGTGAACGATCACTTGGCCTAATCATACATGTATGTGTACTCGAACTTACTTGTCTATAGTAGCCTACAGGGATGGTCGTGTATAGCGCATTTGGATTCAACTGTCGTATGGATCGTCGTCGACCATCGCGAAGTTTACCACATCAAATATCACCTAGTCGATCCGCTGGCCTATATCTAAATATAGGCCCTATAGACGCCCGTAATGTGCAAGGGCTTTCTCGGCTTTCCTACCACCTGGGCGTACCTTAATGCTGGCCGCCGTCGTATGAGTGAAATACTACTATGTAGGACGGGAAATTGAAATCAACAGTTATATGAGTGACCGGTAAAACCCACATGATTAAATAAACACATAAATATAGGTCGTAGATCTACTGAATATTGGTCTAAAGAAGAAAGATAGGCAGATCTTGTGTATCCGAAAGACGTGGGCTCATCTACTTGCTTATATTATTCAAGGCATGTAAATGCCTGTAAACGAAGATGAAATGAAACGCTACATGTGGACAGAAATTAAATGCCTGGGTCTATTATGTACACACGTACAATGTCAAGTTTCGCATAGAGACATCACATTTCACCTCAGCCTCTATATAGCCACAGAGATATAGTCATTTTGCATCTGGAAATGGTCCTCACCTTATATGCACATGTGACAGGAGATGTTTAACAATTGTATACTGGCCTACATTTCACATTTATTTTACCGCACATCTCATGTGGCTATAAGAAAGGTGTCCACGGCAAGCTCCTGTTTATTAACACAATTTAAACGTAGACTCTGCATGCCTGATATTTTAGTAAGTCGGGATACAATATTGTCTTAAACTAAAGAAATGTGCAGTATATACAATATTAAAATATACTTTATTACAGCGTATACATGCATGGTAACAATTCGCAGAACTCTTGAGAATAGCGCAATACTATACAGCTCTGCAGGCTGTAAGAAATATCGCACCAGTATAGGCCCACATGTATGAAGTGTGATAGTTTTGACTAAATCTACGTTTTAAAAAATTATATACTTAGGACAGCACCCAGGAGGTGCCTATTATTATTGCATTAACTGATCAAGGACACGGATCTGTCACGTCTCGATAAGATGTACATTAAGTGATCTGAAATTTATTGATTTATTTGTTTTTTTAACTCCATGCTCAAGAATATTTCATCTGTATACGACGACGGTCAGTGCATTATATATATGGTGGAAGTTATAGGACACCTCAACTCACAGTGACTGCAAGTGATTTGGAAATACATCGATGACATTATAATTGAATAGGCCTATATATACAGCCTAAAATCGAGGCAATGGGAGACTCTGGCGGGCTATACAGAAGGGTCCAAATCGCAAACACACATCATTTTCTGCTGTGACGCAGTTTATCGTTGCAAAGGTTGGACAGAGAAGAAAGTAATGCTGGATGCGAATTTTTACTATCAAATTTCAATTGGTTGCTGTTATCAAGCTTTAATTTGTGGAAGTAAACTGTTTTGCATTATAGTCCTACAGGTCAAATATTCAACTATCGGTTTGAGCCTTCATCCAGAATTAGGCCCAAATAACCAAATCATAACAGGACAATGTGGCTATAATTTCGTTGAAAACTGACCCCAAAAATACAAAACGCAAACTTAAAATGATCTGTATGTTATTCCATGGTGAAGTCATGCACGTGGCACGATTCTGTATGGGCCTACCCAATGGTCGTGGGTTTCTCCAGGGCTCGGCCCGGCTTCCTCCCATGCACGCACCATATGATAATAATCTGTAGGTCAGTCTGGTAGAGCTATAGCACCATATATATGTTGGCCGCCTTCGCATAAATGAAATATTGTTGAGTAGGCCAACGGGGTAAAACACCCCCCCCCCCAAAAATAAATAAATAAATGCACTGTACAAGTTAATCGATAGGCAAACAATCAGGAAAACTGTCGAGTTCTGAACTGAAATTTGAAGGCCTGCACACACAGTTCACATTTTGGGTAGTTTTGTCCATTTCACCCCCCCCCAAAAAAAAAAATATTGCTGTTTTGTTTTGTCATGGATTGCCATGGATATGTAGGCTTCGAGTAGGCTAGGTTCATTGTAGAGCCATGATGTAATTAAGTTCTATAAATTTTGAATAGAAATAAAATATTGAAAATTGAAACTCTTAGCATGTCATATGCATCGGTTTACGCCATTTGCATTTACAGTTCCGTAAATAGTACTGACATTTAATCGTCAAGCAATGCGGTCGCTTTGAGTTCTTGCCCAGCTCATGCTGGCTTCATCCGGCCCTACGCGGGGAGGTCTGCCAGCAACCTGCGCTTCGTCGTGCCTTTCGTCCATCCACTGCCCGATTTCCACTCATCATAATGCTGGCCGCCAATGTAGTGAAGTATTCTTGAGCACGGCGTAAAATACCAATGAAGTAAAAAAATAAATAAACAAATAACCGTCAAGTAATACTGCATGGCGAAGTAACTAGCCGTTCGATTTCGGTTTCTTTCTGTAGTCATATATTTTACAAAAATCGGTACTGCGTGACTTCCTGGTTACATAATGTCGATAGGCCTGATATTCCCTTCCCGCGCAAAGCATGCTAAGATCCGGCAGAGCTACGTAGTTAAGTTTTTCGTGTAGGCGGCTTACCTGTGTTCTCAGAAAGGTGAAATCATTTATATATCTTCAAGGAAACGGGAGTTGCAGGTATTTTTTATCTTTTGTTGTTTTGTTTTTTGTTTGGTTTAACATAGGCCTTAGGCCTAGGGGTACGGACATAGTCCCTCCTGGGCACCCCCCCACCCCCACCCCCACTCCCGGACAATACACAGCTTGCTAAAATACAGTTAGTCTGTTCATTTAGTTTAATAACTTGCTTTTTAACTAAATGGTTAGGATTTTCCCCCAAAATGTATGACTTCATGTTAAGTAAAATGTTTAGACCAAGTTTTATGATATTTTATACCACTCCGAAAGCTCTTTTGAAGACCAACCTGTACTTGTTCTATTTTCAGTACTAGGCGTTAATTTTGCAGAGTCAGCTATGCTTGAACGGGAGGGGGTCCAGATTGAAACAGCAGGTTATGGCTCGGTTATTACATGTTTATTAAAGAAGATGTCTGGATAAGTCTTACGAAATTTATAAGATCACAAGCACTGTTTGTCTAATGGGGAGAGTTTGAACACATTCAGTAATTAAGGTCATAATTCTGAAGAGGGTGTAAACCGCTAACCTTACTGGCAAGTTACTGATGAAGTTTCTTATGTGTGACAAACAAATAGCCACACCATATTCACCGAAGATCAGTGGTCTTAACCACGGCCCCATGTGCACTGTGAGCAGGGAAATCAATAAACTTTCTGTCCAAAGCTACGACTGACACAGCGCCCAGCAATTGACAGATGAGAGTCTTGGACCCTCTGCCACGATATACATGCAAAACAATATAAATTTTCCATTTTAGAGAATTGACAGAATGAATGATTATGGCTTAACACCACATTGGCAATGTTTCAGCCATATCGTGGCAAAAACATGTTTCAACCATGTGTGGTTGCTGAGGCAATGACAACTAGGCAATGACAGCATGCAGAAGTGAATGAAGCTGACGGACATGTTTAAAACAAGTTGAAAAACTAAACAACAGATAAGAGAATTGATTGAAGCATATGTAATAAAAGAGTAGATATACATGTAGTTTTACTTCATATTTACTCATTCATGTCCGTTATGAGTTGTATACAGCAATTGCAATATAAAAAGTATTGTACCATTTAGTGGTGTATATACGGGGGGTGGGGGGATTGTCCAGGTGGGTATTGTCCTACATTCCTAGGCCTAGCCCTACCCTCACAAATAGATGGGCATTTGATAGGCCGGGTGAAGGATTATGATCTGAATTTCAGCCCCCGGATTTGAAAGCCTTGGGCCTATATAATACATTTACCTCTGTGCATCTATAGGTGGTGTCAATTAAAATATTTTCATTATACATAGTGACTATTTCACGTGTAACCGGATACGCAATACTACTTTTGTTGCTGCATGACCGGAGGATTTCGACCAATGACATTGGCTGTAATGGACCTTTTGTTCCTCGTATGCGCATTTCAGAAGTGGCAATGACACCAACAGGTTCTTTCTCACTTAAACATGACGTTGTGCAGCCTATTCACTATCGGCCTCGTTTATATGTCAGGTAGAATCAAAGCCCCATTGCATTATTGTGCTGTTTAACTAGCAAAGCAGAAAAACAACAACATCGTTGCTTTTGTGGATGTTGTTGTAGCACCAGACTTTTGTATGTTTTCGATGTGGCTTTAGTAGCCGTGTGACTGGCGATATGCTTGCAAACCATACGTTGCCTTACCTGTAATAGCTCCAGAAAGCTAGTACATAGTTAAACCTGGGTGTATCAAACTTAATGGACACAAGAACAGACTTTCAGCCCTATTGTAAATCTTCCTTATTGAAATAACCTGGTCAATTTACGAATCACGTTCTGCACACATGCCGTTATCAGTTTGTAAACTTTGGTCGCCAGGACTGGGACTTCACACAGTCTAATGTACAATGAAGATCACTTGTCTTCTGGCCATTTGACAATATCTTGCCAAAGGTACAATGATTTACCCTGGGAGAGCTCTCTGGTGTCCTCCCTTAAGACCGACAGGTATTATTGGAGTGAAAAGTTACTATGGTGTTATACACCACTCAATCAAGATCTTTCAATCATTTTTTAAGGTTGATGAGTAAATAGTTAAAGATTTTTGTGTTGTTTGTTTAATGAAGTGAGTTGTTTCATAAATAATAAACATACGTTCATTCTGTTCTGTTTTTCCCCTCCCATGGTGTATAAAGGAAAAAGACGGCAACAAAAAGGTGTATCATGGTGTCTGTTCATTCTCCAGGACATTGGCCGTTATTGGTTGCTTTTCCGCAACAGAAAGATGTGATTATATATGATTCGCTGAGGTCATCAGCTTCATAACATATGCATCTACAACAGTTTAATGTTTGGAGGTAATGTTTCTCACCATGAATAAACCGTTCCTTGAAATAGAAAACCAGAGAGTACACGAAGTTGACGGTGCAATTATATCTTGCCAGTTCATGTTACAAGACTGACATCGTAGTGGGCATTTCAGGTTTTATTGTGGTCCTCAGAATAATGTGAATGTGAGTGAGTGGAGATATTTTGTTTTTGGCTGTGAAATAATGTTTAAATACAGCAGGCATCTTGGTTCTACCCCATTACATGTTAGGAAATGCTACACCGCTTTATATTATACAATACCCCAATGGTGACAGCGTATTGAAGGAATTAAACACTTTGTTTTTAAAGGGAGTACATCAGACGGAGGGATGTTGTTGTGAATGAGGACTTGTTGAAGCCCGTGATGTCATCCAAGCAGAATGATTGCTGTAGGTGTGGAATTTTTTTACACTTATGATAATTTTTCATCTTTTTTACCATCTGCGTTTGTTTATATTTTAGTTAGTGTTTCAAATAAATGTCAACTTGATAATATGAGGATATTGTGGCATTTAATGCAGTAGGATCTAACGGTAAGGTTTTCTATATTTTTGCATGTTCCTGTCTGAAAGTCATTGAATCTTGATGAAACTAGGTAGGCATGATGTGGATGTTTGGAGACTACATACACATGTACAGTTTGCTGCCAAGTGCCATAACTTATTCAGAATTACAGGTTTGATACTTGAATTCATTTACTTTGCATGCATGTGTATGCTATTTACATTACGGAATGCTGAAGCAGTCGTCCACCAAAGGCCAGTCAGCATCTTTGACAGATGCTGTGAAGATGTTCAGGAAGTGGGTACTACACTCTCTCTGGAAAAAAAGGAGCAAAGAATAAAGAGATCTGTGATATGCCATATTGCTGCCGTCCCAGTGGAAAGAAAATTCCCTGATTCAATGTGGCAGCTGCCTTAGGTGGCTACACTGTGAGAGCCTGGGACTATAACACCAACCTAAACAAGATCACTTTAAATGCCCGATTTGTCCTTTGTATAAAGATAGAGGTGAGTATAAAAAATGTACTTTCTAGGAAAGAACAGCTAATGGTGGTTCTTATAAAATGGGTCATTTGGTTTACTGGTTATCAGAGAACAGAGAAATATGTGGTTGTGATAGCACTGTTTGTATAAATTCTTATTCTTATAGTATAGCCAAATCAGGTTAATGACACTTAAGTGTGGCTTTACTTAAAATATTTTGTGAAGATTATATTTCTATCATGTTTTATTCATATGCTCAAGAAATCCAGTTTCAGTAATATTGTGATGTTTGTTTCAATAGTGCCATGTGTAGATGTATCTTGAGATAAAAACAGAGAAATGAATGAATCCTGTCAACACCTAAAAGGGTTTTCATACAAAGTATATTACGACATGAACATCTCAGAATACATGATACCATTTTCCCTATCATCATCCCAGTGCTGAAGCCAAAAGTATTTTTCAGGTGTTGTGTACATCTGTATAGATAAGACACTGTTGTGATCTCCTTCTAGTCCAAAAGTATTTTTCAGTTGTGATGTACATCCGCATGGATAAGGCAATGCTGTGATCTAATTCTAGCCCAAAAGTATTTTGCAGTTGTGATGTACATCTGCATGGATAAGACAGTGCTGTGATCTCATTCTGGTCCAAAACTATTTTTAAGGTCTTGTGTAGATCAGACACTAGATATTTGATATTTGTTCAGTTACCTGATCAGTTTGGAGTACCAGATATGTATTATGCAAATAGTGGTTTTACAGCTATTTAAACTGAACGGGTTTCATTATCTTGCGAAAAGCGTGCTAGGTCCAATATACCAGGATTATTACAGAAAACAACAGCCAAAGCTCTGGGGTCAGTTTCGCAGAGCAAATTTAACACTTCTAAATAATATTAGTGACAAAACAGGGTAGGTTAATTATGTGACGCGAGGTCTTTTTAGGCTGCAAAAAGTTAATAATTATTTGTACCGGAATTAAAGCCTCTGGAAGCGTTAATTCTCGAATACGACACTGGCTTGAAAGGAATCGCCGGCGACCCAACAACCAGGCTGCCATATGTATCCCAGATTACCGGTCGCTGAAAAGTGATTTCAGTTCAGTCGGGACCTGTCATCGTCTCCCGTGCATGTCAGAATGGAAATAGCGCGCCAGACCACCGGTCAAGGAAAAGGAATTTGAAAATTGCGGCACCGGTGACCTGTTATAGTAATCCCATTGGTATGATAGCGGCAAGGGTCACCGGCCACACAGCCGCTAAAGCGATCACACTGGAGCCGGTGCCCGGTGACGGTACGAGCGAAATGAGGGGGCAACTATTCTCTGGTGAAATATCCCCTATCTTCATTATAGCACTCTGTATATCTCTATCTCTCAAAAACATTACTGTACTGGAAATCTCCGAACGCCAACTCGATGGAACTAGTCATAACATTAACACAGGCACTTGGAACCGACCAGTAGAGCAAAGTAAAATACTGCAATGTATGATTACCCAGGGATAGTATCTTTGTGCATGTGTCTCAAAACTGTAAAAGGTCCGGGCTTGTGGCTCCCCATTGAACTGTATGAAGCCTACAAGGCCTACCTGCAGGCACACATGTAAAAGAATTAATTTCTTTTTTAAATGTTGTGTCTACTCACGGCATTGGGAATATCATACTTTACAGCATGTTTCCAATCATGGTATTAAAACTAGACCAACGTTACATTTCAGAACCACAGTTAGGCCCAAGCTATTTCACGTGACTTTACAAAATGGCTGTCGACGACGAGCCGTTCGGTTTCCTATATAGGCTAGACTTCCGAAGTTCGCGCTGTTATTACCCAAAATTAGTTTCACGAGTGAGACTAGTAAATTAGGAAGATAATTCAAGATTCATCCGGAAAATAGCATCCGATTACAGGGTATTTTTTAGACAGTTTGCCAGAAACGAGTGCAAATTGACTTTTTGGCATATCTTGAAATTGAGTTTTTTGGTTATTTGGGAGTAGTAGGTGCTGTGGCACGCTGTTAAAATTGATTTTTTTTAGTTATCTAGCATGAAATAACCTCTGCAACAACCGTCAAAGGCTTTGCAATGGCAAGAACTGCATTTATGTAACGTCAGCAGCGGTTACATGCTGACATTATACCTGGTCCAATTTTCAATACCTAGCCACAGCTTACTCACAAGCCTTTCCTGGTCTGTAACATGTGTGATGGTGTGTAGGTTTATATCTTGCCCTTGGTAGTATGTAGCGCTTGACTTTTTCATTTAAAAACAAAACAGATTCAGTTGAAGTTAATCTGTCTTAAAATAACATCCTAGATGGCGCTACTTTTAGCTGTATTCAGAGGCTCTGCACGGCAAGATCGATTTACAAGTATCAGTTGTAATATTGACACCCAGCTGACGCCTTTATATGGAAATACTCATCATCTACAATTCCGGTCATTTTCATGAAATATACGGCTTTAATATTTATCAGTATGAACCTGATTTGGGCTATATAGGCCTCTCATAGGCTAACCACATGGCATTCAGTTGCCCTCAGTGCCAATTTTTCCGAATACTGCCATGCATATCATATCATTTGCCTTGTAATCTTAGCATCTATGGATGAAATGCTGGTTTTCAAGAAGTAACCTTAAGAGTTAAGGGGTATGACCTATGTAGATCGGGTTATCTTTATCATGTACTCCACGTGCTGAAGTCAATTGATACAATGGGCCTGTAAACCGCAGTGTATGTTATAGACAGATTGCTTTTTGAATGACCCATACAGGCTGAATGTTTTTCAGGTTTAATATATTTATGCCAGATTAATACTGCGCGCATGGATGTCAGTTACTGTCCACGTGCCCTGTTGGTAGTCCAAAGTTTTCTGGATACGCAGGACATGGGGAAGAGCTATACTTCGCGGTGCCCTCGAAGAGAGCAGTGGTGCCCACCCATGCGTGTATATGTCATGTTAATTGCGGAAACTCAATGCAAATGCGACAATGTCATGACGGTAATTATAGGACCATCAATGTATAACAGAGGATCCGTTTCTGAATTCAAGTTAAAATTCTGATTGCCCTTTTTTCGAGTACAAAATCTCATATACCTCACCAACTCGGGCACACAGCTCAAATACATCATTGCATATGAATACAGTAGATCTACTCAAATCATACCCTACTTCGCACCAGACTTTTAATGTGTCAAATAGTCAAGACGTTTTCATTGTGTATGACTTTTTATAATTATGATTTGCCATACAACATCAACAAAGCAAATGAAAAATATACATAGTTTACGTTGTTATCGGACCATCGGTTCCACATTCATGCACATGTGGGACAGAGAGCTTACAGATTCCGGGCACTCTACAGCCATGAAACTGATCGCCATCGTAGAAGTGATTAATTCTTGAGTATATGGCATTAAACAACGAGATACCGGCAGAAGTTCGAAGTGGGGCATGTGACTTTTTAGTGACGCTAAAGGTTCTACTGCAGCGTCATCAACGCGACGTTACATTGAGTAAACAATATATGTCATAAATGAAAACGTTGTACACAACATGTTTGATGTTGCGTAACAAAAAACTTGTGAGGTACAAGTCTTAATTCACTGCACCGACGAATGTTGGGAGGGGGAAATCCGCCGATACCCCATTGTTCACTTGTATCAATTTGGCGATCCATTTGGTTTAATTATTTGATTGCTATTTAACGGTGAACACAACAAGTTTCTGTTTATGTAAGTTCATGGTGTTGAAAGACTACTGATGAATATTTGGAACGCCATTTAACGGAAGAGTAGCCAGGAATGCTTCACCGATGATGGAAACAATTTGATTTCAACAAGGAAAACATCTAAGTAAACAGTTTGCGTAACATGCATGTAAATAAGTATTCAGATAACGCTTAATTGTGTCTCTCTTTTGACTTGCAGCTTGGTGTGATGAAGACTCGTATGTGGTCGAAGATGCGGCAAAGATGACGTCTAGATGGTGTTAATTGTTTACCATCAGAAGTGTGTATAAAGTGTCAAGGGATAACTGGATGGCGATAACATGGTCAGCAGGTAAACTCCAAGGAGTGGATAAAGCCAGCGTAAATCTTAGGTATCTGAAAATGAAGGTTCATCCCTGGACGTTATGCTTCCGCACAATTTCTGGTCACATAACGAGAGTGCCGGTATGCAGATAGCTACAAGCGTGTAGGAGCTACATATTTGTCCTTTATGGCCCAGTGATGACATAGTATACGGTGAGAGTACATGATGAGTGACGGACTAGTCACATCAGGTCCCGATGAGACGCAGCAGAACTCCTACCATTTCGACTATTTCCTGTGCCATGCAGAGTCTGATACACAAACAGCAGTGCGAATTTTGAAATTTCTCGAAAAGGACTGCGGATATAGAGTCTGTTATGAACATCGAGATGGTCACCCAGGTAAAACGGATTGCCAAAATCTGGGATATGGCATAAGCAATAGCAAGTTTATACTTGTGCTGTTGTCTGTTGAATCGGTTGGTTGTGATTGGTTTAACTTTAAGATTAAGGCCACCATTGCCAGCTGCCTGGACACCCGTTTCAGATCCCGTGCGGTCGTTCCAGTATGTATTGGCATCAGTCATACTCAAGTCCCGCCTTTACTGCGCTCCTGTACTCCTACGGTGTATGACGACAGGCCTACGTCATCATTCTGGAGTAATCTTCGGAAACTTCCTCAAAGTTGCCCAAGGGCTGGGCAAACTTCATAGACAAATTAGAGTTGAAGATTTTGCTGAAACATCCAAGTCGGCTGAAATTTGTACATCGGCATATTCCAGACCTCTTCGTGACTGAAAGCCACGGTAGATGACAAAATGTGTTACGCATTGGTAAACTTATACAGCAGCTATAACTACTACAGTTGACTTGAATCTGTATCCACCTGTGGAAGGAACTTTTATATTGGTGTATTGGTTGAAAATAACATTTGGGCCTCCTTGGGCGAGGGTTAGCGTGCTAGCGAAGTGCACTGACTCGGAAGCCTCTCACCAAAGTCGTCATTGTGAACTCAAGCTCAGCGCATTCTGCCTGTCTGTCTGGCCTTGCTTGGCCTGGAAGAACGTCCAGTTTCCTCCCACAGTAGTGCTGGCTGTTGCCATATGAGTGAAATATTCTTGAGTACGGTGTAAAACTCCAATCAAATGAATGGCTAAGTAAATAAGCTTTGTATAAACTGTTACGTTGATACAAATGGACATTTGTCGAAGTACAAGAGACATACATAAGGCAATACACACAACCAGACCGCGGTGGGTTATTTGGAAATTACAATTTTGTATATAAGTTACACGTTGAGGGACACACATTTCACTCAACTCTTGATCTCATTCTACACAGTATTTATCTTGACGTCCTCGCATTTATGCAGATTTACGTAAAAAAATGTAGGGTTAGTGATGTGATCTTGTGAAGGTTACCTTATTTTTACTCATTTTCCACATTGTGGCTGCTGCTAATAATACACTTGCAATGTGTATTCGAACGGCAAGCTCTCCTGCATTTTATCAATTGTTCTGCTATTTTTGTTGCTCATCCCCAATCAAAGAAGTTTGTAAGTCAATACATCTCGACAGCTATTGACTTGTGCAAAGATTTGCCAGCTAGTAATGTCACTTGGAGTCCTTAATCTACGACAGGCACTCATATAACCAGTTAACACGGCAAGCCCTATCACACCAGTTGTTACGGTGATCGTAAAAGGTGCATGCCGTGATCAGATTTCTGACTGAAATGAAAAGCCATATATATATATATATATTTAGCAATGTCAACATCACAAATTTTCTTGATTTTTCATTTTTCAGGGGCTTTCATTTAGCGATGTCAACATCACAAATTTTCTTGATTTTTCATTTTTCAGGGAGAAAATTTTTATTTATGTATTTGCCGACCCTGTCGGGTTATCCAGTCATGTTTTGGATTTTTCGATTAGTTGTCTACTTTGAACTGTACGACTTGATATGATATGTCGGACATTAGGATGATGCGGCTGTTTCAGCCCATAGCCTATATATCTTGGCAACATATGATTTTGGAACTTCTCTGATGTTTGGGTGTTCGTTTGGGGTATACCCATTTTAATTCAAAACTTAACACATTATGTTGTTATTAGAGGCATAATACAGTTTCCATTTCAAACATGTTATAATGCTTTACAGTATGTATATCTCTAACATATATACAACAGCCGATCAGTTTAAATTAACAACTTAGAGGACTGAACATAAAAGAGCAGAAATGTTTCAGTAGTGCTTCCCCGGCACATTGTATTATTAGACCTGCTTGGAACTAATATCAGATTCTGACTACTTAATTTAAGTTTTATATCATAACAAAATATGTTTGTTTTCTTTATTTCTTGCATATATAACACTTTCTGTAAACAGATACGAGTTCGAAATGTTAATGGACCCAAAATCGTCAGAGGGAGACGTTTTATCCACCAGTTTATTTTATTGAATGGCGAATATGAACATGTTCAAAAACTATTTTCTGTAATTTTAATATAATTTCATGAAGACAGTTTGAAAAATGCCCGATGAATTGACTTCATTACTGATTCTCAAGACCGCATCTATTCAGCTTGTTTTACATGGCTATATTCATAAACTGTATTGGAGTGCAATGACTCAGGCTTCGGGCCTGTACCACATGTCTACGTCCTCCACTGTCTGGGGCAAGATCTTGTCTTTGGTTTCCGGCAAGAAAACGAATATCAGGCTACAAATCAGCGACGTTGCACTGTACAACACACCGGGTAACCATGGTGCCACGCGGATCTGAAAATATAATTACATTTAAAATACCAATGCCTTTAGTATAAATTAATTTTCCGGTTGATATCTAGATGAACGTTTTCAGATTAGATAGGACTACAAGGACTTGTATTAGAAGCCGGCGCTCACCAATAGATTGGAAAAGAGGGCGCCCTCCAGGCAGCAAACCGGACAAGACGTACTCACCAGCAGATTGGACGAGAGGTTGCTCACCAGTAGACTGTTTCAGACGGCACTTGCTAGAAAACTGGACAAGGCGTTGCTCACCAGAAGATTAAACAAGGGGGCGCTCAATAATACACCGAACAAGACGGCGCTCACCAGTAGATAGGTGCACACAGTACTCGCCAGAAAACTGGGCAAGAGGGCGCCCACCAATACACTAAACAAGACTGCGCTCACCAGTACACTGGACAAGACGTCACTAACCTGTAGCCTGAACAACACGGCGCACAGAGCGCTCACCACTAAACTGAACAACACGGCGCTCACCAGTAGACTAAGCATGACGGCGCTCACTAGCACATTGGACAAGGGTGCATGGACTTCACCAGCAGACTTGACTAAACAGCACATCAACAAACGGGACAAGATCGCCCCCCCCCCCCACCCCCGCCATCTGTTAGACAAAAGGGCATGAAGACATTAATATAAACTGATCAAAGCTGTACTTACCATCAGATTAGAGTAAGGGGCCAACATTCCACCGACCCGTGCAGCGGAACCCGCTACACCCAAACCTAGGCTCCTGTTACGACACAAATCAGCTTGTACGAAATTTATTTCTTTATCTAATTATTTGATTGGTGATTAACGCCATTCTCAAAAATTTTTCACTTATTGTGGGAGCAGACCTAGGAAGAGCCCAGTGGAAGCCGACGACCGTCTGCTGGCTGACCTTCCCACGTTCGGCCGGAGAGGAAGCCAGTGTGAGCTAGACTTGAACTCACAGCAACCGCATTGATGAGAGGTGCCTGGGCCATTATTCTCCACTAGCGCTCTTAGGCCCTCGGCCACACTATAGGTCAGGCACTTTACCAACTTTAGTTGGGCAAACTGTTATGACAGGCAGAATGTAAATTTATCCCGATCCCGATATAGTTTGCATTTATCTACATATGTCCCCGACCGAGTTGTCCCAAAGTGTATTGAGGGTTAAGATTGGTTTGTTTTAGTTCAGAATAAAGTTTCATTTATAATAGATTAGAAAGAGGCTGATATTAATATTTAGATCATATTTAAAATTAGCTTGAGGTCTAATACACATGTGAAGAATACACATTTCTTTATGATGGCTGATAAGGGCGACAGTATACCTTCAGTTACATACTAAGGGCGATGAAGCGAAGGGGCGAACTTGCGAAGTGAAGAGACGAACTTGCGATAAACTTTCGCACATCATCTTCGCGCCTTCGTTTCATCACCCTTGGTTTTACTGGAGGCTTGCGTTGGCCCTTATCAGCCATCATACATTTCAGACAAAAGCAAATGCATCTTGTCTGCACAAAGCCTGGAACTGAAGTATGTATACCTGTATGCCCAATCCATCAGAATAAGATGTCCTCTGTAGCTCTGTGCGATGGAGTGAAGACCTGTTCACTCACCTGAGGTTTGTGGGAAGTAGTTCCGGTGTGTATGTAAACAGAGTGCCGAAAGCAATGGAATTACCAAACTTGCCAACAATAGCCAGGGCTGTGATGGCTTTACTGCCGGCTGAACCTACAATATGGAATCGCATCGGGGACAGGATTGTTTGATTTATTTATTAATATGATTGGTAGTTTACGCCGTACTCTTGATATAATTTGCTTATACGACGGCTGCCACCTACATTCCCACGTGAAATCGGAGAGGAAGCCAGCGATTAACTGGAGTTGAACTCACAGTGATCGCATGGGTGAGAGGCACTATGTCATTACACTGCACTAGCGAGCTAACTCGCTCGGAGGGACAGGACCACTCGACTCAAACGAAAGCCCTGAGGCCGTGACCCAACATGTTACAAGAGTCGTGGAGTCGAAACCGAGAGATCGATGGCTCAAATCCCCAACTGGTACGTCCGGTCACGTTGAAATGTCTATATCTCACAAAATTTTCACATTAGGCTATATCGGAATTAATTTTCCCCCGCTTAAATATATCATCTTTTCATTGAAGTACTGTGACACTGGCCCATAAGTACCTAATTTGCATACTGACGAAATTTGTTTCAACAACTCTGGACTTGTGTTGATCTTCTCACTTAATTTTCAGCAGGTCATGCTCGGTGGTAAGGATGAAGGAGGTTTTATAATTTTAGTTTGATGACGTAATCTATTCCTAAGACATGATACGCTGGCGCCGTCTTCATGGTTATCAGGCGTGCCATTTCAGTGAATGACTCAAGCGCTCCCCGCGATCAGTCCCACTTTCATAAAACTTGCAAATGAATTTCCCGTGGCGGTATCTTTTCTTTCAAATAATGTTGCCTAATGGCACTATAATAAACGCAATTCGTTGATGGAAACAAAACCATGCCAGACCTATGGCAAAGTTGCACGAATGGCGAGGGTTCCAAGACTTGATTCAATATGGTGTCCCCTATCTGACTCGGCTATTGGGTTAAGATCTAAAGTGGGGCGACGTGTGTTATAAAATTCATGTGAATTACTCATTTTTGTAAAATTTTCTCTCTTACGTGCTAGGTTGACTTTATGCGAGCCTGATAAAAAATGTACGTGTGTTTTCGACAAAAGTTGGAAGTAATAGAGCGTTCTCTAGGTCACTGCCTTGTTGTACGTAGTAAAGTTAGTTTACAGGGCATGGCTTTGTTTGAATTTCATGGGTCTTTCTGCATGGAACAAAAGGAAGCGTACGTGTGCTTTTTTGCTTCATGCAGTCTTGAAGTAAAACTAACCCACCTGAAGTCAGCTGCAAGATGACACCAGCAAACAGGCTCGCCGCTGTGAGAAGGTTAAAGATAATAGCCGTGTACTTCCGACCAATCCTGGGCAAAAGAAAATTGATCTACGTGAATCTAGGCATCGAAACCGACATTCGTATACCAGCCGTCATCCAAAATAGGCGTTCAGAATCGCAAGATCAATTTCCAAAAAGCAATAAATAAAACAAACCTCAAAAGAACTAAGAAAATATATAAATATAAAGTTAGGATAGATTCATGCAAAGAAAAGCAATCAACAGTTTTTAATGATGACAAAAAGACGTAATAGATGTTCTGTGAATAAAATCAGTGTCCAAATCGTGTACCATTCTAGTACATATGGTGTGGATATTCAACTGTGTAGGCCAGTCTCACTTGCGCTTTGATGGCAGCTGTTAGTATGATGCATATCGGGATGACAGAACCTTATATAACAACATAGTGATGATTTGACATCTGTAGAATGGGAGGGGCGGAGGTTGCGGACAGGGGCTTTATGGCCTGGTCTCTGTGAGTTCTGATTAGCTTCATGTGGCTTCCTCTCGAGTCGTCCGTGGGAAGTTCTGCCAGCCACTTGCGGATGGTAATGAGTTTGAAATAAAACCTGCTAAACTTTTCACACCTATGACACTTGTGAGCACTTGGGAGTTCAAGGTTCGTGCCATACTGGTGGAAGGCAAAGGGTCTCCAGAAAATTTCCTGTAACTTTGTAAGACCTAACATTACAGCGGCCTTGCAGGTGATGTCGTAGTTAGCCGTGGAAACAAGGGAATTGAATCGGGACGCCCAGTTTATTTGACGGCTGGTATATGAATGTCAGTTTGGACGATTGGATTCACAGATACTCCCTGTTCAAGGCTGGGAGTGTGAACCTTCAGCGTGTCGTGGGAATTCATATTCGCCCCACGTCACCACAACCGACCCCTTCATACGATATTACGACTGACTCGATCCAGTTACAGGTTATTCTGAACTAAGCCTTCCGCTGAAATCTCTCAGCACGCATCTTCTGGTCAGAAATTGTTTTTAATCATTTTGCGTTATAAAGTGACCTCAAGTCGACTTTGCGCACTTAAGACAAACACTACGATTGGTTACAACAGTTCCCTTGCTCTGACACTTCATTGGTCGACACTTGTTACATTCATTTGAATTGAACTCAAATTACCCGCTGAAGATTCATCAGTCATCCCCCGTAGCGAGGAAAGGATGACATCTGCAGTGGGAGTGGGAGAATGGGAATTTGTGATATTTAACTGTTGAAAGACAAAAATCCTAATCACTCTGACAGTCTGTCTTACTTGACGATGGAGAAGTAGTTTATGACGCCACCAGGGATCTCCACGACAGCATTCAGGAAGAGATTCAGATGAGGGTTTCCTACCAGAGATGAGGACGTTAGAAACATGCCCAGGTACACCCAGTTGTTCGTGAACCTGCATAAATACACGTATAGGATGCGAGACAAGCATGAATTATAGCGGTGTGATTATTCATTTTCTGATTTATTTATTTCATTGTTGCTTAACGCTGTGCTCAAGAATTCTTCCCAGAGGCGTTATGACTGGCGGTTATTCATGTGGGTGGTGGAAACCAGAGGGCCTGGAGTAAGAAAGATAGATGGGCCGATCATTACAACATTTGTGTGATACGAAATCATGGGTATACTTCAGATAACAAATGGATTAGCAGGTATATTGTAGAAATGAATATCATTTCCAAAGTACCAAAAGGAGTTTCATACACGTTTACTTGGCTATGTTCATAGTGGTCCGGGTATCAGCCCGAGTTGCCTGTATCGGTCTGAAAGACAAGAGCAGATTCAGTTCGAGGGTTGATATCGTAGGGCCGATATTTACCGGCCGGTATCAATATTGCCAGGCTGTAATCTGTTTGTACTTTCGAGCATGCGGGTACTTCATGAGGGACCGGAGGTGATAAATAACATTTAAGTAAATGGCTGAAATACAGATTTTTATCGATTTCTAAAGTTTAACGAACTGCAGTTCACTGAAACTGTCATCTTTGAAGGCTTGACCAACTCCGAATACCATTCCAGAAAAATGTCTAAAACATTTATTTTACATTTTCTTTAAGGTAAGGTCTTACTGAAGGCCAATCTCGCCTGGATTAAATTTACTTTGTTTTCACCTCCAGAAGTCTCTTCATTTATTTATTTGATCGGTGTTTTTCGCCGGATTCAAGAATATTCCAGTAGTCTAGTCTCGTGACTAAAAACAGTGCTATTGACTGGCTCAGAGTTACTGTGATATTACTGACAAACTACGAATAATTTATCATATATGTATGTAATAAAATGCACCTGAGTGACAGAGTCCATGGAACACGACCGTGTGAGGTATAAACTCTTGGCATATGCCATATCCAATTCAGGGTCTCCGTGTGTTATAAATGGGTTGTTTTCGTATTGTGCCGAAAGTGCTTCACTGTAGACTTAATTTGTTGTATGCAGAAGGCTATCGTCTGTTTTCCTCACTTTCGCTTTGTATTTTGCCAGTACGACTTAATTGTTTTGAAGGTTTTCGTTTTACCCTTGCTGTATAAAGACTGAATGCTAAGTCATATCACAAGTTCTAAAATAGCTATATTAGTGTCAGTAACATATACATAATATGATAAATCGGATTCATAGCATGCAGAAAATAACTACCATTCACCTGTTATAACTTACAAAACTCCTGCGCGAATGCGGAAGTTGAATCCATGCAAGGAAGCACGTAATCTCACAAGTTGAAGGACCACTGACTGGAGCAAAAGCTGATGGGACAGCTTTAGATGCTGCACATTTTATGCGAAACTAGAGAACTGAGATACTGGTATCTAGTTATATGTGACACGAACTGCGTATCATGTTGATCCCATCCCAAACTGCTTGGCCATGAGAATTTACATCTGTTTAAGTTCACCGTCAGTTCGCCAAAAACAAATGGTAAAAATTAAGTAAGTAGACTTATTTTGTTAAGAACTAACCATGTGAATATCATGACGATCGTAAAAAGCCGCAGCTTTGGGTGCTTTATCAAATCCACGGGAGAGTCTGTGGAGACAGACTGGAATGTCTCCGGCTGGCACGGACCTCGTGTCTCCGGACTTTCCGTCTGACTCGGACGTCGTGTCTCTGGACTTTCCTTCTGACTCTGGCCTGGTGTGTCCATAAGCTCGATATGAACGGGGCCAAGCATGCCCGGTCTTTCCTTCTGGTTCGGGCCCTGCGCGTCCAGCGTTTCCGTATGGCCCTTATCTGGTTTTTCGAGTAGTTTGGTGTGAACCACATCTCGTGTGCCCAATTTTCCCTCAAGTTTGGCCTCTTTTGTCAGTTGCCTCCCTTCAGGTGATAGCACCAGCTCCCTTGTTAAAGCCTTGTCACACGAGTCCAAACAAGCCTGTACATCTGGATGGTCAACTCTACCGTTAAGTTCAGCAGCCTTGTATATTATCGTTTTGATGGTCTGGAATTTTCCGTTTGCCAGAAGCCAGCGCACTGATTCGTCCAGTACTCTGAATATGAAAGGAAATGTGACATTTAGTCTAAATGACGTTAAAGTGTCAACGATTAGTCGTCTCAGAAGACGTCACGAAGAATTCTGCACGACAGCTAATCGCTCGCATGCCCGTCGTCCGCGTGTAAAGACCGCCTTATTCGTCTTCTCCATCTCCGCGACCGTATCAGGCCAGCCACTGCCACAATGAAAGCTCAATAATAATCGGATTTTCGCTCAGACGGTTCGGAATCACCTCACAGGAGCGAATGTCCGAGCCCGTAGACTATCCCAGGGTATAGACCTTACTTTTCAATGTGCTTCTAAACGGGATTGGGCTGTGTTCTATACTTCAGTTCGTGAGATTCAGCCTGGCACGACAAATGCCCATATCTTCCCCAAAAGCGGATTTGTTAGCATCTGCTTATCCCAAACTTGTGGATCATAACCTCCCTGATTAAGCCATAGTGTGAGAGGTCGTGTAAGTTCTTACTTCTTAAACACTTATGTGAAATTGACAAGAGTGCAGATTTCACCAGTAACGAGTGAACAATTGCCAACTATCACACTATTGTCGATTCTCTGGCTTTCACTCTCTATGCTGTCGTCTTCCATATTGTGTTCCTACTTAAACCGAGATTATGCCGGTAGATTAAGCATCCGCGAGGCTCCCTGCCTTCACGTTAATTTGTAGTGTATTAAACGTGATGACAGCACGCCATTCCAAGTGATTCTAGACCAATGACATGTTAGAAATTGTATTAAATACCACTGGAAAGCTTTACCTAATTCTGCTTAATCATGCTACTATGGGGTGTGTAAGTTGTTACTGCTTAAACTTAGGCGTCGAAACAGACATGCGTATACCAGGCGTCAACCAAAATGGGCGTTCCGAGTGAATAATCCTAAGTCAGTTTCCAAAAGGGGCAAATGACACAAACCTCCAAAGAACTGAGAAATATTTCTAAAATGCTCATGTGAACAGTAAGAATGAAACTTTAAGTGTGACAAACTGACAAGAGGCCAGATTTCACCGGCTACGTGTGACCGTTTGCCAACACTTTCCTCGCTTCCCTGACTTACTTTCTATGCTGTAGTTTTATAACCTTATAGAAACTTATGTCCCCATGTAAGTCTTCCCTAGCTATTGCCACAGGGGGCCGCTGCGGTCGAGGGAATTAGAGGGCAGCGTATTGAACTAATAGCCTCTGCCCAATGCTGCCCTCGTGAGTTCAACCCCAGCTCATGCTAGCTGCCTCTCCGGTCGGGCGTGGGAAGGTCTGCCAACAACTTGCGGATGGCTGTGGGCCTCCCCCGGGCTAAGCTAGTTTTCCTCCCATTATAATGCTGGTCGCAGTTGTATAACTTTAATATTCTTGAGGACGTCGTATAACATCAATCAAATAAATAAATAAATACCATGCCATGTATCTTTACCAATACGCACATCATGTTTGGTATCACCACTAGACACGACAGTGTGAGGATGAGTTGACTATAACGCCAGGATAAGTCACGGCACAGGTAACTCAATCCGGAGAAAACTGTCAGGACAAGTGCCCAATTAAGACTGCCCCACAACTGCAAGTAAGAACGATGGGATACCGGTACCACCTCTAACGTGATCACCGTCGCAACCGTGATGTAACCCTGAAGATCAAAGATAACAAAGTGTGACAATGTCACAGGAAGAAAACTGTTTAAAAATGCTTTAAATTTTTAGGATTATGACTTCTGATATTATATCGCGTGATGACAAAAAAACATTCAAAGAAAACGTCGAACATATTACATTTATGCCAGGAGATTTACGCTAAACTAAAGGGGGCTCAAAAGGGCGAAACATTGTTTTCATGTTATTGTGCAGATATGTTAAATGTGATGACAGTACGGCGTATTGAGTAATTCTAGACCAGTGATACTTAGTATGTTGCACTTAACATGACTAATTTTTTTACCTAATTCTGCTTAAGCCATGGTGGTAGGGGGCGTGTTAATTGTTTCACAATCCCCCCAAAAAGGATATGTTAGCATCTGTTTATCCCAAACTTGTGGATCATAAGCTCCCTGATTAGACCATGGTGCTAGGGTTCGTGCAAGTTGCTGTTTCTTAAACACTTATATGAACAATTAGAATAAAATACTGGCAGAGGCAAACTGACAAGAAGCCAGATTTTACCGGAAATGTATGACCATTTGACAACTATCACACTGTCGTCGCTCCTCTGGTTTACTCTCTTTGCTGTGGCCTTTTATATTAATCGCCATGAAAACTAATTATGATGTACACTATTTCTTTGAATAAAGAGAAAACGAGAAACGGGAAAAATAAGAAAAACAAAAACAGAAAAAAAATCAAAAAAGATTTTGCAGGACATTTTGCCGTACCGCTTGGAATACGCCAACAGCCGTGCGCGTCAAAATGAATGCCAGTGGTGATTGGAGGAAGGCCATCACGACACTGCACACAAATGCCGCCCATATGTTCAGAAGAGAAACCCACTTCCGGCCTCTGCGGTCCGCCACGAACATAAACAGAATACCGCCGATGCCTTGGCCAATGGTAAAAGTCGTCTGGCTCATATCGGCTAGGTACTGCCGGGAGCAGACCAGGTCCCACTAAGGAAGACACAGATAAAGAGAGGGAGGACAAAGGCTTAAAAGCACAGACTAAATATTCCGCCTTCAAACGTCGTAATTGTAAGTTTCATTAACAATGAATATAATTCTCTAGCGAGTTCTTGTGGACGGAATATTCAAAATATCTGATGCTCTGCTTTATTATTGTGCATAATTAGGTCTAACCAGGCCTCGAGGCTATACATCGTGTTGGGAGAAAACAAGACAACAATCGCCGCAGTGAACAGTTGAAATTGCAATCATAGTGCTAGAAGCAAGGTAATTGATTTTGATACTGGCCTAATTAACGCGCCTAGAACATTTCATGAGTCCTCGCGGCATCATTGAAAACTACTGACTGATTCTTTTTAGATGATTCCATAATTTCTTATTTTATATTCTTTCTTAATTCTTTTATTAGTCATTCTAGACCAGGGACGTCTGGTATATTCTAGTTAACATCACTGCATATTTTTTTTACATAATTCTGCTTAAGACATGGAGCTAGGGGACATGTAAGTGGATACTTCTTAAACCCTGATATGAACAGTTCGAATAACACCTTAACTAGAGATAAAAAGCCAGGAAGACGGATTTGTTAGTAAATAGGGTCGGAGTGTCTGTAGTCTTTTATAACGATAAAGACGTAAAGCTGAGATGAATTACGTTGCAAGGAAAAACAACCTATGTATTAACCTAATTCTCATCGCAAATATTGAGTTTCCAGCGGTAGTAATTTATCCCAGTCTTGCATATAAGACTGTCCCCGCCCCGTCACAGCTGCAATCCTGACAATGCAGCGTATACATGCACATTTTACCACTGTAGTAAAGTTGAAATTCCAGGAATACTCTACTGAAGACAAATCATACCGCCTCTCACCTCTGTAACTATGCTGTTTTCCCTGGGTATGTCGTACACAAATCCGGCGTCACACGGAACTGACTGTTGCGTCACAGAATCCAACACCTCACATTGTTGTTGTTGGCTCCAGTTGAGGGACCTGCTCTGCCATGTTGTTTGATTATTGAACTCCGATGAGCAGATAAAGTTAGGCACAGGAGCTGAAATGATGTAATTATGAGGTATTCCTAATGCTCGACAATGTTACTGTATTGATGGCATGCTTTTTTGGACTAGATGGAACAGGGCAGTTGACTATACTCAAACATATCCGGTTATGATGTTCTTCTGACACAGGCGCTTAACCCGGGGTTAGGGACGGCGTATATAAGTATTCATGTGTATTATATCAAGGTGATGCTTTTATACATTATCAGATTATTAAAGATTTGAATAAGTTTGAAACTGAATTGGATGGAACTCAATTAGACTCGGAAAGTCCCTTTATGGTTTACGAGTGGTACACGAAAGTCCGACGGCTCGTTTAGATTCAAATCTTTTGCAGGGTAATAGCAGCTATAAACGAAAGACGGTTTCCTCCCACCATAATTCTAGCCGCTGTATATGTGAAATAATTTATAAGCTCAGACTGGCGTCCTCTCCGGGAATTTCGTGGGAAGACCTGCCAACAATCCGCAGATGGTCATGGGTCATTTCCCTGGGCTCTACCCAGTTTCCTCCCGCCATAATGCAGACAGTCGTCGTATAAGTGAAATGAGCACGGCGTAAAACACGAGTCAAATAAATAAATAAAGTAGCAAAGAAATTCCTTCAATATCCCTCGAGCTCGATCAGGTGGCATGACTCTTGGGCCTCTCATCCCTGTCGTCGTATACAAACCAAGGCCTTACAAACTGCATACTCCAATTTTGCCCTTGCTTCAAGTCCTGTCGGTCCAGACAGATAGTGTGAAACGTGCAATAAAAACCTACCCAAAATGATTATGGCAAGAAGCTGGCAAACTGTAGGCAGACCCAGCATCATCTGCCATGTGATTTGACGAATCTGCCATTTTCCCCACGGATGTAGCGAGAACAGTAGGGAATCCACGTTAATACCGACCTCGTGACTGCAGTCCATGATCATACCAGTGGGCCCTGGACAGATTTAACACACTCTGAGAAGCCAGCCACTAAAACCCGTGGGGTTTGAAGGTTTTACATCTTCGACATGACAATTTTACAAATTGGTACATTCATCGCACAGCTAATACATGGAATCTTTCCACGGAGAAGTCAGTAAATCGTGGGTTTGAATGAATGAATTCGAACCCACGAAAACGAGGCTCATTTTAACGGTAATAACACTGCATCCGTCGTGGCCATGAATATCCCTGTGAGTCTACATGAATCTACAGGAAGACAACTGACAGCAGCCGCATGTACAAAGTATGCAATGGTATAGATTTATAGTTTAAGGAAAAGAAAACATGAAAATGATGCAAAAATCAGATAAAAGAGCCTGAAAATTTATTTGTCGACATAGTGCTCCATATTATTTAGATTTTCTCTTTCAGAAGAACAGAGGATTTGAAAATATTTTTTGTACGGTTGTTGTTTGGGACAACTCTAGGTTTATATTGCCTTTGCGTAATCATGTTATAAATGATGATATTACATGTTTAAAAATACGTTTGCACTAGAATTTGATCTTTTCGTTCAACAAGTTTGTTCAGTTTGGATATTGATCATATTTATATTTTTGATATATTCATAAATATTATGATCATTGAGATTAAATGCACATGTTTGAATTTAAACAACTAATTTACATTCAAATACATTCATTAGACAACAACCATACAAAAATATTTTCAAATACTTTTTTCTCCTGAAAGAGAAAATGAAAATAAATATATCTACAAATAAATTTTCACGCTCTTTCATCTCATTTTGGCATCTTTTTTTATCTTTTCTTCTACTTTAAAGACGTGCCCTCTTTTCCTATTGGATCTACCAGAATGTATGAATCTTAAAAAATGTTGCATACCAAAGGCTGAGTTACCGGTAATGGATATATAGAGCTGCGTAGCAAAGGCGAATTACCATTTCTGAAATGAAGAAATACTGGCGTGTACTTTATGCAAAAGTGTGCTAGCCATTTTGCCAGATGCGACTGGCGTGACCGTGGTATTTCTTCACTGTATACAGTATTTAGCCTACCACGCGAATTGCAGCGGGATGAGGAAACTGTACCATCAAACCTTTATCAACCCTTCTCGCCAGGGGCCGATTCCACAGAGTCATTTCTTACATAAATCAAAATTTAAAGCCTCATAACAGTGTTTAGTTTTTGACATTGGAATTTAAATTTTGACACATTTGCCCAATCATCATATTGATGATATGGTCGAAATCTAAATTTCTAGACCCCCAAAGTAAGGTTGAAAGCCACATGTGAAATTTTGACGGAAATGGCTTTGTGGAATCGACCCCAGTGCTCTCCAAGATGCAAAGTCATTTGAATTAAACATTATCGAACGATTGTAAAAACTTCTGAAAGGAACTGTATGTGAATTCTTAACAACTGAGAACATCAGTGTGCGTTAGTGGTATCCGAATGTCACGCGCGTTCTCCATTTCATCAGTTGTGCCCTTTGTGAAATAGTTTTCAGTTGTGCCCTTTGTAAAATAGTTACAGGTCAGGTGAAACACTGGTGTGTTCTGTTTATGCCAGAGATAGTGTTAGCCCTATATAGTGAAATAATCTGTCAGCACTGATAAGACAAGAAAACATGTCAGAGTGTGGTGTTAGGGTTAGAGTTAGGGTTATGGTTTTTAACCCGCACTCTTTACGTGCAACAAGTATTTGAATCTAATAGGCAACGGCGAATGCGAAATCACGAAAAATTACATGAGTTGAAAAGAACAGACCACATTTAAACAAAGCACAATTCATGTAATAGACCATTTCCTACAGATTCCAAATATTGTCTTCATTATTTTGTTTCCAGCGATTTAATCGGAAATAAATGTTTAGATGCTACGACAATTTCTTTGCATCATACTGAGCAGGTTGAGGTCACGGGTTCTTTATAGGTGCTAAAGATCGTTTATTGCTACATGTCTATGTTCTACGTGAGTAAATATGTAGTACAATACCTATGTCTGTATTTAATGCGAAAATATAACGATTGTAACATATTTAGCGGCAAAATGAATTTGTGACGTCACTTTGCTTCAGTTTGTTTAATAATGGTCCAAAAAGTCCGTCGTTGCAGCTCAGTCTTTATTTCCGTTTTAATTTATCACTGTAAAAACAATTCCAAAAACAATAAGAAAGACAATATTTGAAATCAGCACGAAATAGCTTTTTAGCTGATACGTACTGTTGTCATATGTCATTGCAGTGTGCATGGAACAAGGGAGAGTACTCTAGTTGTCACGACAGCTTAGGACACAGTACCGCTTGTTGGTAATAAACAATTCTATGTCACCCCACTGACGAGTCCATGGGGCCACGACATAGTGGCAGCGGTGAAAACTTGAAATTCGTGTTAAACCTAACGGTAACGATCGCTCCGAGTGAAACAAACTTTGATTGTGAGTCATTGTGGATTGTTTTACCATTATTTCCGTACGATGGATTCATTGAAACCCCCGGAACCGCTCCATTTGGCGAAGGAAAACTGGCGCCGCTTTAAACAAAGTTGGGAGATGTACAGACTGGCATCGGGTGCGCACGAGAATTCCCATGAGGTGCAATGCGCTGTCTTTCTACATGTGATTGGGGACGAAGCATTGGAAGTCTTTAACACCATGGGTTTGTCCAGTGTTTACAGGAAATCACTTGAAGCCGTGATCGATAGTTTTGAGAGACACTGGAATCCGCGCAAGAACATTTCCTTTGAGAGATATAATTTCGGCACGAGATCTCAACTGGACAGAGAGAATATCGATCAGTTTGTCACTGATTTGAAGTCAATTGCTGCTGACTGTGAGTATGGAACTTTGGCCGAAAGTTCAATACGTGATCGCATTTTGTTGGGTATTAAAGACAATGCCTTGAGAGCTAGATTGTTGAGGATACTTAACTTGACATTGACTAAAACTGTTGAACTGTGTAGAGCTCATGAGACTTTGTGCAAGCTCCAGTGAGATGTCAAAGACTCTTATTTAGACTGATGTGGTATAATGCTAAGGCTCAGTATGTACCGGGGAAGAGTCTAGTCATAGCAGACTCATTGTCCAGATCTCCCATGAATACAACCTGTGTACCAGATATGAGCCTGAGGTTGTATGTGCAGCCAGTTGGAGCTAACCTGCAGATCTCAGATCTATATGCTTCACGAAATCAGATTGTCAACTGACAAGGATCCCGTCTTGCAGCAAGTGATCGACAATACCATGGATCGTTGGCTCAGATTCGTGCACAGTATTGATAATGATGTTCGTGAGTTTCACGGTATCCGTGGTGAACTTAGTGTTGTTGATCGACTGTTAGCGCGTGGGACGCATATTGCTATTCCTGAGTGTATGCGGGAGAGAACACCTGAGAAACTTCATCATGGACACCAGGAACTGACTAAATGTTGTGAGCGAGCTAAACAGACAGTCTAGTGGCCGGGACTTACTGATGCAATTGAACGTTTCGTGAAACACTGCCAGCACTGCCATGAAACAATGCGATCTACACCACTACCAGATCGTCCTTGGCAGACAATTGGTGCAGATTTGTGTGAACTGTATCGCGATAATTATCTCGTACTTGTAGACTACTATTCGAGATATGTTGAGACCGCTTACCTACCCACTACAAAGGCCAGTGTAGTTATTGGGGAACTAAAGAACATGATATCTCGTTAGCGTATCGCAGAGACATTGGTAAGTGATAACGGACCTCAGTTCAATTGCAGTGAGTTTGATGCTTTGTGAAAACGTATGGCATCAAGCATGTATCTAGTAGGCCTCACTTCCACCAGTCAAACGGTGAGGTAGGAAGAGCTGTGCAGACAGCAAAGTACATTATCCGTCAGAAGGATCCGTTCCTTGCATTACTTTCGCACATAGACAGTCCGAATGAATTGACGTTGTCAAGGAAAGTTAGGACGACTGTTCCTGCCGTACCCGGTATATTACAGCCTAAATGGCCTAACAGAAACCAGATCCATCATAATGATAACCGAGCCAAATCTGACTAGGTCTATCATTTCAACAAGAGGCATGGTGCAACAGACTTGCCTGCGCTACAGGCCGGAGACAACGTTCGTATGAAACTTGACAACGACACACAGTGGAGTCCTGCCGGTACTGTTGTTAAAGAGTTTGGATATCCGACATCCTACATAGTACGTAACAAAAATAGTGGATTGTACCGTCGAAACCGAAAGCATCTACTTCATGTACCAGGGAACACTCATGTGTCGATCAATCAGGCTGAACCACCTGATTTGACTGTGACTAATGATGCGAATGTACCGACAGCAATCTCTAGTCCGCAACAGTTGTCACCAGATCGTTCTAATGTTGGGGCATCTTATCAAATGTCATCATTTGGACGTCGTATCAAACTGGTCAAGCGATTAGACTTGTGAGTGTAATCTGCAGTTTGTAGTCTAACTGGTGATAATCAAAGTGGACCTTTAAGGTGTTTTCTTTTGAGTTATGTTTGTCGTGTTCAAGGTTTGAAATTAATGTGTACTCTGATGATGTATCGCACATTTCATGAGAACATTTCTTTCAGAAAAGAGTTTGTTTTTATAATTTCAAGTTTCGGCTGGACAATTTCTAAAAAAAAATTAGCTGAGTTCTTTGCTATATCATTTGTGTTGCTGGATCGAAAACCTTCCCAGCTTAACTGAATTTGAACTGTAAACTTAATAGTGGGAGATGTTGTAATATGTCATAGCATTGTGCATGGAACAAGGGAGACTAGTTGTCACGACAATTTACGACACTGTACCGCTTGTTGGTAATGAACACTTTTATTTCACCCCACTGACGAGTCCATGTGGTCACGACACGCACTTTGTTCAAATGTGGTCTGTTTTTTTAAATTTATATCACAATATGGACCATTTTCTATTTAACATTTAGTTTCCAAGCCCTTAGAAAATACAGGAACCGTTTTATTCATCACTCACACGTATGCTTAAGAACAGACATGCATTCCTTACACAGGTATGATTAAACATTACATTCTGTAATTTCTGTATAGCTTCACCAATCTCACCTGAAATATCATCGATAGACCATATTAATGATTCATTCTCCCTGGGCTCTACCCGGTTTCCTCCCACCATAATGCTGGTCGTCATCGTATTAGTGAAATATTCTTGAGTACGGCTTAAAACACCAATCAGACAAATAAATAACTAAATATTACTGATTCTCGCGAGCCCCTCCGATCATCGGCTTGTTATAAGTGACTTTATTCATATTCTGCATCTTAGTCCGGTGACTTAGGCTTCGGTCTGTACCACATCTCTACCTCCTCTGCCGTCTGAGGCAAGATCTTGTCTTTGGTTTCCGGCAGGAAGACGAATACCAAGCTGCAGATCAGCGATGTAGCACTGTATATCACACCGGGTAGCCATGGCGCCACGCGGATCTGAAAATAGAAAACAAAATTGAGAACATACGTATAAATTGATTTTCTGAAAAACTGAATATCTGCTAATTTGCAATGTCAGGCCACGGAATATATATAGATAATGAGTGTAAATAATTCTACACCACTGAAATCTAGTATATTGTATTTAACATCACTGCATTTTTTTTTACCTCATTCTGCTTAAGCCATGGTGCGGGGGAGGGGGTGGGGTCGTGTAAGTTGTTACTCAACAATTAAACAACAATTAAATTATAATCCCCCTAACTGATGTAAACTGACAAGAGACCGTATTTCACCGGTAACGTGTGATCATGCATATGTCAACAATCACACTGTGGTCGCTACTCTGAACAAAACGGCGTGAATCTATAACCGGTATCATTACAATCCTTTACTCGTCCGTAATGTGGACAAAGCCGCACTTACCAGTAATTTAGAGTAGGGCGCTACCATTCCACCAACCCGTGCTGCCGTGCTGGCTATACCCAAGCCCAGGCTCCTGTTACGAAACCAATCAGCAAATGCAGTAGTTAAGATCAATTTCAGGCTCTTAGCCAACTTGATAGGATAATTATGACCCAGCCACACCTTCACTCCCAACCCAATGGGAAGGCGGCATATTTTCAATGCCCATGAACCGCTTGCACAATGGGATCGTAAGCCTAAGTTGACTCTAAAACACTACGATCGCGATCGTAATCTAAACTTACAATCGACAGCGTCTTACACAAAGCTACGGTCGTCATAACTTACAATCAAAAATTAAAGTCGATGTGACTCAGTGGTAAATATTTACAATCGCCCTAAAATTAAATTTGAATACAAATACTTGCCTTCGGTAGACTATTAGTTAGTAATTTTCGACTCGGTTTACCAAGGTGTGCGATTTAATTGTCTCAGAAAGCATTTACGATAAGTTTTTGACACGTTGTTGTTAGTAGCTGCTGAATCACGACGAAGTGGAACTCTTTTGAAAATGAAGGCAAGAAAAGTTTTTGACTGGTACATTGCCCATTATACAGATCACTTTCATGTTCGAGTCAATTTTGGTCTACGATCGCGATCGTAACTTCGAAAACTTACAATCAGCTTACAATTCATTTGTGCAAGAAGCGTAACTTAATTTTACAATCGATTGTAAAGTCAGTTAAAGGGTTTACAATCGATTGTTGCTACGATCCCTTCGTGCAAGCGGGCCCTGAGGTGACACTAAACTACTGAGAAGCAGGACCTTGAACCAATGTTACATCAAAAATTGATTGTAACGTAACGTCTACAATGTTAAAATGTATCGGTTTCTGTTGTAACGTCGCGTGGTGTTTCATGTGACGTCATTATGATGAGCCAGGAAAGGAACATTTAACGTCAATAAAATGCTGTCAGTGTCCTGCTGCCATACGTTTGACAGGTATCCATTTATATCTATTTCACCTTTAAAAGTGTAATAGTAAGTTAAATCTGCGGATCTAAGTCTCCATTAATGTTCCATTTATTAACTTTTAGTATCAGCGTGGTATTAATATAACACTTTCGAACAGAGATATGGTAAATATATCTTGTCTGCACCTCCGACAATTCTTTATAATACAAAGCCCTAACCGAGAACTTTTGAGAGACCTTGATAAGCTACACAAAATGGTCCATATTGCAGCAAAACGCATCATTTCCTTTTCTAGATGGTGCTGCAGTGCTTGCGTGCTATCTAAAATGTGTCGCAACATAGGTCAAATAGTCCTTGGCCACGGACCGCTTTGCTACATGTGGAAATGGATTTTAGGAGTTACCCAGTACAATCAAGTATATGCCTAAAACTGTGACATGTCCTTTCCAGCCCTTCATAATAAATTTAGACTGGAAAACGTGATACTTGTTCACTCACCTGAGGTTTGTGGGGAAAAGTTCCGGTGTGTAGGTAAACATACATCCGAACGCGATAGCGTTACCAAACTTGCCGACAATGGACAACGCTGTAATGGCGACACTGCCGCCAGAATCTGCAACGTATATTGGCCTAGGCGTACATGTTGTCGAGGGTAGTGTTAACATAAAGGACAAATTAGGGATTGTCAGTTTCATTACAAGGCGTAAAGGGATGTGTGTGTTTTCAAATTGATGAGTTTTTCCGGTGAGTTATTCTCAAATTGATACTATACCAAAATGACCAAATGACTGGCATTAAAATTTTGCCAGAAAGTCATGCTTCTAGCACCATGAAATAGAAAAAATGTGTTCGAAATGCATTTTCCCCACAGTGATATGGACTTACAAAAGATCGATGTGAATAGCTTGTGTTGTTATATGTGATTGACGAAAGGAAATTTGGGTGGAGTGTATGAGTGACTTTGCGAAAAGCTAACCCGAAAAAAAAAATTTTTTGTCTTTACAGACAAGGAAACCCACCTGATGTAAGTTGTAAGATCACGCCAGCCAACAAACTCACCGCGGTGATAAAGTTAAAAACAATGGCAGTGTACTTCCGCCCTATCCTGAGCAAAAGAGAAATTTTACTGATTTATTATTTGATTGGTGTTTTACGCCATACTCAAGGATATCTCGCTTATAAGATCAACGGCGACCAGCATTATGTCAGGGGGGAACCGGGCAGAGCCCGAGGGAAGACTCAACCATCCGCAGGTTGCTGGCGGACCTTCCGACGTACGACCTGTAGAAATTTTAAGCCTCCACATCATACAAGATGGCAGGAAGTTAGATGACATCATGTGGCGATGAATTGAACCAATGTCTGGAGAATCGCTTGCTTGCTTGAGGAGGGAAGCCACTGGAGATGATGTGTCGATAATATTCCATTAGTCCTAAAAACTTTAGTGCGCATATTACATGAGAAGCACGTGATGTCCTGCAGCTTGGTGTTGTTTGTTTCTCTCCCGGGAGTGATCTAGATCATTTCACTGATAGCTGTAACCTCTTCAAGGTCGTATGTCAGTTTAATGGGTGGAGGAAACTGGAGTGATAGGAATAAACCATAGACCTTAGACAAGTAGCTGGCATACTTGTCCTATAGCTATGAGACGTGTACGCGAACTCAAAAGATTTATACCATGTTGATAGGAGGCAAGTGATAGCCCATGAACTTCATGTAAGACGACCAAGGAACCAAAACCAGTGGAGCCAAGGGAATCAAGGGTATTCCCTGTTGGAGACGGCCATTTTGTGATATTGCTCGCAACCACCAATCTGTAGGCCGCAAGCCGTCCCCTGATCAGGCCTAGACGCAATGTACACTGTCTTACTTGACGATGGAGAAGTAGGTTATGACGCCACCGGGGATCTCCACGACAGCATTCAGGAAGAGGTTCAGATGGGGGTTTCCTGCCAGAGATGAGGACGTAAGAAACATGCCAAGGTACACCCAGTTGTTACCGAACCTGCATAAACAGGCAGTGCGATACAAACATTACATTAAGATGGTATACCGATATAATTATTTGATCGTTGCTTAATGCCATACACAACAATTTTTATAACGCGTTCTGACTGGCGGTTGGGTGATGGAAACAGGAGACAGCTGATACGATGCGTACAACAGAGGCCTGTCTTATCAAATCAAGGATTACTTAGAATAACAAACTGATTAGCAGGCGTGCTGTAGTAATATGTTGAATGAGCCGATAGGTAAACCAAATTAAAAAGGTTCAGAAGATGGTATGATATACATTTTTTCCTCGCAGTATTGATATTGATTTGTTCATCGGTCCGAGTTCCCTGTATCTGTCTTACAGACCAGAACTCATGCAGATCTGGACAGGTATGTCCGGGCCGATACCAACATGGCCAGGTTTTAGTCTATATACAATAAACAGATAAGGGCATTTTTTTTTCTGAATCACAGCTTTTAAGGTACAAACTCTTGACATGGATCATATTCAGTCAGTGTCGCGTGGTGGAGCAGACGTGAGTCACTCATCTGAATTCATCACGTGCGTAATCGAACGTGTCGCCATGGTATACATGTACTTGGGCCCCGGGTACATTACTATTATCCCATATCAGACAAAATCCTCTGCTTTTGACTGGACAGTAACGGTCACGTGACCGACGCGTATAACTGTACCCTTCAGCAGATGCTATATGCGTCTGATGACTCAACAGCAGGGAGAACGCCATGACATTCAGTTAGAATGTGACGCAACCATGACACCAACGGCACATCGTCACAAAAGAATATTGAATGAACATTGTTAATGACGCTATGACGTCATAATTCCCAGATGACTGGTAATTCAAAGCTCCTCGGTGCGACAGGAAATTACTGTTGAAGCTTCTTTTGTTCTTCAAAAAACAAATTTCAGTATAGTTTTTAGAGTCATCCGCAGGATAAATTAGGTACATGGTTACTGAGAGAACGGATACGGAACAATATGGAATCTGTAAACCTCCTATTGGTCTCCGCTGACGCCTCGCCCAATATCAGGCTTACAGACCCCATATAGTTTCGTATTCTTCCACTCAGTAACCATGTAACTAATAACATCTATTAGCAATCGATTGTTTTCATATTGCCTTGGTATTAGCCTGAGATTTGCCGTATTGTCCCAATAAATAAATACCCAAATGCCAATACCGAGTCAACGCATAATGCTCACCTAATATCTTTCTTAATTGATCTTAATTGTGTGTGAGTATTGGGTTAAGGTCGCTACATTTCCAGTACTAGTTTTCTGGTTGTAAAATCGGTTTTGTGTAGACTTCATTAGTTGTCTGCTTTCCTCATTTGTGAAGTCGCCTTATCAGTCATTCCTCGCTATCCTTACACACTGTCACCCTGGCGTACAAGACCTACCACTTGGCCAATTTAACTTTCAATTCTATCACGACAACCTTTCTTTCTACGTTTTGTTTTCTGTTTTCAACGTGTAGTCAATAAATTTAGAACTTGTTATAAAACATAAGCTCCATCACGCGTTAGAAATGGCTATATCAATGTCAATAATGGATTCAGAGCAAGAAGGAAACCACCGCGCCATTAACCGGGTTGACAAAACTAATTAGTGAAGGCAGTAGCAATTTGCAGAAACTGAATGGATTCAAGCTATCACTCGATCTCACTGGCCAAAGGCCGATTGGCTACAAGAGCAGAAACAGGCAGTATCGTGCATTGTGCTAGACTAGAATTGTGAAAATGGTATATGTGATATGCTATATACATGGCAAGCTATATGGCAATGTGAATTATAAGGTAAATCACTTAAATTCACTCTCAGATTCGATAAAACAAATTACAACTAGATCTGTTGTGATGCAAACCACGCGAATATCATGATGGATGTGAAAAGCCGGAGCTTTGGATGCTTCATCAACTCCGAGGGGGAATCTGTGGAGAGAGACTGGAGTGTGTCCTCTATCTCAACATGAACGGAGTTGAGTATGTTCGGTTTTTTCGTCCGGCTAGGACCTTGCGCGCCCAGCGTTTCCGTATGATTCTGATCTGAAGTCTCCGGTAGTTTGGTGTGACCCGCATCTCCTGTGTCCATTTGTCCCTCGGGGTCTGCTTCATTTAGTAGATGCTTCCCCTCAGGTGACGACACCAGTTCCTTTGTTATGGCCTTGTCACAAGAGTCCAAGCAAGCCTGTACATCTGGATGGTCAACTCTACCATTAATTTTAGCAGCTTTCGACACTATCGTTCTGATGGCCTGGAATTTTCCGTTCGCCAAAAGCCAGCGCAGTGATTCGTCCGTTGTCCTGAAGGAAAAGATTGGAACTTGGTCTTAATCATTAATCCTTCACATTGTCTCAAATCGATGTATCTTCGCTGTGAAAATTATAATTTAAAAGGCGGTTATTTCATCTAGTCAATATAAATATATGCTTATTCCTTGTTAAAACGGAAACATTAAATTTAGAAAATTAAATGAATTAACAAGAACTGCTCTACATATAGATAAGATTCGATAATATAGATTAAAATATTATTAAATAAACATTTTTTATCATCCTGACGTTACTTACTTTCCGATACCTGTATGGAATTTTTTTCAGTATATAAACTGTTGGGAACTAATTAATATTTCAGACACTAATTGTAGAAAGCATTCAAAGACTCAGTCGATGTTTAGATCAAAAACGTATATCGCTTCCACAACAATTTTCAATGCGCCTACCGACGTGGGAAGGCCCACCAACAACCTCCTGATGGCCGTGGCTTTCCTCCGAGCTCTGCCCGCGGTTTCTTCCCACCATGATGCTAGCTGTCGTCGTATAAGGGAAATATTCTTGAGTACGGCGCACAACTCCAACCGCACGTGGGAAGGTCCGCCAGCAACCAGCGGATGGCCGTTGGTTTCCCCGGGCTCTACCCGGTTACTTAACCATGATGCTGGCAGCCGTCGTATAAGTGAAGTATTCTTGAGTACAGCGTAAAACACCAATCAAATAAATAAATCAATAAATTACCTACGTACATCATGTTTGGTATAACCAGCAAACACGGCAGCGTGATGATGATTTGACTGTAACGCCAGGATAAGTCACGGCACAGGTAACTCAGTCCGGCAAAAACCGTCAGGGAAAACGCCCAGATGAGATTACCCCATAGGGACAGGTAAGAGCGATTGTTTACTGGTACCAGCTCTAAAACGATCACTGTCACAACCATGATGTAACCCTGAAGGACAAATACAACAATGCTAGTGGAATAGTTATTAAAATGGGAGTAAAGGTTTAGGTATTTATACTTTGTGACATAAAACCATGTGATGGATAAAATAATAGTAGGATGAAAACGTCGACTAAATTACTGTTTTTTCTTGGAGGTTTACGCTGAAAGAAAAGGTGAACAGAAGGGCCATGTCCATGGAAACCAATTATGATGCATCACTGACTGAAGGGAAAATCCCGTCCAGTATAGACATCATATTCGAAGTATATCCACTGAAAATCCTAAGTATAACTTTGTTTGCAGAACTTCTCATACCGATTGAAAGATACCAACAGCCAGACGCATCAAAATCATGGCCAGTGGTGATTGGAGAAAGGATATCACGACACTACACCCAATTGCCGCCCACAGATTCAGAAGACACACCCACTTCCGACCCCAGCGATCCGCCACGAACATAAACAGACTACCACCGATGCCTTGGCCAATGGTAAAGGTCGTCTGGCTCATCTCGGCTAGGTACTGCCGGGAGCAGACCAGATCCCACTGAGGAAAAAAACAAAGAAATATGGCTGTCTGAATAAAAACGCAAGCCACATTGCATATTCCTTCAGACGCCTTCACCGTGAAATTCATTTCACCGAGTATAATTTTCTTGCGAGCACATACAGGCGGAATATTCAAAATATTAATTTATTTATTTATTTTGTAATTTACGTTGTACTCAAGAATATTTCACTTATACGTCGACTTCTAGCATTATTGAAGAAGAATACAGGACAGAACTCGGTGGAAACTCACGACCACCCGCAGGATGCTGACAGACTTTCCCATATACGAGAGGAGAGAGACCCCAGCATGAGACAGACTCACAGCGAGCGCATTTGTGTCAAAATATCTCATGCTCTGCTTCATTGTGTGTAATTCAGTCTAAAGTGGACTCGGGGAAGAGCATGCATTATGTTGAGAAAAAAAATCGCGGCAGCGAACAACTGCAACTGTAATCAAAGCACAACTAGCGTTGATTTGGATTCGGATTAATTTTACGGCCCTACAACGTTCCATGAGTCTTTCTAGCATCGTTGGAAATTGCTGCCTGTTTCATATTACAGGATTCAGTCCTACTTTCCATTTTTACATGCCAGACTGAAAAAAAGGTATAACACCAGACTGGAGGGACAAAAACAAGCTTGGCTGAAGGAACACCCAAAACCAGGTCAGAAAAGGACAAAGTCGGGATGGACAATTAAAGACGTAATGCTAGGCGGGATGAACACATGAAGCCAGACTGGAGAAAAGACATACAACGCTATTGCGCAAGGACTTAAATCCAGACTCCTTTGACTTCACGACAAGCAAATGCATTTGACATAGTGAATCGTGATATTCGTCTGCTTAAATTACACCACCATGTTTTCCAAACTTTATCACATGATTGGCTGAGAAATTACTTGTTGAATCTCTTGTACCTGATCACGGGAACCTTTCTCGGCCCTTTAATATCAAATATGGTGTCCTTTAACGATTCATGCTAGACCCTTTACTCTTCCTTCTTTATTTATTTGATTACAGTTTTACGCCCTACTCAAAAAGAGTACTCACGAACAGCTGGAGAGGAAGACAGAATACGCTGAACGATATACGACACTTCACTTCCCTCTGTACATGTCTTTGAGGCAAAAAATCCAATGATAATGAGTTTAAGAAAAATACAAGATTGGATAGCGTGCAAGCAGACGTCGTCTATCATCATGGCTTAAGTAGAATTAGGTAAAAAAAATGCATTGATGTCAACTATAACATATATCATGGGTCATTGGTAAAAAGTGATTCTAATACTGACAACATTACCGTGCTAACTTCTTATATTCACATCCCTTTTTAGTTCTTTGGTAGTTTGTTTTGAGCTTTCTCTTTTTCGAAATTGCAAATATTATTAACCTGCAACGTCAGTTTATATGATTAGTGATTGGAAAACTAATATCTGTTATGATATAAAAGACTACACAACAAATAGCCAACATCGATAGTTTAAATACAAAGGCAGGCTGGATGAAAGCATAAAGTCAGACTGGACAACGACAAGAAGCCTGGTTGAATAAAGACAGAAATTTATGTTGGACCAGGATAAATTTATCGTTTGATTGTTGTGTAACGCCTTACGCACAAGTTTTCACTTTATATACCATTGGTGGTCAATTTTATGGGTGGAGGAAACCGGGGTGTCCCGGAATAAACCACCGGCCTCTGGCAAGTATTGCGGCAAAGAGATGAAGCTATACACATCATAAGGGCTTAAAGCTAGGATGGTAAAAGAGATAAAGCCAAATTGCATAGATACAAATATAGGCTGGAACAAGACATGAAGTCAATCAGTGCACAGACAAACCACCAAGCTGAATTAAGGCACCAAATAAAGCCGGATTAAGACGCTGAATGTCCGTATGAATGAAGACATAAAGTCCGGTTGAATACAGGTGGACAAAACCAGAATTGAAGAAAACAGAAAGCTTCACGTAGGTTAGAAACAAAACCGCCAGAAACCTAGGCACACAGCCATGGGGAATCAAGACAGTGGCTCGCATTCCATCCTCACCTCGGTAACAATGCTGTTTTCCAGGGGGATGTCGTACACAAATCCGGCGTCACACGGAACTGACTGTTGTGTCAGAGGATCCAACACCTCACACTGTTGTTGTTGTTGGCTCCAGTTGCGGGACCCGCTCTGCCATGTTTGGTTATTCAGTTCCGATGAGCAGATAAAGTTAGGTACAGGAGCTGAAATGATGTAATTATGAGGCATTTCTAATCCTCGACAAACTTCCTTTTTTTGGTTGAGTTACATTCTTCTGTGACCATTTGCCAACAATCACACTGTCGCGGCTGCTCTGGTGTTTACTCTTAAGGCTGTGGTCTTTTATATTACTTGAACACATCCGAAAGAGTTATTCATCTGAGACATGTGTCATAAACACGTGTATATTTACACTTTACCCCACACCCACTTGTCAGCTGCGAATGGTTGACATGATTAGCTTTAAAGACCTCTGGCGATTTGCTTCAAAGTTTTACAGTTGTATCTAATCCTGCTTAACGCGAGGCTATGGGCTGTATAAGGCTTCACCTTAGCATGATGTTTTTATGAACAGTTGCAATTAAAGCATGTACAAACCATAAATGACCCTTAACATCTGTGTCTCGGTGATGTCTGATAGTATGAACACTCGGAATGAAAACCTACTATTGTGGCCAGAAGCCCGTGCACGTGCAAGAAAGACATACCCAAAATTATAACGGCCAGGAGATGGCAAGCTGCGGGTAAACCCAGCAACATTTGCCAGTTAATTTGACGAATCTGCCATTTCCCCCACGGACGTAGCGAGAACAGGAGAGAATCCACGTTAATACCGACCTCCTGACTGGAGTCCATGATCAGACCAATGTGCCCTGGACAGGTCCAGCTCACTATGTGGAGACAGTTACAAGGGCTATACAGGTTATAGCCCTTGTTTCATTACAATGTTACAAACTGGTATATAGAGGGCAGATGCATGTGACCTGGTCACGAAGTTCGAGAATCATAGGTTTGAATGGTAATATCATGCTACATCCATCGTGGCCATGAATATTCCGGGAAGAATATACGTGACCGAAACCTGCTTGGAATAAGATGAGAGATAATTGAGAGCCGCTGCAGGTATTAAATATGAAATACATGGAGGTAGGCTTATGACGTAAAAGACGTGTCCACGCCTGCTCTGGATCTACCTTCACAATTGTGCCTTAACAGATGTTGCATACCAAAAGTCAGTGTACATATAGGTCTGCGTAGCAAAAGCCAATTGACATCTCTGTAATTGAGAAACACTGGTGTGAATTATTGCATGCAAAAAGTATGGTAGGCCGTGAATGTCATTTTTATTTAAAGTATTTAGCCTGCAACTCCATTTTGCAGCGGGTTGAAGAAGCTGTGCCACTAACCTTTGTCAACCCTACTGGCGAGAGCTCTCCATGTACACAAGAAGTAATGTCATTTTGAATTACCGGTATTTATTGCTGAATCATTTACAACAGCATGTGGATTCTTAACAACTCCAAAGGTCCCATACGGAAGATTTGTAACCTCAAGCGCACATTCAGTACAATGGCATATGTAGTTGGGATCTCTATACTTCCTAAATAACAAATAGACAGAAATTTCTTAAAAATTGTCTTTATGTTCGCTACAATAAGCTCATTGTTGCATTAACGTCAAGAACAACAAGAACTCCATTAGTTCTATAATTTATATAGCTTCCATACATGACACGTTTCAGTTTTCATTGATTTGCTGGATATTACGTCGAGGTCTTCCGAAAGGTTGTTCTAGCAATCCACCTTGTAGACAGACATTAATGCTCTTCCTAAGTGCAAACAAGTTCTGGAGGATCCAATTGTGCAAGAGGTACTTGTCGCATGGAAAAAACGGGACTCCCAAAAGCACATACAATATAAATACGTACCGCTCCCCTCCCCACCGGATTTCTCTCTCTCCGCTTTTAGATTCGTTACAAAGATCTAATTTGCATAATTTCGTCGATAATAGTATTTGTTTTCACAAACATGACACAAACAGGTCTCTGTTACATTAACATCAAAAGCAATAAGGCTTTCCTTGGTTTACGATTCATAAAAGTTACCATTCCTTGTATTTCTCATAAATAATAGGCCTATCTAAATGAAATTCGGTGATACCATTAACCAACAGTGCACAGTTATTCCAGTGGTGTGGATTGCACAGCTCCTTTGGTTGCCCTATACATTTGCACATTTGGAAATTTGCAAATGGGAGTGGTCTTAACCAGTTTTCAGCACCACAACTTGGGCTATGTCCAGGAAGTGTAATCTCTGATAGCGATAACAGTGAAAGATCGCTAAATTGGTAAGCACATGCTTGAAATGTAGTTGTAACCTATGTAGTTGGGCCTACGGTGTCAGAGACAGGTAGCATGGCGCAGCAAAGGCGTTTGGAGTGCGGTGTTCCTTTGTGTAGGCCACATTTTGAAGTGAAAAATACAATACGCCTACTGTTACATTTATATCTAGTGCTAAAAGTTTCATGAAAGATATAGGTTTACATGTACACATATTGGTCTACAACGGTAGGCGTTTTAATAGACAAGGCCCGGTTATGTATGTGCACGGAAATAAATAAACTCTTGTGTTGAAAAAAAAAAAAATGGATTTGATGCGAATTTCATCAATTGGGCCAACCATAAAGGTCTATATACACTATACACAGGCCTATTACATTTACACGGGGGTCCTACGTGACTCGGTTAATTAGCTCGCCACCGCAGTATAATGAGCCAGATGCCTCCCACCAAAGTGGTGACTCAGAGTTCAAGCCCAGCTCATGTTGGCTTCCCCTCCAGCCATACTTGGGAAGGTCTGCCAGCAACCTGCGGATGTTCGTGGGTTTCTCCCGGGCTCTTTCCGGTTTCCTCCCACCATAATGCTGACCGCCGTCGTATAAGTGAAATATTCTTGAGTAGGGCGTAAAACACTAATCAAATAAATAAATAAATAAATTAAATACATATAAACGTACATGTTGGTGCCCTATACAATATTCTAGCGGGGAAACTCCCGGTCAAGATTGCATTGAGCCTAGTTAGAATCATTATGTAGAATTCACATGTGTGTGATATAGGCACATTGCCAAATCCATGCATGCAAATTTTACCATATCCGGATACTATGTTTTGATGGAGTCAGATTGACCTGACACAAGTTGGTCACAAAAAGGTTATTTTTGCCTTGACCCATTCGCTAGGGCTATCCTGGTACGTGAATAGTAGGGGCTTTCCGATACCTTACGCGATGTTGTTGTTGTTTTGTTGTTTCAGAAACAGAAAGCGGAAGAGTCTCCTATTCCTTAATTATGACACTTCGTCCAATAAGGTTGTTCCTAGGTGGGAGGTAACATGTGTGTTTCCACATGGAAAACAAAAAGTGATTCATTGTGAAATATAGGGTACTGCCGTATTTGTATTTTTTATCAACCCAAATTTTATATGGGGACACGCATGGCCATATCTAAATGAGGACATGGCTGTGAAATGATTCAGGTTTTAAGAACCTGCCATACAACTCTCGCTATTGTTATCCAGAATGAAGGTGATCTCACGGATTTAGCTGTCATTTCATAACCCAGTCAGCCATGCCCTTGAAACTTGGTCAAGATAAATATATGTGGAACATTTTGCATCAAAAATAAACACTATGGCTCTAAAGACAACGGAGTTGAAAAATTCTCAACATAATTTTTGAGGCTACACAGTTCCATTCATGTCCTCACCTCTAACAGCGGTAACAATGTACTTGAAACATTCCAACAAACTTCCTCTACGCAGTGTTACTAATATTTACACTTAGCAACAGTTATAACCTCTCTAAGTAACAAAAAGTTTAATACCTACTCTCGCTGGCAGCCATATCATTCCGCGAAGTCATCAAAACAACAATAACTCGGTCGAAAGTAGCCCATTTTCAATTCGCGCTCCTCTACCCAAAATGTCTCATTTACAAACCAGTATCGTGTATTATTGTGCTGAAAAACATTGTTTTGCAAGCTATCCAATGGTCAGTAGCAATAGAATACGCTCAGTGCATGAGTCAAACTTCGATAAAGATTGTAAACATTGTGCACCATGTGGCCAAAATGCTTGGAAATGGCGTTTATTGTAGGTGTTTGGATTTTTATTTTTTCATGGAGTTAAGAGGTATTGCTGGTATATGCTGGAATGTGTTGGTAGCACTGTATAGACAGTGTTCCGAGGAATGTTTCTAGTAGATTTATATTGGTGCTGGAGCTAAGGGCTCTGAAAGGTAAGTTGAACATCTGATCAATTGTTTGTGTATTGCCAATACTGTTGATTAGTACTGCAAAATATTCTTCAATGTCTGTTGCATATGTACCCCAAAATTCAAGGTTCTGTGTGCCATGATTCCAAAATAACAGCCAAATCTGTGAGAAGGCCTGTCCAATGGCAGAAGTTTGCACCACTTGTGTGATTTCCCCTTAATGCAGCTGTTTCAGTATTCGTGCCTTTGCGCATTGTCATTGTTAATCTTAGAAAACAAGATCGAACAGTTAACAATCAGATTTATTCATATCATAGTTTTTGGAAAGTTTTACTCATAATAAACTGATTTTTGGTTGGCTTTTGTTTGTAGAAGTACGTGTATATTTCCTATAGTACTAATGGCCTGTATGAATATCACAAGGTAATTTCTAGTTTCATGTGACACCTTGCATTGTGCTTTCCTCCAAACATATAACCGACTGCCATCTTGTAATCGAAAAAACTTCAGACCACAGTTTAAGGGTGGCATTAGATTCTTCTTAAATACACAAGAACCTTAATGCTGGAAGTTGAAATATTTGTGCACATTTTGCCACAACTGCTACTGAGCATTACCTCACCATTCTCAAGTAAATCTTATCAGAAGTAGAAAATATGGTAATGCTGCCATGCTTTTTACACGTAAATCTGTGTCAACAAGGCACGTAAGCCCAGCAGCAGTTGACCTCATAAATGACGTCATATCTTGAAATTTTCATCCATACTAAACAAATCTACGCCTTCAATCAATTTGCATAAAGGTCAACCACGGAGACACATGCGCAGGGAGCAACAACACAGTTTATTAGGTCACGCTGTCAACAACGCATGTGAGCGTATTAGCCACAGATGTGAATTGTCTTTGATTTACTTGTGGTGAAAGTTGCAGAATGTAAACAAATTTGGCAAGGAAACAGAGAATGTCTTGGTGAGCATAATTTATCTCAATTTTACCTGGTTCATTCATGTGTTGGTTCATCTTGCACAGATTTTTGTATCGCAGACTTTCTCTGCGCTAAACTATTTTTAAATACCATTATTTTAACCTGCATGGCTCTGCGGCTGTGATCTACTCCTAACCCCATGTTAAAAGTTCACAGCCTAGATCCTTGGCTAAATTGAACTGTACCTGAGTATAACATAAACAATAATCAATCAATTTTACAAATTAGTTATGAAATATCATATTTATCATAATTTCAAATCAGATACTGTGATCACTGCTACAATAACCAGCTGGCAAGCCATCCTCTAGCTTATTGTTGTATTACGCAGACAGAGTACTGTAGGTTATCTCGAAATATTATTTGCACATTCTGCAATCACTGTTTTTTTTTAACTTTATTTTTAATACCCTTTTTTTCCACTCCTCTCTTACAGTACCATACTGGTTAGGTCTGTGATTCCTGTGTTACAGTACTGATTAGGCCTATGATTCCTGGTTGCAGTACTGGATAGGCCTGTGATTCCTATGTTACAGTACTGGGATAGGTACATGCTATCTGCCTGGTTTCTAACATATGTGGAACCTAGGAAAATGACGCAGTAAAATGGCGATAGAGTACATTATAGGTCAAAGTCTCGATGTAGGATTAGATTTGCATCTAAGCTCAGATTGGTTGGCCATGTGATTCTTATATTACAGTACTAGATAGGCCTGTGATTCCTATGTAACAGTACTGGGTAGGCATATGATTCCTCTGCTACATTACTGGAAAGGCATGTGATTCCTTGATCTGTTACATTTCTGGATAGGCCTGTGATTTCTCCATAAGGATAGGCAAATGATTCCCCTGTTACATTACTGGAAAGGCATGTGATTCCTTGATCTGTTACATTACTGGATAGGCCTGTGATTTCTCCATAACATTATTGGATAGGCCTGTGATTCCTCTCATATAGTATTGGATAGGTCTGTGATTCATGTTGGAGTGCTGAATAGGCCCATGATTCCTCTGTAACATTACTTGATTGGCCTGTGATTCCTCTGTTACATTACTGAATTATGGCTGGCCCTGTGATTCCTTTGTTACAGTACTGGATAGGCCTCTCATTCCTTTGTTACATTATTGGACAGCCTATGATTCCTCGCTTACATTACTGGACAGGCCGGTCTTGTGATACATGTGTTACAAAACTGGATAGGCCTGTGATTCCCATTACATCACTTGATGTTACATTAATAGATGGGAATGTAATCCCGTGTTACATTACTGGAGAGGACTCCAACTCTTCCATTAAGTTACTGGACTGGACTGTCACACCCCCTGTTACACTGTATCAGGCTCTGCACTACTGGATCAGAATTTCCCTTTTAGTGCATGATGTTTAGTACAATGTACTACTTGTTGTTTTCTTTCTTTCCATTTCAGTGAGTCTTAGATGATGTGAAAATATTTTGATCATTCTTGAAAGATGACCTGTAAAAGGGTACGTCGTGTGCATGTGTCAAGGGGCTTATATGGAAAGAAAAGAAGGGAAATTTGTAAATTTCTTTACTTATCTGTACTATTTGAAAAATTACAGAGAATATTTATGACAGCTTTCAGTGGCATGTGCATGTAGATGTTCATCGTATTATAGACCATCCAATAAACTTGTTGGGTTTGTTGGTGATAAACTGCCAAAAAAACTGGTGGCAGTGGGCCTTGACCAATGAGGTGGCATGCTGGAAACCAGCTCTTGTCTTTATACCTCAGTAGTTGTGCTGGTCTCAAGTGTCCTTCAGCATAAAACTGACCCACTATAATATACACAGGGAAAAAAAAACGCGTGTATTTTGTGTGAGATATGAAAACAACTTTTTTGCAAGGAGTATACAGACCAACCACATAGCCATTTTGTTTTCTTTTGTTTTTTGTTTCAGCCTCGCCATGTTCTTTCTTCATCATCAGAGGACTCTGAATCAGACAGTGATGATGAGGAGTTGGCGACATTCTTCTCAATCACAAATCTGAGATGTTTCTCCAGACTGGAGAGGAAGAGACTAAGAAACCTGAAGCAGAATTATGAAATGTTGATGTCTATGGGTAACTCTGTTCTGTTACTCTTACAAATTTGTATTTACATCTATGAATAAATACATCACTTAACTCTCCCAAACCAGTGTTAATTTCTTTGAGTAATCACTTCATTTCAGACCACCTGGTTGGCCTGAAGAGGTTAGGGCGTAAGCCTCAAGGTCAGGAGATCCACAATCAATCCCGGGTCGGGTTATACCAAAAACTTTAAAAAAGATATTTGTTTCTGCCTTGTTTGGCGCTCTTCACTAAGAGGTTAGAGCAAGGAAACAGGACTGGTCGGCCAGGTGTCAGTATAGTGTGAAAGGATAGGGTGTTATGTCCAGTGTCTTCGGCATGATGCTCCAGTGGCGAAAGCACGTTGGCAACATGGACTCGCCCTCCCACAAAGAGACACAGCACATTTACATTGTAAGGACTCCTTGTCGTCGTGTTGACTGAAAAATTGTTGAGTATGACTTAAAACCGAAGCATAAATACATACACACACACATCATTTCACTCTTTTAAGTCTGTATATTAACATCTACGGTTACACACATCACTTAACTTTTCCATGTATAAGTTAATGTCTATGAGTAAACATTTCACTTTTCAAAGTGTGTGTTAAAGTTTGTGGATGTGTACATCATTTAGCGATACTAATTCTGTGTTAACATCTGTGGGTAAACACAACACACTCTCCCAAGTCTATCGGTGTCTATACGCAAACATACATGTATCATTTAACTCACCCTATTCTGTGTTAACATCTGTGAGTAAACACATCACTTAACTCTCCCAAGTCTGTTTTAACGTATATGGGTAAACTTCATCACAGGTTGGGACACAACAAATATCAAAATCTGCCACTGGCTTCCACAGATAACAAAGCATGTCCAGCCAGGGAAGAAAAACTGAAAGGGATTTCCTATGTCTGTGGGTTTTTTTCAGTCGTGCTTAAAACTAGCATATAACTATCAACTTTTGCTATGTTGTCACTCAATATTATTTATGTTTTTCAGGTCTTTTGGTTGAAAAACCTGATTTTATGAAACCAAAGAAGAAACGCCTATGTCAAGAAAATGAAGAGACTCAGTGGAAGGGGGATAACCCAGATGGCAGTGATCCAGAGTGGACCCCAAGCATGGATTGGGTGGAAGTTTCAACAAGAAACAGAAAAGGTTCAAGGAATTTCTTGGATGCAACTCTCAAATATTCAACTTTCAACAATGCAACTGTCAGCTGATCAGAAATTTTATACCTCTTGTTGATCGTATGTATGATTTTTTTTCTTTTTTTACAATTTTTGTAAGTGACTAATGGTACATTAAGTACAGTATAAATGCAGCCTCTAGTTAATATTCACTAGCTTCAATGGATTTCCATATTCACCTCAGTTTCTTGTCTATTGCCACAAGTGAGCTACAAGATGGCGCTGTTGAACTCTTCAGGAAACCAAATCAGTGATTTTCTTTTCTTTTCTTGTAATGTTAAAATTATAAATGGTTGGCAAGAATGTCCATGTAAAGATGTTTGAAGTTACCCTCATTCTCCTTTTGTTTTCTTCGCAGCAAAGACTGCAGGGAAATGTGTTAGAAAAGAAAAGGTGAGTGTTATAATTTATGCAGTTTGAAAGAAACTGCAATATTCATACACTTGTAGGGTGCTTTCATGGCCGAGGGGGTGAGCGCGTTAGTGCAGCGTAGTGATCGATCCAGGAGCTTCCCACCAATGCGGTCGCTGTGAGTTAAAGTAAAGCTCATGCTGACTTCCTCTCGGGTTGTGCGTGGGAACATTCACCAGCAACCTGCGGATGGTCGTGAGTTTCCACTAGGGCCTGTCCAGTTTCATACCACTGGACAGTAGTTGCCATCGTGTACGTGAAAACTATTCTTGAGTATGGAGTAAAACACCAATCAGACAAATAAATAAACAAATGATGAAAGTAAACCTGAGACTAACATCAACAGCAGATTATGGTATCAGTGTTATCAGTGTTGCTCCTAAAGCAGACTATGAGCCTGTTGTTGGCTTCAGATTCTTCACCAGTTTGGACCTGTTTGAAAATGGCTTTTTGTTTCTGTTCAAAACTATCTAGTTTACACACAAAGATGACTTCCAGAGAGTGTTTATTAATGAGGTCAATTCCTAAAATCTCTTTCGCCGGGGAGAACACAACATGACGTGGTCTAAGACAAGGGAGACAACAAGCTTTTTTTAAACATGCCACTTATGACAGCAAGGTCAACATAGAGATTTGTAATAAGTAGATTCTTTACAGAAAAATTAAAATCAATCAGAGTGATTTATAGTTTAGTGGTGTTTAAGAGTTTGCGAAAAAATGCTTTTAATATGTGTCAAAGGGAATGTTACACAGTATTATTCCTTTGTTCATTATATCATACACGCATAATATCTTGCCCCTCTTTTTTTCTGTCAGTCAAAGGTAGCAGAGCACAGTGTGGTTGCTGGTTCATGTGATGATATGACCTTCCCTTCAGACATTACCATGCCCCAAGAAGACTCCAGTCCACCCAAGACTCGGCCAAGCACTAAGCTTAGAAGATTTATACCAGCAGACAAGGAGGAATTCTGTACGTTTATCAACTTAATAAGTTTTGCACTTCACAAGATCTTGCTTCCGTTGACCCTTATAGTGACTGAAGTTGTAATGTAATAATGACATTGCTGTCAAGGCAGTTTGCTTTTCATTTTATGAAGACCATCATTAAACATATGTTCATTGGGTTACGTAACCCCACCAGCCCTGCAAAAAATGGCTTTTGATAGAAGTTTTTTTTTGTGTGTTTATCTCAGTTTTAATTTCCTGAAAATCCCTATCTTTCTTGTTTGCCAGAATGAAAACAAGGCATTCCCAACCAGTTCACTTTTTTTATTGATGGGGTTGGTGTACACCAAGTAAACAAGTTTGTAAGAATGGCCTAATTGATGATATATATACATTGTATTTTTTTGCAGCTATTGGTGATGTTCTATTCAAATCATGCATCCAAAATATTGCCAACAAAGTCTTCCATCTTCTTTCAATGCCTCCCTCAAATCTGCGTTGAAAAAACATGTGTCGGTGTGTGGATGATCAACCTTTGACCTTTGGTACTGTGTCCTTGAATCTTTCCAATCATGAGGATTGTCTTGTAGATCTGTACCTAGCAAAAAACTGTGGGGTTATGTAGTTTCTTTTCACTTTCTTCCACTCATGGTCCAGACATGAATAATTCATGAGAAGCATGTTAAAATAATATTAAAATCAGATACCGGTAAACTAATATTCTATGTTGGTCACAAACCTGGTGTGAGCTGTGATTCAAGTGGCACAGTTTGCTTGATATCATTCATGTGACCACCTTAATGGGCCACTTTAGAGGGTGTGTTTTTTCAGAAATGTGATTAATTTATTAATACAAAAATCTTTAAGTGTTGGCATGAAAAGTGTCATTTTAATGCCTCTGTGCTTTTCAAAGTGCCTTTTTACATGCCTACATGTAAGTTTAGATGCAGCACAGGACGCCTTTGAAGTAGGCAAATCTATGATAACTGACCTGCCTGTCTTCCCTCAGAGACCACCTTGGTGGCCTAGTGGTTAATGCGCCCGCCTCGCCCTCGGGGTCGAAAGATCCAGGTTAAAGCCTGGGTTGAGTCATACCAAAGACTTTATGAATAGTACTTGTTGCTGCCTTGCTTGGCTCTCAGCATTGAGAGATTAGAGCTAGGAAACAGGACTGGTCGGCCCAGTGTCATTATAATGTTACTAGATAGGGTGTCATGTCTGGTGTCTTCGGCATGATGTTCCAGTGGCTTCAGCTCTTTGGCAGCTCTTCGCTCTGCCACAAGAATACACACTATATGCACACACCAGAAGGACTCCTCCTCGTCAGATGAGAAGAAATATTGTTATGTACGACGTTAAACCCCAAGTACTCACTCACTCACTCTTCCCTCAGACTGCCAGGACTGTGGGCTGGATTATCTGGACGAGTGTCCATTCCATGGGCCACTTACCATTGTCAGGGACACAAAGGTAACACAATTCTTCTCTACAGTTCTGCAATATGACATGACTGCCTCGGTGGCCTAGTAGTTAGAACATCTGCTTCTGAGTCAGGAGATCTATGATCAGTCTTGGGTCGGGCCGAATTTGTACCTTTTGCTGCCTCACCTGGCTCATTACTGAGAAGTTAGGTTAGAGCAAGGAAACAGAACTGGTCCCCCTGGTGTCAGTAACATGTGATTGGATGGGGTGTCATGTCTGGTGTCTTCATTGCAGTGGGCACCACTTTGGCGACATGGATTCGCCTTGCCACAAGAAGACACAGAATATAAACACATTCTAAGGAATCCTCCTCCTCGTCATTTTAGTGCAAAAGTTTTTAGTACGACATAAAACTCAAGCACACATACATAATGGGAAACGTTTGGTGATCAGCCCCAAACATAAGCTGGAAACAATTAAGGAATTAATCCAGAAACAGCATTCCAGGAAAAGATACTTGGCATTGATGAGTTATATGCGATATAAGCATATATGTGTGTGTGTTTCTTCAAGCGCCTTATGCACAGTCAAATCAGAAAAAATATCCAATGGCTGACATATGGCTTATGTTCATGGGAAGATCTGCCAGCAATATGCAGATGGTCTTGGGCTTCTCCCTTTCTCTGCCCAGTTTCCTGTAAGTGAAATATTCTGCAGTACAGTGTAAAAACACTGATTAAATAAATAAATCAATACATATGGCTTTTTAAAACAATACATGTATGTATTAAGGCATTGGCAAACATGCATGACCTACATTAATCCTTCTTCTTCACATAATTGATATCGTATATTACAATATTGCTTCAAAACATGTGGATACATGTCCCATCACTATGTGTTTCCTGTCTGGCACAAAAACTGAATTACAGTAAACTTATATGTTTGTCCTCTTCAGTCAGCAATCTGCAGATGGTTGCGGGTTTCCCGCGGGCATTGCTGTATGTTGTCCTTAAATTTATCACCTTACCTTAATCCTGTCCCCCCAAAGGAATTAGCTTGCTAGTGTAGTGTAATGAACCAGTGTCTTTCACCAATGCGATCACTGAGAGTCCAGCTAATTGCTGGTTTCCTCCCTGATCCCACGTGAAAAAGTAGGTGGTCGCCATCATATAAGCTAAATATAAGTATAAATATCAATCAAATAAATAAATCAATCAAATAATCCTGTTTCTAAGGGCTCTGCACAGTTCCCTCCCACCAAATTGCCGTCATATAAGTGAAATATTCTTGAGTACGGCTTAATATACCAATCAGATAAATAAATAAAAAGTCATATGGCCTTTTAAACAGTACATGTATTAAGTCATGTGCGGACATTAATTATATGTCCAATCTGGCACAAGATAGGAGTTCTAATAAACTTACATCGGTGTTCAACAGGCTACAGCGGGAGGCCGGGAGCATGCCTGGCACACCCTACCTGCCGGCTTGACTCTCCACCCATCTAAAATCCCCGGGGCAGGCCTGGGAGTGTGGACAAATGAGCTGATTCCGAACAGGACACGATTTGGGCCGTACGAGGGAGAGATGATTACAGATTGGGACAGAGCCGAAGCCTCAGGATATTGCTGGAAGGTGAAGTTTGCTTACATTGTATCCTTGAAGATTACAATGTAGCTATAATAAAGGGCCTTGCTCTAAATGTTTTTATTGGGATTTTAGTAGAAGTCTTTTTTTTTTTTTGGTTTAATTTTCTTTCAATGTTAATTTGTTTAAAGTCCCTACCCTTCTCATTAGCAAGAATAAAAGTATAAAGGTATAAAACTTCTTTACTGACATATCCTATTTTTGTGACATGGTTGAGTTATGCCCAACCAAGAATTTTTTCAGAATGTCTTAAGGGCCCTTAAATGTTTACGTTTTGTTGTCTTGTAAAGTACAGCACAGACAAGCATGTTTGAGGTATTTTATACCAAATCCGTTGGTATGTCTTAATGTGTACAGGTGTGCACAAGCAGTAGGAGTAAATCGGTATAAATTTGATTTCCGAAATTGAAACAAACTCTCCCAAGAAATATTGCTATAATCGATGCATGCCCCGACGATGATTTCAGTTGCTTTCAAAACCCCAAAACAATGAAAAAGAAATTGTGTTATGGTCAAATTCACTGAATGAAAGTTTACTCTAACAGCCAATCCATTTCCATGGCAGCCAAGTTGGTAAAGCAGAGGGGCTTGACACCCCAAGACATTAGTTTGAGCCTCTCTCTAGTAGGTTTTTTTACTGGATTTGATATTGTGATTTAAGTGCTTGACCTAAAACTTTGTCCATGATTAAGGTACTTATTTGCTTGGTTCTGAGAGCTCACTTGATCATTATAAAATGTTAAGGGGTTTCTTTCATAAGTTAGAATTATACTACTTTTGTTACTGGTAAAATGTAAATTTTGGCACTAAAACTAATGTTTTATGATTTGACTTTCTTTGAAAACTTTCTTTTTTCAACAAATTTTTAAATCAAATACACTGTATATTGAAAGTTGGCATAATTGTTATCCCTGTTTTCAGATTGGCAAAGGAGATCTCTTTGTTGATGCTAAGAATCAGGAGACCTCAAACTGGCTTCGCTACGTCAATTGCTGTCGAGATCGCTCTGAGCAGAACTTGATAGCATACCAGTACCGGGGCCAGATTTACTACCGAACCATTGTTGACGTTCCCCCAAATACAGAGCTTCTTGTGTGGTATGGGGACGATTATGGACGAGAGTTGGGGGTCAGGCAAGGTACGTGTCTGTCTAACATTGGTGTACTTCCTAGACTATGTGTGTAATGCTTGTGCATTTCATGAAATAAAGTCCTTCATCATTCTGAGTTGCTCATCGGAATGTCTGATAAACTTTGTTTGTGCAGGCAGGATGATTATAATTAATTATTTTCTTGATTGGTATTTGACTGCCATACTTGGTAATTTTTTCTTAAAGAATGAGGGCAATCAGGTTACGGGTGGTGGAAACCAACTCAAGTGCCTGTAGCATTGTAAACCACCATCTTTTACCAGGTGCTTAACAGACCAGGATGATTGTATCATGGACTGTATGTTTGCTTCACATAGCTTTTAACATGTCGTCTTTTAATAATGAAAATATGTTTATAGTGCTCCTTCACTGGAACACCATTCCACAGACAAAGATGTGGCCCCTGTTACCCCACTCCCAGTCACAGTATACGCACCCAGGGCTGAACAGTACATAGCATTTTATCCCACATCAGACAAAATCCTCTGCCTTTAATTGGACAGCTGTGGTCATGTGGGAGACATGTATATATCTATACCCTGCAGCAGATGCTGTGTGTGTCTGATGACTGAACAGTAGGGAGAATACCATGGTGTAACAGCTTCAGTGTGACGCAACAATGGCTACCAGTGAGACGACGTCACAAAGGAATGTTGAATGAACGTTGTCAGTAATGTTATGAGGTCATAATTCCCAGATCACTGCTTGGTAATTCAAAGCTCCTTGACGCGACAGAAAATTACTGTTGAAGTGTTGCACCCTCTCGAGATGGACAACATAACTGAGTGTAAATAAGATTGAGACTATGAGGTCATTTGTGCATTTAATGTTTGTTGAAGACCACCTATTTGTCTCTAATATGGTGTGCATAAATCTGCTTCACATCTGGAGAAGTTTGTCAGTAACTTGCCAGAGTATGGTGGTTTTCTGCTGGAACAACAGCTTTTATCCACGAGTGACACTGACTGCCATCATGCATATAACGGAAGACTTCTTGATCATGGCGTTAAACAACAATCAAATAAATCAAAGTATGAGTACTGCGTGTGCATGAAGTATTCTTTGTGAACACTATAACAAGCAAGATTCCTGGTTTAATAGTTGTTTGTCTTATGCTAAATATGACTTATAAGTAGGTGGACTAAACAGCTGTGAAAGTCCAAACTTTCAGGCAGATGGTGTAGTTCTGTATGTTCACATATTGTCAAATCAGAATTAGAAAATGGAAATTCTTGTGGAAATGTACAAATTGTGTTCTGTTTATCTTTCTCAGAGCAAATGTACAGCTTCTTCTACCCCCACAAAAGGAACAGGAGACCATCTTGTAGTTCTCCTACCCCTTTATCCCATGATTCACTGCGGAAATTGGACATCAAGAATTGGACAAAACACAGAAGTCCTGAGGTGAGGAAAACTGTTTGTACAGACATGAAGTCTGAGAGGAAACTGGAGAATGAGGGAGTTGTCAAAAAACAAAATGTTGGGGAAACTTACATGAATGTGAAGGCAACTGGTGGCTTACAGGGAGATAACTCTATGCAAGACGAGAGTACCAAAGATCACAGACTTGCGTCTGGTGCTAACGGTGATTTGTTGAAAGCGTCTAGCAATGCATCAGTTCACCAGAAAACAGCTGTAGATATAACTGTGATAAATTCACAGCCAAATGTGAGTTGTCCAAAGAATTCTCCTGGTCTGGACACTTCTCAATCTGCTATGGACAGTGTTGTGAACTCCTCTTTCTCATTCAGAAAGGCGTGTCACAGTTTTCAGGTTGATGACTCAAATGGCTTGGAAGGAAAACTCCAAGTGTCATCATTGACACCAGAGGACTTGATGATGACACGTGGTGATAGACCAGAATTATGTAAAGACAGTGCTAAGTTTAACCCTTCAGATCAAGAGAAGCATCAGAGTCCTCAGATCCACTTCAAGTCTGCACAATTTTATTCAGTCAAGAATGACTCTGGCAAGAAAGTCTCCTGTAGCGAGTTGACCAAAAAGCCCCACGGATCATTTCTGTTGGCAGACAACTCTCAGAAAACTCATTCAAGGAAGAGAGACTCATGTACTGAGTTGACAAAAACGCCCCAGAGATCACCAATGTCCACAGAAAACTATATCCAAACACGCTCAAGGAAGAAAGCCTCTGATGCACATAAAAACACCCTGACTCACAGCTTACGTTGGATGCAGAGAAACATTTGTGTTCCATGCGTTGTGTTACTGGAATCTCTAAAGATTAAGGCGATCTCGGCATCAGGCAAACCTAAGGTGGATTGTCTAGATGTCCAGATGGCTGAAGCGACCAGTAAGATGTACGAGGTGACCAGTGAAATCAATGAAGTCAAAGGTAAGATTGTGACCAGTAAGATGGGTGAGGTGACCAGTATGATCGGTGAGGTGCCCAGTATGATGGGTGAGGTGTCCAGTAAGATGGATGAGGTGACCAGTAAGATGGATGAGGTGACCAGTATGATCGGTGAGGTGCCCAGTATGATGGGTGAGGTGTCCAGTAAGATGGATGAGGTGACCAGTAATGTGGATGAGGTGACCAGTAATGTGGATGAGGTGACCAGTAAAATGGGTTTGAGGGGGCAGAAGATGCACCCAGAAATATGTTTAGGCATAAACTCTATGACAGACAGAGGAGTGCAGGGGAAGTCTTTTCACAGTGAAAACAAGTTGGGAGAAGTTGACAGGAGCATCAGGCATTCTCGGCAGTCTACCAAGACAGAAGATTCCACCTATAAACAGAGTGAAGTGTGTGAGGAAGGCAAAATCTTCAGTCAGGAATCCATTCAAACAACAGACGGGAACAGTGGTCATGTAACTCACACAGCCAATGAGGATGAACCGAAATGTGGTGAACATACGCCCTTGATGATCGTTGTTGAATCAGACAGAGACAATTATGGCGAGGGACAAACAGAAAAAGAGGAGCTGCATAAAGAACTGCAAACTAGTGATCAAGTTCTGAATTTCAGTGATAACAATGTGAAGTCTAGCATTACCCGTATGTTTAATGGTGGAGTTCGCTTTGCTGATACTGAAACCAGCAGCAGTAGAAGGCTGAATTGCAAAAGAGAAACACACTGTGATGCTGATGGTTCTCAGTTGGGTCGACCGTTCTGTTCAGAGGATACACACATGTGGGTGATGTATGCATCTTTAAACCTGGATTGTGGGTTGGAAATGTGCTGTGACAACAATAGAGCTTACAACAATGAAACGCCTGAAGTTTGGAAAAAGAAGCGTTGCTGGGAGACAGGACCCAAAAGTAAGAAGATCAGAAAGGATAGTGAATTTTCCAGAACTGCTTTGCCCGCAAATTTTGGTGAAGACTGTAGTGGACCTCAGATTAGTGATTGTGAAGCTGCACGTAGATATGGCACTGAATGGCTGAGAAATTGTTACCTCAGGCATTGTCATGTGGGTCATTCTGTTGACAGGGAGATTGAAAGCAGTGAGGGTCTTTCTCGAGGTCACAATTTGAAAGAACTGTGGGAAACCTACTCTGAGTTAAATACCGACACTCAAGCCAACCTTGGCAATCTTTTAAAAGAGCTATTTTATTAACAAATTTGTTTATGCTTTCCTAGTATCCTGCATAATTTGCCAGGAATGTGGTGTTGGATATTCAAAGTTATGGAGTCTGTTGTGCATTTATAGTACTTGAGACTTGGGGATGAAAGCTTAGCTTAATGGCACTGGTAATAGTACCCTCTAAGAATTTCTTTGCTGTTTTCCTTTTCTTTATTAATATTATCCAAAAAAATGTGTGAATTCCATGACAATGAGTATTCGTCCATCATATGTTATGAACTCCTCCTCGGCATTTACTGTTTGCAAGCAAAAAATGGAGGATGTCACATCATGACTGTAATGTTAATGTAGCTAATGTTAATGTGACTAATGTTAATGGCAGCTGAAGAATTAAGGAATACTTCAAGCCTGTTTCATAAGGCTTGCATCACTTTTCAGTTGGTTTGTTGTAGAATGTATTGTTGTATGTAGTGCATGCAAAAGATTTGGGATAGTGGATACCTCCAAGACAGTAATCTCACCAGGGTGAGCAGAAGTTACAGTAAGTTTGTGTAAATGATTTAAATTTTCAGTTGAGAGGTTAATGAATGTCATAAAATATTATGGTACTTTTGGTTCTGAAACTTACATTTTATCCCAGAGGATATTAAACATATCCTACCTTCCAAACAAACCTCCAAACAATTCTATCAGGCCAATAGAACTTTCTGAATTAGGCAAAGTGAGCAACTTGAAAATGGGACAAACTTTTAGGTAATATGCAGTGCTAAAGTATGTAATTGTATCATTATACAGCTTTAAAACCAATGAAAAACAACCCATTATATAATGATTTATAATGGCCTTTTTAAATATGTGTTCATTGAGTACATGTAAAATGTATTTTTTGCTGCCTGTGTAAAACAGTGATTCGAGTGTATAAGCCAGATCAAAGTCTAAGGCTGCATTGTTTATTCCTTGGGTCATGTTCTCTCATACAGGATGGCAGACAATTAACATAGCCAAATAAATAAACGCAGCACTTGACAGCTGTCGCTGGTCCATAATGACCAGATATGTGTAACAAGACAACAAGTTTCTTAAAATCAGAATTGTAAAGAAAGGCTTAATAACCCAAGATAATTTCTGCCAGTATAGGAGCACATTAAAAATACAAGTGCCCTGTTTTAAACCTCTTCTCGATTGTGTGGAGGGATGAAATGGAAGAGCTTTCTACAGTGTAGTTGTTAATGTATATAATACATATAGCATTGACCTAGGATAGCATTGGCATCTAAGAGTTTGGTCTGGTAAATTACATGTAGTTTTGAAAAGTTCCGATGATATATATATATTTTTTTGTTTATTTCAAATTTCAGTTTTCTGTGTGTCTGTGATAAACTGCATTTTGTTTCTGTCAAGTTCTTTCAAATAAATTGCAGTTCTGTTGTTGAATTAAAAAGTATGTGCTGCGGTAATTCTTCTTGATCTGAACAATGATGTATATAACAGCAAGCACGGCTGGCGTGGTGTCAGGAATAACCAGGCCTTGGGGTGATGATCTGTATACATTACCCACTAACTACCTAGCAAGACCATCTTCAACCAAAATACTCATTCGGAGGAAAAAGCCAGTCATTCCATACAAATGTTTCATTTATATCCAAGACCATCACATCCTTACTCCTTGTGTATTACCAACAAGGTTTATATTAAGGAGCTCACCAGCCAATCATTATAATCATGCCGTCGACAAACTCTGACATTGCAGTGACACACAACATCAGCCTGACGTGACTCCACCCACCAATAGATTTCATCGAAACAAAACATACATGTATCGTGTCTCCTGCCACTAATGGATCATCCATTACACCCAAATGTAGCTTCACACTACCACTCATCAGTAGATCCTTTAATGTGACATCGCTCTGCTTCCCATTAATATAGATCATTCCCCCCAAATGGGACATTACACTACCAGCTACCATTACACGTTAATGTGATATCACACTGCCACCCACCAACAGATCAATCATTACACTTTAATTTGATGTCACGCTGCCACCCACCAACAGATCATTCATTACACTTTAATTTGATGTCACACTGTCACCCACCAATGGATCATTCATTATACTTTAATTTGATGTCACACTACCACCCACCAATAGATCATTCATTACACGTTAATGTGACATCACACTGCCACCCACCAATAGATCATTCATTACACTTTCATGCGACGTAACACTACCACCCACCGATAGATCATTCATTACACATTAATGTGACATCACACTGCCACCCACCAATAGATCATTCATTACACTTCAATGTGACATCACACTGCCACCCACCAATGGATCATCCATTACACGCTAATGTGACATCATACTGCCACCCATCCAATGGATCATTCATTACACTTTAATGTGACATCACACTGCCACCCACCAATGGATCATCCATTACACTTTCATGTGACGTCACACTGCCACCCACCAATGGATCATTCATTACACTTTCATGCGACGTCACAGTGCCACCCACCAATGAATCATTCATTACACTTTAATGTGACATCACACTGCCAGCTACCAGTAGTCCATTCATTACACATTAATGTGACATTATACTGCCAGCCACAAGTAGTTCATTCATTACAATTTAATGTGACATCACACTACCACCCACCAATAGATCACTCATTACACCCAAAAGGCACATCACATGTCCACCCACCAGTAGATCTTGTTTAACTTGTTTAAGTGGCATTTAGAAGTTGGGATGGAAGTACACTGGAACATGTCTTTCTTATGGATATTCAACTTCTTGGTTTATTATCACGACGTTTCGATGTAGATACTAACATCGTTATCACTCTACATCGAAACGTCGTGATAATAAACCAAGAAGTTGTATATCCATAAGAAAGACATGTTCCAGTGTAACACCAGTAGATCATTCATCACACCCAAATGGGACATTGCACTGCCACCAACCAATAGAGCATTCATTACACCCAAATGGTACATCACACTGCCACCCACCAGTAGATCATTCATTACACCCAAATGGTACATCACACTGCCACCCACTAATAGATTATCCATTACACCCAAATGGTACATCACACTTCCACACACCAGTAGATCATTCATTACACCCAAATAGTACATCGCACTGCCACCCACCAATAGATTATTCATTACACCCAAATGGTACATCACACTGCCACCCACCAATAGATCATTCATTACACCCAAATAGTACATCACACGTCCACCCACCAGTAGACCATTCATTGCACCCAAATGGTACATCACACTGCCACCCACCAATAGATCATTCATTACACCCAAATAGTACATCGCACTGCCCCCCACCAATAGATCATTCATTACACCCAAATGGGACATTGCACTGCCACCCACCAATAGACCATTCATTACACCCAAATGGTACATCACGCTTCCACCAACCAATAGATCATTCATTACACCCAAATTGTACATCACATGTCCACTCACCAGTAGATCATTTATTACACCCAAATGGGACATCACACGTCCACCCACCAATGGATCATTCATTACACTCAAATGGTACATCACACGTCCACCCACCAATAGATGATTCATTACACCCAAATGGCACATCACACGTAAACCCACCAATAGATCATTCATTGCACTCAAATGGCACATCACACGTAAACCCACCAATTGATCATTCATTACACCCACATGGTACATCACACGTCCACCCACCAATTGATCATTCATTACACTCAAATGGTACATCACACTTCCACCCATCAATAGATCATTCATTACACCCAAATGGTACATCACACGTCCACCCACCAGTAGATCATTCATCACACCCAAATGGTACATCACAGGTCCACTCACCAATAGATCATTCATTACACCCAAATGGTACATCACACGTAAACCCACCAGTAGATCATTCATTACACCCAAATGGTACATCACACTGCCACCCACCAATAGATCATTCATTTCACCCAAATGGTACATCACACTGCCACCCACCAGTAGATCATTCATTACACCCAAATGGTACATCACACTGCCACCCACCAATAGATCATTCATTTCACCCAAATGGTACATCGCACTGCCACCCACCAGTAGATCATTCATTTCACCCAAATGGTACATCGCACTGCCACCCACCAGTAGATCATTCATTACACCCAAATGGTACATCGCACTGCCACCCACCAGTAGATCATTCATTACACCCAAATGGTACATCGCACTGCCACCCACCAGTAGATCATTCATTACACCCAAATGGTACATCGCACTGCCACCCACCAGCAGATCATTCATTACACCCAAATGGCACATCGCACTGCCACCCACCAGTAGATCATTCATTACACCCAAATGGGACATCGCACTGCCACCCACCAATAGATCATTCATTTCACCCAAATGGCACATCGCACTGCCACCCACCACTAGATCATTCATTACACCCAAATGGCACATCGCACTGCCACCCACCAGTAGATCATTCATTTCACCCAAATGGCACATCGCACTGCCACCCACCAGTACATCATTCATTACACCCAAATGGTACATCGCACTGCCACCCACCAGTACATCACACTTCCACCCACTAATAGATTATTCATTACACCCAAATGGTACATCACACTTCCACACACCAGTAAATCATTCATTACACCCAAATAGTACATCGCACTGCCACCCACCAATAGATTATTCATTACACCCAAATGGTACATCACACTGCCACCCACCAGTAGATCATTCATTACACCCAAATGGTACATCACACTGCCACCCACTAATAGATTATTCATTACACCCAAATGGTACATCACACGTCCACCCACCAAAAGATCATTCATTACACCCAAATGGCACATCACACTGCCACCCACCACTAGATTATTCATTTCACCCAAATGGGACATTGCACTGCCACCCACCACTAGATCATTCATTACACCCAAATGGCACATCGCACTGCCACCCACCACTAGATTATTCATTTCACCCAAATGGGACATTGCACTGCCACCCACCACTAGATCATTCATTACACCCAAATGGCACATCACACTGCCACCCACCACTAGATCATTCATTTCAGACCCGCCCGGATAGCGCAGTTGGTTGGGCGTCCGCTTTCGGACGGGGAGATCTGGGTTCAAACCTGGGTCGGGTCATACCAAAGACTTTAAAATGGTACATTCTGCTTCCTCGCTAGGCGCTCAGCAATAAGAGGATAGAGGGTGGACTGGTCGGCCCGGTGTCAGGATAATGTGACTGAGTGAGGGGGCTTGTTGGGTGTCTTCGGCAAGACGTCTCGGTGAGGCAGCACCAGATAAAAGATACGGTGGAAATCCGTCCTGCACCAAGGAGACACCGCCTTCGTATAAGTGAAATATTCTTGAGTAGGGCGTTAAACAATAAGCATTCATTCATTCATTCATTTCACCCAAATGGGACATTGCACTGCCACCTGTCAGTAGAGCCCAAGCCAAGCAGAATTGTGCTAGCCCTTGACCAATGAGGTTGTGTGTTCAAATCCAGAACTCGCTGCCTCATCTGTGGCCCACAGGTCAATATGTTTGTCCAGTACCTGGCAAAGATTGGTGACTTACTCCATGTACTCCATTTTCCTTCACTCTTAAAGCTGATCGCTGCCATATACATATATAGTAAGTGAAAAATTCTTGGCATTAGTCCAGTGTTGTCTAGGTTCCTGTTGCTCGTGCTATCCCATACCAGTGTGGATCCCCGATAGCAATACACTTTTTTCATGTTTTTTTTTTATTATTATTCATTTGATAGACCTTCTATAACATCCAGAAAATTTCACTGGTATGATGGTGGTCTGTTTAATGGGTGAAAGAAACTTGATAGAGCTCTGATTTTCTGAGAATGTTTTTTTTTTTTGTGATCAGTTTTACAGTGCTAAATGTGGTGAATTATCAAAGAAAGAGAAAGGTAAACATGAGGAAACGACATACCAACTGGATGTAACGGCATTGCGCAGTTGTCAGCAGGAGTCCTCTCCCCTGGATAACTCTTCTGAAGTTCAGCGAATGTACCGAACGCTGAAGAGAGGAATGCGCGGGCAGGAACCCCGAAATTGTTTTTTGTTGAGAAATGGCCTGTAAAATCGCATACCACAACGCTTCGTCAAGTCATAAGGTAAGAGCCTGACCGTAACAAAAGATAAAGATTTCTAAACAAACGTGTACCGAAACAGAGTTTCGTGTTTGGTCGTTAATCAGCTGATTCAACGGCCAGACAGTGACAGCAAACCATTGACGTTGTTGTTGATTTCACTAGTATAACGATGTAAATCAGAGAAATCGCGTTTGCTGTATATTTTGTGTTTAGCCCAGTGCATCTTACTGTCTTGCGTCTTATCGGGTATTCCGGAGTCGATTTGTATGACCTTATGGTGATAAAGTTAATTGCCAAAAATTTTCGGATTTTGTTCAAGTAGTGGAAAAATCTCATGAGACTTTCATGGCACTGAGAGGAAGTATGATCCCATTCAGTAACTGCTCTGAAGATTACTGAACTAAGGTATGCACCATCCTCGCAAATGTCACACTATACAGTTTTGCTGGAATTTGATCCCTGCGCATTTCAATTTTGCTTTGTGTCACTTCAGCTGCACTCCCCGTCAAGCAGAAACACTAGGCAAGCCTGCTGTCTATAATCATATTTTCCCCACATTGCTGCTGTTACTACAGTATCTTCACCTGAACAGGTCAATGGCTGCCATGTTGTTACCTTAGCAATTGAAGATTCCATATTGACAGCTTGGAATGTCATCGGATGTCATCTGTTCAGTGAGTGAGTGGGAGATATTTCGTTCCTAGTGAGTTGCAGTGGATAAAATGTGAGGCTCCAGATCATGAGGTGGCTTATTTGGGGGAGGGGGCTTTCCCACAGTCTGGTTCCCTGGCATATTCTGGGTGCCTTGAAAGTGATGTCAGGTACATTACAAAGCTATCATGTTCACTTTGCGACAGAAGCGTAGACTTTGTAACAGAATCTGATCTGTGGAAGGCTTGACTGTGATGTTATGTTGTTGAGATTTTATGGTACCATGTTAAACGGGGGCCTCTGTGGCTCAGTTGGTTAGCGAGCTAGTGCAGCGCAATGACCCGAAGCCTTCTACCAATGCAGTCGCTCTGAGTTCAAGCCCATCTCATGCTGGCTTTCTCTCTGACCATATGTGGGAAGGTCTGCCAGCAACCAGCAGATGGTCGTGGATTTCCCTCGGGCTCTGCTTGGTTTTCTCCCAGCATAATGCTGGCCGCCGTTGCATAAGTGAAATATTCTTGAGTACGGCGTAAAACACCAATCAGATAAACAAATCAAATACAATGTAAAACACAGCTTTGGCTTAACTAACTTACGCACAAACAAAAGAGTAGAATGCCAAAGACCTGATATCAGTGATGATGTCATCGCACAAGATCTGGTGAGGTGAATTTATCCTGTGCTTGCCCCTATGGCTGAGGCGATTAGCTACATGTACATAGAAACAGGAGAGCAGATGTCAGTCCAAATTGGCTTATGAACAAATCTGCTCGGCCTGTCACTTGACGTTGGTGTGAGGACACTTCCGCTGCTTTTTTAATGGGGTACCTACATAGGGCTTCATTAGCTAGATTGCAGAGCAGCAAAATCTCCTGTGATTACCATCCATTTTGCTTCTAAGTGGACTGCTTCATTTGTGGTTGTGATACCTGGTCATACAAAGCTTTGCTATCCCCTCAAAGAAAGTTTATAAACAAGTACATGTATGCTAACATCAAGACTGAGAAACAAAAGTACAGCCCCCTCATGTCCCACATTGGAATTCACAGACAATTTTATGTCACATGGGGAGTTAAGTACAAGCAGGGACATTAACACTTCCTTTATTCTGATCAGATTCCACAATCGGAATCAAGGTGGGTAGAATTCCCAGTTGCCAGTTCCCAGTTTAAATGTTCCACATACATGTAACCATGTGTATAGCTACTTTGTTGTGGTAGGTATGATGCTGTAAAGGTCATTATTGACATGGGACAGCAAAGCTGGAAATTTCTGCTACTTATTTATTTGGTCATAGGTTCATTGGCACTACCTGTAACACACTGAAGTTGAATTTCTGTTACGTGTTACTGTATCAGACACAGAGCTTTACTTTAGACAGGAATCAGGGAATCGGATTATCATCATGACTCCTGTTAACAAAAAGTACAAGAATTCACTTGGATGCCTGTGCACAAGATGAACTTTTGGGATGTTACCTGGAACTGGAAGTTACTGTGGAACACGTCGGTCAAGGATGTCCCACAGGTGATGAGCTAGGGACAGATCAGGTGAATACGCTGGCTAGTCAAGCACTTCAGCTTTTTCAGCCTGTAGAAATGCTCTGCATATAGCAGCAACATGGGGACAGATATGGTCGTGCTGAAATGTTATCCAGATAAATGGGACGACTATTGGGCACAGGATTTCATCAAGGTATCTTCAAGTTACCATCAATGAAATGAAATTGAGTGCGATGGCCATGACTTACCCCCTCCCAAACAAGTACCCCCCAACCACTGTAATGCACCCTACACACGACCCCGGCGTTGGCATAGAGCTCACTGTCCTGCCACCAAACCCGCTGCCTTCTGTTGGCTCTGTGTAGGTGACAACAGGATTCATCTGAAAACATAACATGCCGCCATCATGCCTAAAGCCAAAGAACACGAATGTTAACCCAGTCGTGCCGACTCTGGCGTGGCTTCTCTGAGGTAATTTTGAACTGTATAAGCGGAAATCTGGTTATTATGGAGGCCAACTGTTTCATTAGCTGTGGCAGTGGCTGGCCTGAAACGGTTTCTGAGGTGGAGAATGCGAATGTGGCATTCTTCATGATGTCTTCGAAGACAACTAATCATTGACACATTAACATTCAGGCCTTTGGCGACAGCTCTAAGGGTCATGCCAGTTTCGAGCATGGCACGCTCTCGTTGGTTTTGTGGCATCTGTGGCATCATGCCTATTGACAGAACTTGTACTTTACGGGTGGCCTTTTATACACCTACAGATAAGGGTGCCAGAGAAGACCTTGCAGATGACTGAATACTGCTATCTGATGGGTCAAAATGGCGAACAGCCTTGAAATCAACAACAGTTTGGTTTTGGAGACTTTAGTGTACACAGGTGTAGGGGTTTTACTCTTTGCCATCCCTCAGTACTGTACTGACAAAAATCACAGCTCTATCTTGTGAACTATTGCAAAAACAAAAGTGTTGCCTTTATATTTTTGTTCAGTATGTATAAAATTATAAGTTGCTGTTGACATACCTTCCCAAGCTGTCAATCAAAGACGTGCATTTGACCAGCCATAATTAACCTTGTTGCAAGTAGGTCAACCGGATCCCCCACACATTGGTTATGAATGTTCAATCTATGTCACACTTGCTTTCACCGGGAATAGAATGAAAAGTAAGGTTGTTACGAGAAGGGTTGGTGTGACATAGTATGTGGTGGATCTATCTATACAGTAAAGAGTTTAAATTTAAAATTTTTAAATTTAATATCTCGTTTTAAAGTAGTCATGAAAAGGGAAGTAAAAGGTCCCAAGATGTTGTAGTGACCAAACAAAAATGACCCTTAAAATCTTAAGAAAATTGGATGCTTCAGTGTGTATTTGGTAGAGACCCAGACAGTGATGGATCTTGCCTTTTTACATCGATCTGAAGTGCTTCGTTTTTGCTGTGAAAATAACTGTTATCCCATATCTTCTTTATTTAATTGCCAACAATAGAAATAAATTTGTCCTATGATATTGTCCAAATTGTCACAGAAAATTAAGGACACACTGATATGAAAGGTTAGCAATGAATAACTTGTCTTTATTATGGAATTTGATATTTCAGACTTGTGTAGTAAACATTTACATGTACATGAATCTCTGACCTCAGGACTGGCACTAACTGGTGCATGTTGTGTTCAGAAGAAACCATGTGCCTTATGTGCAACAAAACTTTTATTAAAATACCAACACAAACTTTTCAGTTGTTGTGTTTTCCCCAACTTCAAGGAAGAATCCTCTGTTACAAACACTTCTAAGTGAACATATTGTTGAATTTATGACACATTTATTCAATCAAAGGCAATTACACAGGACAGATTTCACTGTTCAGGTGAGGTCCCACTTCACTCCTTGACAAAGCTATCAGTTCGGTTGGATTTTCGTTAAACTCCCAAATATTATTAAACTCTGTACACGATTTGCAAATGCTAGCAACACCCACATTGACTTCTTTCGATGAAAGCAAAAGGTTAAAAGGTTAAATTTTTATTTCATATAACATAAGGGAGTTAAATGTACCTTCATGTTCATCTGATGTGTTTTGCTATGCATTTTGTCATCTTCATATTGAAAATATATCATCTTTTAGGCTCAGTGTTTACATGGCGTGAAACTTTATGGAATACAGTATACATGTGTATCCACACTTTTCTTAGTTTTATGCTTACCTGAAGTATGTGACAAAACTTATTTTATTTGCTTCTTGCATTAATAAATGAATGTGTCAACAAATTATAACATTTTATTTCTAGGTTCAGTTACCTAAAGTATCAGATCTGCTATCTTGTTGCTTCTGTGTTGTAAGATAAAGAACATACTATTGATATTCCAGATCTTTGACATGACTATTAGGAGTCTAAAACCTTGGGCACTTAATCCACTGAGATCGGCCGGCTACATCGAGATGTATTTCTGATGTGATTAAATTAATGCTTAAGCTCAAAGCATTGCTCAGCCTTAAGAATAAAATAATCAGTGGAGGTCTGGACTTCTGTCACAAGGTGCCACTTCTCCCACCCCCAGCCCATGAAAAGATGGGGGAAAAAAATTTCAAAAAAAAAATTCCACCTACCTACCTACCCAGTTTTTTTCAGAGGTGTTACATGAAATCAGTTTTTTTTTTATCAATGGCCTAAGAACAACACATTGGCTTTGGCTTTTCAATGTGTGGAGTTCCAGTAACTGATGGCCTGCTGCCAAATAATTTTATATATTTAGTGTGGGTTACTTTTATCGGACACCTAATCTTTTTACTACCTGTAACTCAATACCCATACAGTATTTTCTGGAATGTGGCAATCTGCGCAGCGGCTTGCCAAATAGTGTAAGTACTTCCTTGATGGTTAATTCACCTTCCTTGGGATTATAATACTGAGCTAGATGGGTATTAAAAGGCATCTTGTCTGCTGTCTAATAGACCCTAGTTTTGTGCTTATCTCGTAACATAATCGTTGTGAAAGCCTTTCTTGGCCAGTGAGTTCACAAAATGTTCAGCAGCTAGTTTAGAGTGAATTAGTAACATGTGAGATGGAATGTCACCGTTTGTTAGTTCTATTTATGAAACAGTTGATAGTACTTTGCGGCAGTCCATTTCTCAAGTAGGACACACTTCCTGTAGAAAATGTACTGTTGGACATAATGAAAGTTCAAAAAGCATCTGTAGCCTTGTGGGATTTAGCTGAAATCACAGTGAGCCCTTGGTTTTAGGCTGCAGCAAACTAATGATATTATTGAGCCAGTCATGAATTGTCAAGAGACTCGGATGACGAAAATTTTGTCATATTTAGGTGAAAGTATATGCTGTTGACAAACATGCTGCAGGTGATCTGCCAGTTTGACTTTTGAAAAGGACATGTAAAAGTAATAAATAGTGATTAAAATCTTAATTTATTTTCCTTGTAATTTTAAAGATAACAAACACTACAGAATGTCACAGTTTTGTCAGTTCTCAATTTTCAAGCTGAGAGCATTTTTTTCCTGGTTCATGAATCCAAACACAGGCAGGGAATGTCTGATTCCCCAGCCTTGACTGTTCCTCTGGACAATGGTGGCAATGAAATAGTAATGATATTAGTATGAGTGTTCTTAAATAATTAAAGTTCTTTTGAAATGATTGTCTTTTACTACTCTTGGTATAGTATAAGCAGATATTATGCATGTAGTTATTTGAAATTGGAATTCCAGTTTGCAGGTGATCTTTGTGCTGAAAAGTGGCACTTTTACAACAGGACTCCTCAAAAACAGACAGCAATAGATCTAGATCATGCCAGTCATCTACAATGTAGACCACTCAGCATGTGGGCTTCTGATGAAACTGGTACAGGTAAATTACTGAGATGTATGTATTACCCTTCTGGCAGTCAAGAAAAGAGAAGAAAGAAAACTATAGAGAAAAAGAAAGAAAAAAGAAATACCCCCCCCCCCCCCACACACACACATAATGCAGCTTGCATAGGTTGGGTGGAATAAAGGTCATGTGACCACTGATCAGCCTAGCAACACATAACGGACAACCTATCACTGACAGGATCAGATAGGCTCAGGAGGACACTGGCTCAAACATAGGAACTGTTTGGGGTGGAGTTTTCACAGTATTGGAGTAGTATTGCCAGCTGATAAGAAGAAAGAACAGATACAGGAAAACAACCTCTATTATTTATAGAAAAAGATGAAGGAGTGCCCAGTGCTGTATAGTCCATGATGTGTGCGTAGAAAAACATAGTGGTTTAATTGTCTGGTTGTGTCTCAGATTATGAACATCTGGCATGTACAGGAGTTCCCAAACTTCATTTCCCCAAACTGATATGCTTATAGCGTAATTCAGTCTTCATGAAGCCATTATAAACAGGTCAGTATGTAGGCCTAACAGTATTCGGATGAATTGTAAATTAACAGAATGCCATTGCAACAAGAAACAAAAGGCGCATTTTATTTTATATTTCTGGTGACAGACCCTGTTTATAGGTTTATAAATATCCATAGTCCTAACCATTTCCTTATGGTGCATGTGTAATACAAGCCTCTCCCTCTGCACGCTGTTTAATATGACTTCGGCCTGTGTCTCGGTGTTATCTTTCAGCTGTGTGATTCCATATGTGTCTGTGTTGTGGTCCAAAGGCTGTTTTTCAGACTGAGTATGACTGCACATGTACAGATATCTGAGCACTGTAATGCTATTTGATCGTTTCCACCCTACCGCACAATGACAAGAGAGGTGTTCCAGAAAGTCTGCACAAGTGTTATTAAAGTATTATGAGAGGTAAAATGTATTCATGTCTCTGTAGTACTGCTCCCAACTGGACAGACATGAATATCTTAAAATGGCACATGAGCAGGGCATTCACATTAGAAAACTGAACTTCATAACAGCATGTGTATTGCTAAGCGCTCCAGGTGTCAGCCAGCATGGCGGCACCTCGCTTTTTTTTTAATTCAGTTGCATGGTACCCTGCACAAATCTGATTATAATATTTCATAAACACGACGTAGGCTGGGGGATTTTTTTCACACATATCATAAAGAGGTCAAAGGTCAGTGTGGCTGATAGGTTACTCATAGGCTAAATACCTAAAATAAAATGAAAAAAGTTATTTCAAATTCTATGAAACTTGGTACATATTTCAACAAATATTTCATTCCCGAATGAAAATTGGTTCAAAGATCAAAGTCATACAGGAGTTGAAACTTTTGGCCAGAAATTACTTTCTTCAGACTTCAGCTTTTTGTCAACTCTATATAGGCATTCCTTTTTATTTGGTTATGTGATCACTGAAAGGTCACTCACAGGCTGAAAATCTTATGACCATATTTCTCAGAAAAAGGCTATTTCACATTTTCTGAATCTTGCTGTATGTCGTGACACTAAGGTTATAAAACTGTATGACTTCTGATGAAGGTGGGTCAAAAGATCAGGGTCATGCAGAAGTTAACACTTTGGACGAAAAATTGCTTTTTTTCAAATTTTCTCTGTTTCGATGTCTATGGTGCCTCTGGATGCCTATGGTATTGAGGGTTAAGGGTCAAGGTCACTGAAAGTGTGACCATGTGTTAAAAATCTTCTGACTAACCCGTTTCAGATTTTAGGAAGCATTACCTGCATCAACATTGCCCTGGGAGTGGGGATATTGCTCACTGGTGCTTACCTGTCCTAATTAAGTTGATGTGATGATAAATTTTGTTTTGAGTTTATGTAAAGCTTTTCTCTAAGTCATTGAAGAGATAGTGTTAATTGTTAATCTGCTAAAGATTGCCAAGTTTTTGCTGGGAGATGTTATTTTCCCCTCTCATGGAATTGATATAAAAACTTGCCTATTCTCAGAGTTATTAAAGGAGCTACTTCAGGGTTTGTCATTAATGTTTTTTTCCACATTTTCATCAGTTTTGGGGGTAGAATAGGCTGAAACACCTATGTCTTGGTATTTGAACCTTGAAAACTCGCATGAGTCTGTGCATTTTCAGGATTTGACTCACTATGAGGTTCAGCCTTAATGGGGTACACAACAAACACCGCAACGGCTGTGTGAAACCCTTAAACATTACAAATGTTTACATGCACTTTAGAATCTCATGCTAAGACCATTATTAATTGAAAAAGAACTCTGATTTCAAATAAAGTTTGTTTTGTTGTTATATTCACTTGAATGTTTACATGTAAATACTAGCATTCAATCAGGTCGTATGACATGTTTTTTCCTATACATCCAAGTTATGACATCATAATACAACAATGTCACCAAAAATTATTGATAATAAACCTGGAAAGTAGGATTAAAGGCTCATGGAAACATTTGAAATTTGTGTCAAGATTTTACTTTTTCTTTATCATCATTATTTTTTTTTTCCCTTGGGCAGGACAGTTTCCTCAACCATGACCCCATATTACTGATCACTATTGTATAAGTGAAAAATTTTCAGTGAGACATTAAAAGGGAATAACGTAATTATAAAGAAATAGTATTGTTCTTTGTTCTGTATTGGGATTGCTTTTTCCTGTCATGATACCTGCAGGTTTATTTAATTTTATTGCTGAAGATTGACTGCCGTGGAGCAGGCCAACCCTGTACAAAATGTTGTGGTATATATGTATTGCATGTATGACAGTATAGAGGAATGCAGAGTTTAATGGCACAGTAATAGTCCTTCGATAAGAATTCCCTGTTGTCCTGTTGGAAGTGATTGTATATGACAGCAGGAGATTGATAGCACGGCCCTGAGCCTTGTCCATGACAATAAGCTTTGATCTTGGCACCGATGGCCCTGAGATGGTTGTGCCCTGAAATCTTTATTGTCAATAACGCGGCTTGTGTGCAGGTGTGTGTGTAAAACGCACATGGAGTAACATGTGACGTGATATACCTGTTAGAAAAGCAGAGGAATCCAAGCTGTAATTTTTACTGCCAATACTCATGGCTTGATATAAACTGTAGGGATCTGAGGCTGAGCCTTGGTTCACATCCATACAATTATCTGGGAAAAGTGGATTTTTTTTCTTTTTTTTTTTTTGACTCAAGCTTGCATGTTAATCTTGACTCAGGCTTATAATTTGGCTTTGCCCTACATTTAAAATAATTTAAAAAAAAACAAAAAACATGCACTCACACAAAAGTTCAAAACAAAAAAACAATTTACATCCTTGGTTCTGATGTCTGTATTATAATTCTGTTCTTCTCTGTGCCAAGGACAAGTACAAATTTCTTATAGTATTTCATTTTGGCTAAAGTTAGAGCCACCTGTACTTGAGTGTTATTAATGAGTGGTAATTCGCCTGAAAATAGGTGTGATTGTGAATCTCACCATGGTGCTATTCTATTCTGAGCGGTATCTCCAATATAGTTTGACGTTTACGTATACAGTTAGAATAGCTGTTTTTGTCTCTTACAGTGCATCTCAGCCCACGCGTAATTGGCACAGTACACAGTCATTGCCAGTGTGGACCTCCTGTTCTGCGTGTATGTTGTTCAGCAATATGCACATGTGGATGTTGTGTATCACTGAATTAGCTGGCCCCTGTGTTCTATTCCAAGTTCTGCGCATGTTTTATGTATAAAATCAGAAACTTTTTGTTATTGTCTTCAATATTCACCGCACATCTCGTGTAATGGTAATTCATCTGTAATGTTCATATATTTTCAGTCATACAAATTTAGGAAGATCTGAAAATCATTACAAAGAACAAAAGCTCCATACCTCATTTTTACGTACAAGTACATGTATGTGTTAAATGTCCTCGAGCAGACCTACAGGTGCACATACCTCTACACATTTGTTGCCAGCTGGAATGTCATACCTGTAGCTACATCTGTAGCGACCATTTATGGGATGACCATGGCCTTGGAGAGGGATTTGGAATATGTTCAAACAAGTTCCGATTTGATTAATGGACCCATTTGACATTCTGATGCCTGGTGGCATCTAAAAGCAGGCAACCACCAGGTTACCTTGAACCTGAAGTGTGGCTTTTAGAGGATGATTCTGTTGATCTAGACAAGTATACCTGTGCAAAGGAATGATATTTGTACACTAAGTTGAAATCCCTCTGAGAGTGTCACAGCCAGGCTGTCTGTTGGTGTTGGGGCATGATGTCTGAGGTATGCTACTAATACTATTACATGCTCAGTTTAATGATGTTTATGACAGGTGGAGACGTGTTGGAAGTGTAGTGTAGAAAAATGCGTAAAGGTAATTCCAACGCATACACAGGTGTAACATAGGACTATATATATGTTTGGATTGATCCAATTGTGCATCGACATGTGGCCTTCATTTGACAGCCATTCTGTGGTTAAACCCTTCGGCATTAGGTGTTCAATGTTACATCTGTGTTTATGAATTTCTTTTTATTTTGCTTGAAGCAGTCATAATGTACTTTTAAGTTTCATTCTGAGTTTAGAATTGCATTACTGAATTAAAATAGATCAGTGGACATGTGTTATAATTTGATAATTTAATTTACCTGGGAATGGTATGGGCTATTTCTGGCACATTGGTATTAGATAGTCTCAGAAGCTGCTGGGAATGTAGTACATGTGAGTATTGAGGTTGTGTTGTCTAACTGAGTTCTCCATGTAGCTGACTCAGCTGGGGACTTGTCAGTAAGACAGATGCTGTGGTTTGCATTTACAGCCTGACCTCAGTAACGTACAGTACTGTACAGTGCTTTTTCTTTTTTTCTCAAGTGACTCATTTTGTTTGATTCTAAATGATTCATCCACCCTTTGGGACCACTTATGGAAGTTTTTTTTTTTTGGCCGGGGGGGGGGGGGGGTTTGATGACGGTAATTTCTTGCCAGAGAAAGTAACGTATCATTATGAGGAGACGACTAGATCACACAGCTGAGAGAATAAGCTGTAGCTAGCAATCCTACTGTATATGCACTCGTGTGCTATACCTGCACATGTGTTGTGGTACGCAAAGTTAGTCGAAGGACCACTTGTACATTCACTGCAAAAAATTTGGTAAGTGAAAGGAAAAGGATGTAGTTTCAGTGGTAATTGTTAAAATGACTCTACATGTTATGTTGAGAGATTCTGTTCTGTACCATGAAATCTCCAAGGACATGAAGTGTATTACACATTTTTGGTACACTTACAAATTCAACAAGTGTAACCTCCAGGGATGTGTTCGATACTGTAACATTCATTTCCAACTTGACCGAGGTGCCTCCAACCAACGTGATCAGTGCAAGTTCAAACCCAGCATACACTGGACGCTGGCTTCCTCTCCGGCGTACATGTGGGAAGGTCCAACAATAACCCATGGATGGTCAAGTGTTTCTTACCACCATTATGCAGGCTGTGTGGTATAAGTGAAATGTTCTTGTGTATGGCATAAAACACCAATCAGACAGATCAGTTTTAAATGGTATACTGGTGGAAGTCTGAAGGAGTACATTTGAGTAGACCATAAATAGGTCATAAATGAAAGTGTTCTACGTAACATGTTTAACAGCATGTAACAGAAGACTTATGACGTAGGAGTACCCATCTGGTTATTACATGTAGATATTACTTTGTTCTTGTATTTGATTGTGTTATTTAATTGATGGATTGATTCTTAATGATTGCGTGTAAACACACAGCTTGGGTTACCTCTGTCTTGATTACACCTTGTGATTCAGTCTTTGTTTATTGGGTGAATTTGTTTGTTGACAGATCAATGTTTAATTGGAGTGTGTGTTTACAGGGTGGCCCAGCCCGGCTGGCAGAAGCTGAGAGCCTGAATGCGCGCCACATCAGCACAGATCTGTTTCACTACATACATAAGAGAAGCTATGGTCTGCAGTGCCAGAACCCTCAGCCCCTCGTGGCCGATCTCATCTCCTATCAGATGCCTGGCCTCTTCACGGAGCGCGAGTATGACCTGGGAGGAATCAACAAGATATTTGCCTCACAGTGGCTCTCCGACAAGCAGATTGTTTTTGGCACAAAATGTAACAAGGTGATTGCTGATATAAGCATTGTTGACATTGCTCATGGCAGGGTAGTAGGTTTGTTTCTATTTTTGTTTTTCCCTTAGACACATGCAGGAGGAGTTAAATAGCTTGATTTTCATCAAATTATTGGCAAGAGATCAATGCATTTTATAGTTTATGTCACCTACAGGTGTTCAGCATGTACGGTACATTTACTTGATTTAAACCCTCGTATCAGAAGGTAAATGTTAAGGCTTTGTAAAAGGAAACATGGTAATAGTTGGATCCACAACATTTGAACTGATTATGTTTAGTTCCCCAGTTATGTAATATAATGTCACATTTGATTTTTGCTTTGATGACCCAAGCCGTTGTGATGTTTTTCCTTGAAAATTGTTCTTAATGCTAAATTTTTCCCCTAAATCATGTCACTCTATTGCACTGTAACCTCCATGTAGTCAGCATAGTAGTTAATAATATAATAATCCAAAAAAAAAAAAAAGATGGTTACTAGAAATGTGACGTACAAAATTTTGTGTATACATGTATACATATATTATAATGAATTTAATAAACTACTGAGGCCAGTGTGGCTGAGGAGGTTAACATACTAGTGCAGGACAATGACCCAGGAGCCTCCTGCTAATGGGGTCGCTGAAATTTCAGCTCCTGCTCGCTTCCTCTCTGGTTGTGCCACCTGCAAATGGTCATGGCTTGCCCTTGGTTGGTGCCCAGTTACCTGCAAACATGATGCTGGCCACTGTGGGATAAGTGAAATTCTTGCATACCGCTTAAAGCACCAGTCAAGTAAATAAATAAATAAACTAAATGTACATGCACTAGGAGGCTATCTGTAGTGAGTGAATCTGTACAGAACCATGTGTGGAATTAGCCCTGATCACGTGGTCTTTATTTTGCAGCTGGAGATCCTAGACTTACCCACTGGTCAGCTGACTCTCATCCCCACCCTGAAGAGCAGTGAGGAGAGTTTCCCCGCTGACTGCCCCTGTGGCATCCACAGCATGGCCATCAACCCCTCCCGCACCCTGCTGGCTACAGGGGCAGAGAACACCAATGACCTTGCTGTCTACAGACTTCCCACATTTGACCCCGTCTGTGTAGGAGAGGTGAGCAGTTGCATCTACAGTGTATCCCAGAGTCTTGACAGTGATCACTTCAATCAGATAGTCCAGATACGTAAAATAAATCTTTTTTAAAAGAGTGCAGAGTGTTTTGCTTTTCGCTCTGTAAATTTGGATGTTGCATCATCTCCAAATCAGACTGTAAATGTTGACAAAAATGTATTTTGACACATTGTTACCAGTAGAGTGGTCAAATTCTACCAAGATCTGTGATGTTAGAAGAAATGTGATGTTTATCATGAAGTGATTTGAAGTACTAAGTGCTAGAATATATAAACCACCTAGAGTATGGACATATGCTACCCTGAAGTTTGAAATGTTGTGCTCCATTTAATTAAGAAATAATTAAGTTTGCTGACGTGTATATTACCTAAAGCTAGAATGTTGAGGATCTTAATCAAAAGACTATATATCAGTGGTATTAGCATAATATTGCAGTTTAGTTTTTGTCAATTTGAGGGTAAATGAAAGCTGAATTATTGAAATACATTCTTCCTTTGCTACACAAAACTTAGAACCTTCATGTAGTGCATGGTTTTCTGGGTTGTTCTTGCTGGTTATGGTGATAATGCCTTTCCCAAACAGGGTGGCCATGATGACTGGATATTTGACACAGTTTGGGTGGATGATGAGTTTGTTGTGACAGGTAAGTAGTGAAGATTTGACACAATCTGAGTGGATGAGGAGTTTAGGGTGAGAGGTGGACAGTCAAGATTTGGCAGTCTGGGTGGTATGAATTTGTGCTGAATAGTGGGCAGTCAATACCTGTATATGACACAGCCTGGGTGGATGATGACTTTTCATTCATAAGTGAATACTGAGTTATGACAACAAAGGCCAGCCTTAAAAAACTGTCGGGCATAACCTGACTCTGTGTGAAAAATTAAGGCCAGTCAGTGGGGAATCTTTTTTTTTTTAATTCTGACTCCCGAAATAGATAAGAATTTTAAAGAAATCAACATGGAGAGAAAAATATTTGAAAAAAGAAATTTGAGTAGGACTCTATTTAGGGGGTTGGTCAGGTTATTCCCAGCAAGCATATTCTTAAGGATGGCCAAAGCAGTTACCATTCAACACACTCTTTCCTGTATAGTGTCTTTAGAGTGGTAGTTCTCTGATGTGGCCTCTGATATTGGGTACCAGCATCATCAGGCACCATATATACCTTATAGCTGAAAAGCGGGATGTAGGTATGAGCATGCAACCTCATTGATCATGGCTGTCTTGAAACGGTGCTTCAGTCGAACGCGGCACTAACATCATCTGGTGCTAACAGACTTTTAAAAGTACCTGAACAGGAAGTAGTAGGACCCAGATTTTGTTCATGGTGCACATTTGAAAAGTTGCCAGTGGTGACAGAAATGTAAAGTATTCACTGATCACATGTTTGCACCACATTTCCTTTATGTCGCAAGCTCATTGTCAGTATTCCTGTAAACTTCATGGTTTTACCTGTCTTTTGAATCAAGATTTTTAAAAAAAAAAAAACATGGTTTTACCTGTCTTCTGTGAAATTAAGACTTGCAAAAATTCATGGTTTTACCTATCTTTGAAATTGACACATTCAAAATTTCATGGTTGTACCTGTATTGTAAAGCAGGGCTTTTCAAAATATGTGTGATTATAATGGTACCAATATTTTCACATAAAACAATTGTGTCCAGGTTCACGCGACAGTAAGCTATCATTATGGAAGATCCACAGCAATGAGGACAGCGAGACGTCTCGTCTGAAGAGCCTGCAGGTGCCAGAGTACATCATCAAGAAACCCGAGGTGATCAGGACGTGTGAGAAGGCCAAGAAAGTCCGAGCTCTGGCCTACAGTGAGAGGAGAACTGTAAGTGACCAGACTCTATGTTCTGGACGTGTGTATATAGATGACTTCAGGGGCTTTTTATCATTAATAGAAATGGATCCTGCAGATCCCTCAAGCAAGATCTATGCAAGGCCATGCTTAAAAAATTCTGAGTTGGACATATCTCATACCGATCATACACAAAAAAAAAAAACTCAGAGCCTTGTTAAAACCTTTAAACATCTTGACATATAAATGTACACACTATAAAGTGCAATTAAACTAGCAAGAGTATAGTGTGAGTGTGTGACTTAATTTTTCTTTGTGTTTGATGATTGAGCTTGCACAGGCCACCACAAGATACTTACTTGCTAAAAATTTCTTTCTCTGTAGGACAGAAACTGGATTTTGAAATGCCTGGAATGCAATGAACACTGTATTTAAGGATCGTAGCAAATCCTGCTTCTGAACTTGCCATGCACAGAAAACCATTGTACATCTGTCAGGGCAGTCAGGGCATGTGAATTGCCATCATGTGAAGCGATTATTTCAATTTCACTTCATTTAAGCAAGTAACAGATACTGGTGTGCTAGCAGCTGTAGTGGAGTGTGGGCTAGGCTTTTCTCATTTTCTTCTGTTAAAATTTGTCCATCGAAATTGTCCCACACTGATCGCCCATTATGCTCGTTTATATGTTTATGTTCATGGTTGTTTGGCTCAGTGGCCACTTTAATATCTTGTGGTGGTCAATTTTATTTGTGGAATAAATGAGTGTATAATAATAAAATATGGTATATGAATGTTGTCACATAAACCAAACATGTTTCATTTCAAAATATGTTTCTTTCTTTATATTTCAGGAGTTAGCAATTTTATCCCTGAATGCTTACCTTCATCTTTGGGATGTGGAGACCTTTTCAAGTGTAGGTGAACTTACTGAAGTCACATGAGATAATGTGCTGTAGGACGAAATGCAAATTTAAATGTAGATGCGTCTTGAGCTGGCACCGTAAGAAAACTAGAAGTTATTCATAAACAAGTTTTATGCACTTTATGCATGTGTGTTAGTGTAAATTTTGAAGATGTCAGTGAGTGACTGTATAGGCAGTGTATCAGATTTTTGAAATAAAATCGATAATATTGATGTACATAAATATCTTGTTCAAGAAGGTTTTCTTTCAAACTGAGAAGTTTATAGTTTGGTGCTTTTTACCTGTATGTGGACTGAAATCTGACAGTAATACATGTATTTTCTGTCATTCCAGAAAGACTACAAACGGCTGCAGCATGTGAAGGAGAATGTGTGTTTAGCGATGAATAAGGATGGTACGGTGTACGCTGTGGGCTCTCAGTCACATGTCACTCTGTTTGATCCACGAACTATGAACATCAGCACAGTGATCCAGTCAGAACACAGGGGGTGTGGTAAGTTAGCAAGCCAAGTTCATGGGGACCAGACCTTCTCATTTAAGTTATCTGTGTTCCTTGTGTACATCTAGAGGCTTTGTTGTATATCAGCTTGGGTCTATTATAAGTTTTTCCATGGTGGTGCGCGGGTGTATGGCCTGATATTGATGTTTGAGGCGAAATGTTAGGTCGTATACCCCTTGCAACACCTTGGCATAGCTAATTTATCATGATGAAGAGCATTGCAATTGACTTTTTACCGAGGATTTTGGCCGAGGAGTATTGCTGTGGTCGGCGGTGTTCGTCTGTCTGTATTCCTCGTAAAAGCTCTATCTCTAAAATGGTTTATCAGATGTTCACCAAATTTACACCACACATTGGCATGAGGAAGAACCGTATTGATTTTCAGTGACCTTGATCTTTTCTTCAAGGTCATTGGGGTCATTGGAGTTAAATTCTAGTAAACGCTCTTTCTCTAGAAAGGTTTAGCACAAGTTCACCAAACATACACTTTGGCATGAGGAAGAACCCTATTGATTTTCAGTGACCTTGATCTTTTCTTTAAGGTCATTGGGGTCATTGAAGTTTGTCCCAAGTGCAGCAAAGGACCCTTTGCAACTAGATAAGAAATTGTCCCATGGTGGTGCAGGTGTGAGGTATAATTTGTTTCGTGCAAAAAACAGAGAAAATCTACTTGAATCTGAAGTACAATTACAATGCAATATAGCTGTGAAAAAATGGAGTGGTGTGATTCATATTTTTGGTTTTATCAGAAGGCAGAAGTAAGGTCAAAAGCAGATTTTGCTATTTTAAGGCCTTTTGCAGAGCGAATTCCCATCTTAATAAAAATATGATTACGTGAACCAAAATCATTTGTGCTTCTTTGATGCCAAGCTGAAGAGTTCTGATCTATTGGGAAGTATCATGTTGGTTCACTCAATCATATTTTTATAAATCGAGAAATATGAAATATTTTCGAGGGCCACTGGAACTGCATATTCACCATAATGGTTCATGGTTTGTAGATCGTTGTTCCCCATAGTACAGTGGTAACTCACATGGCTATAAATCCAGCTAGGAATTGAGTTCAGAAGTTCGAACTCAATATGCATCTACATTCTTTTCGGTAACATGAGTAAAATGATTAAACCAGGAAAGAGACAAGTCTTTTTTGTTTACATTTTGCAAAGGTATAAATTAGATATATTTCCAACTATAATGAATATACATAGATGATATCTGGTACCTACATCCATTGAAAGCTCAATGCAGTCAAAAATATGTAAGTGATGACCATGTTATTAGTCCGTTTCAAGGCGCAACGCGGTACGTGTCAGCATATTGACTAGTTGCATGTGGAGAAAGGCAACTACATGTGTTTATCAGCTCACCTTAATAAATATCCTGCAAAGGCTGAGACAAAACTTATTTTAAACTTCTTTTAGGTCTCACTGGAAGAGCTTTTAACGGACAAATTGTTGTATATAAAAAGCAGGGTCGATGCTCATACTTAGTAGCCATTATTTTTTTTTTATTGCTGGCCTATTGCAGGGCAAGACCCATTATATAACAACTTCAACAGCATACGCGGGAAGCCCTTGTGTCATTCTGCAGTAGATCAGTCACTTTGAGCAGGTTGACCATCAGCCCGAGTAACGGGGGGACGATTTGCCATCTGGTTGCAAGGGGTCCTTTATACAACACCTACACAATTTAATGAATGGCTGGTATTATAAATAACATCTCTTGGAATTTGTATCTGTTGGTTACGTTGTACATGTGCTTAAGGCTGAGGGGTTTTAAGTGCATTGTATGGTATTTTTTTTCAATTATGGATTCTTTGCCACGGCAGCCGAGACTCGCGTCGCGCCTCACATGACGGGAAGAACACAGGCTTGGCTTGGGGCAGTGACAGCGTAGAGAAAAAAATACTTGCCTTAAGTCAACAGTTAGATAGTCATTTTCCATTCAGTTTGCAAGGGTTTACAATTTTATTGTCTCAAAAAGATGCTACGAGGAACTTTGCTACGAGTGTTGTTGTAGCTGCTTAATCATCAGAACTCTTACTGACTGGTACATTGCCTACAAGTGTTGATGTTGGCCAACATGTGCATCCTTGACACCTTAGGTATACAGAAAAATTACCCAGTGCACAAGTACCTTATTTCAGGTGTATAGATCAATCAGAAGCCTATAATTTTCTCTGAATTGTGATAAGATTTATTTATTTATTTGGTTGGTGTTTTACGCCATACTCAAAAATATTTCACTTATACGATGGCAGCCAGCATTATGGTGGGGGGAAACTGGGCAGAGCCCAGGGGAAACCCACAACCATCCGCAGAGTGCTGGCAGATATTCCCACGTACGGCCGGAGATGAAGCCAGTATGAGCTGGTCTTGAACTCACAGCGACCGCATTGGTGGGAGGCTTCGGATCATTGTGCAGCGATAGCGCTAACCGACTGAGAATTGTGATGAGAGCTAGGGTTGTAGTTTGCCCACCAGCAGGTGCCCCTTTACCTGATGATTAGGAAAGTATTCTCCACAAGACATACAGGATCATGTTGTACAAAATGTGTTTTGTCGCATTATTTCTTACTGGTTTAGTGTTCACATATCTCATCTTCAGTTACATTTTTTATGGTTTAGAACAACTCCAAAAAGTCTTGACAGATCATATTGTTATCACAGGAAGGAAAACTTCAGAAAAGCAGTCATTGTATTTCAGGAGTGTGGTTTTTGTAAAGAAACATTCAGTTACATTATTTTTCAGTTGTTCAGTATTAGATGCAGATTTTCCAGTTTCATTAAAGGGAAAGACCTCATAAAAATGAACTTGGGTGAGTGAAGAGACCATTAAAAACTATATGTGAAAATACCTTCATTGATTTTTTTTTTTTTTCATCTAAATAAACACAGGCAAATGTTTTGATTGTATGGTGGGTTTTATGGACCATATTGATGATGTGGTTCACCAGTGATGCCATCCTAACTTGTCTATAGCTGTAAAGCAGAAATTTAATGTCCTATTAGTGTTTCCATACACAGGCAAACATTACAGGAGTACTCTTCACAAGAACAATATTCAGAGCTCAACATAAAGGTGTACAAAAAGTTGTGTGATGTCACTGGTGATCCACATCAATATGTTCCGTAAAACCCACTATACTATCAAAATATCTGATTGCGCTTATTTTGGTGAATAAAAATAGAAAAAATTTTTAAAGATATTTTCAGATACAGTTTGTAATGGTCTTTTCACTCACCCTAAGGGAAGTTTTATGAGATCTTTCCCTTTAAATAACTGTTAGAAATTATCATTAATATCATTATCATCTCATACGTGGCACACATGCTGTAAAACTGATTACCCTAATTCGTCAACCTTTTCGCATATGAAAGAGCAACTTTCAGTGCAATTTTTGCACATTTTTAATTTGATTTTGGAGACAAAACTACATTGGTAGGATCGGCCTGTCTCAGGGCGTCACAAAAAGTATAATTTTATCAGTGAACACAGAATAACATCTTCAGTATATGCTTGAATAAACACCTTGCAAACATGTGAAAAGGTTGAAGGATTACAGTAAGTAACCATTGTTGATCACTACATTCGGAGACGTAAACCATGTTTGCTATTTTTGTTTTCATCAGGTATTCGGTCATTGAGTTTCCAAGAAGACATTGTGACTGTGGGAACAGGGGTGGGACTGATTCTGTTTTATGACTTAAGAGCTGGGAAGTACCTGGACTGTCACTGTGGTCATCCGTGTAGACTGACTGTTGGACCGGGCTGGCTGGTAGGTAGCTACGTCTCAGTCTATCTCTTCATCCTGCGTCCAGGCCCCTGTTTCATGGAGTGCATTTAACCGTTCCCTTAACTGCCATGACAAGAGATAGGAAGTTGTAGAGATAGGAAGTCCACTTAGGTTTGGGCTACTTAGCACTAAGTACGCTTTATGAAACTGGGGTCAGATCAGTGATAATCATACCTTAAGGCAGGATTCGATTCATGTAGTGACTCCACTTGAGCCAAATTTTATAAGATCAGTGTGTTGCTTTGTTCATGGTGTTTTAAGTTATGAGTAATGCAAACTGTATACCACCTTCACAATGTCAAGAATGTTATGGATGTATAGTGTCTGATTTATTTGGATATTTCATTTTAATGTAGAAACTAACATTGTTATCAAGGCCATCAGTTTCTGTGTGAAACAAATAAATTAGAAGTTGTACATCCATAAGAATCTCTTCCATGTTGTGTCGTTCCCAACTACTAAATGCCACTGAAAGAGTTGGTCCCTGGACTGCATAGCTAGTTCAACCCACTTACTAAATTACCAACAAAGTTTCTCAGCACATATCCTCAATCACAGTCATCGGTGTCGTGCGATCATGTGAGTTGAATTCTGTCATGCACACTGAAGGCGGGCACTTTGATTGTCCCCTGTGTCCTGCTAGCAGAAAACTGAAAGCGTCTGTAAAGTCCTAGCAAAAAATTGAATTATTTTTTATGGATTTTTTTAATTTCAGCTCCATGATGAGAACTACACGGATTTCTTTATGGATCAAGTGTATGCAAATGCCATCTACACGCATTCGTACGACTCAACAGGAACGCGCCTATTCGCTGCGGGCGGCCCTCTGCCAGCTGGACTGTGGGGGAACTATGCAGGATTGTGGACATGAACACAGGACACTCTTACTGCTTCAGGCATTTACCTGTCTGCGTCTAGTGGTGCCATTAGCAGATAACCTTTCACAAACTTTTATTCCGACAAATAATGCCTTTAGTCTTTCAAAACAATGCATTTTACCATACTTTAGTGTCCAGCCAAGGTCTGAGTTATATGTCAGCATTGTTTGATTTTTGTGCTTTGTCTCAAAGTGCCATACCTGTACCTGTTTGTGTGTAGTTTTTTTTTAGATGGTACAGCTAGGCTGTAGTCAGATTGAGAAGCTCTCTGTGTATTTAGATGATCTACATGTATCAGCTGGCTTGGTTTTCTTACACTCATATGTTTGTGTCCTCCTATAAATTACATCCTGTCAGTATAACAATGCTCTGTTGTCAGTTTGATAAGCTCTCTGTATGTTTAGATGATGTAAATCACCTGGTTTGGATTTCTCTATTAACTCACTAGCTGATCTCTTGACTTAATTAATCCCCCTTAATATATGACTGCTCTGTAGTCAGTTTGATAAGCGATATCCTCAATATAAGACTGATCTGTTGTCACTTTGATAACTTAAATTCCCACCAGTATAACACTGCTCTCTTGTCAGTTTGATGAGCTAAATCCCCATCAGTATAACACTGCTTTGTTGTCAGTTTGATAATTTAAATTCCCACCAGTATAACACTGCTCTGTTGTCAGTTTGATGAGCTAAATCCCCATCAGTATAACACTGCTCTGTTGTCAGTTTGATGAGCTAAATCCCCATCAGTATAACACTGCTCTGTTGTCAGTTTGATGAGCTAAATCCCCATCAGTATAACACTGCTCTGTTGTCAGTTTGATGAGCTAAATCCCCATCAGTATAACACTGCTCTGTTGTCAGTTTGATATGCTCTCTATGTATTTAGATGACATCAATCAGATGGCTTGGTATTCTATAACCCACCTAACCGAAATCCCTATCAGCACATGTATAACACTGCTCTTTCAACATAGGTCTATGTGGTTGACATATAATGTACCTGTATCATAGCAAAATATTACTGTGTCATATATTGTGTGTATGAAAAAGAGAAAAAGAAAGGCTTCGCCCAATTTTTTTGTTTCCAGTGGGGAAGTATAGAAAACAGTGTGTGTGTTACAGTGTGTACTTTTCTTGCACAGTGTACATGTGTGTTTGTATATTAAAGATTGTGCAGTTCCATAGGTGTAGTATCTACCTGAGTAAATGTACACCAGTCGGCTTGGGGAAGTGGTGGGACGGATTTGCAGTTTGGATTCCCCTGTGCCCTTCCTGCTGTCGTCATACATGTTTGTCTGTCTGTGAGGAGTTTTGGATGTTGCTGTTGATGTGGAGCTCATCTGTAGCCAGGGACTTACAGATGTGGGCTTTTCATGGCACATCTTGAATCTCATGTGACAGCTGTGCGTTACCAATACTACTTACTGTCGAGTTGTCTGTTGTGCTGTTATTCATTTGTTTGCACCTTCATGGAAAGGACTTGCTGTCAAGGTGGTCATTAGAATTTTTGGAGTGGTTTGCGATATCAGTTGTAAGTTCTTACTGTTGTTCAGAGCAGGTTAATACACATGGAGAAGATGAATATTGTGTAATATTAATTAGTTACGTCTGATTAATTGGTGGCCCTTTGTGCAAGTGACTCAGGCGAACTGTAGAGCATACAACCACGGGCTGCACCTTTAATTTTCGTACAACCACAATGAAATGAAGTAAGGTTACACTCAAGTAACAAATAAATCCAATCCATTTCAGATGCAGGTTTTCTAAAAAGGATACTTCGCAGTCTGTTTCATTGTTGTCCTTTCAGTTGTGACAGTCTTCATTAATGTTCTTAATTAATGAAGACCCTGCATATTTTAATTGTTGACAGTTTTAACGTGTTGAATTTTAATTTTTATCACACTGTGCTCCAACTTTTAGTTTGACACTTGTATTGATATAGCTGATGTCAGAGGTTATACATATATATTATACTCATGCGTGGTCGTCATATTATGGCCTGGGTTTGTAGAGTACTAGTATTATCAGCTGTTCTTGATCTGGTAACTAATCATTATGCGGTGTTATGTGGCCTGATCTTTTGTTTCTGAAGGTACGAAAGTCTGGGGCTGTCTCTTCAGAAGGGTACATGTATTAAGCCAAACTTATCAGTCTCATTGTATTATACCAGGTATATACACTGTATGCTGATAATACTGGAGAACTCCTGGTGAGTGATAAGGGAGGACTCATTATCCTGGTAGTTTTTTTAATTGGTGCTTGCATACAGCACTTTAAATCTCCACACACCAATGTTTCGCTTTCTGTGCTATTACCATATGTTCCTGTACATATGTAAATAGCTCTATACCAATTAATGTAACAAGGTCTCGATATGTAATGTAGCACTGTAAACATGTATATAAATTGTACTATTTCTTGGCTGCGTCCAGTATAGTTCGTTCATAGAACACAATATGGCATGACATGTAGTTGTGAAAGGGACAAATGAACAAATGACATGCCATTCCCCTAAAAGTAAACCCGGGATTGACTGAATTATCTGGTAAATCCCAGATAAATACTCGAAAATAAGGCAAAGTAATGCGAGTATGGGGCAACGTGGTGTCAGTGGATGGGTAAGCCGTTTTTTCAAGGTGAGCTGGCCAGTCAACTTCAACTACCGTTTGAAGTGTGCGAGCTGCCTAATTTCTCCAAACCCTTGTTTTTGTTTGGAAAGGCTTCCCCTTTAGAGCTGCATGTATGTAATATGGGAACGTCTGGGCAATGTATGTTCCTTGAAATAGTTGTATAGGAATGTCCTACTGCTGCAAATTGACCGTTTCATTGAGAACCTACTTTGTATATAGTTAGTGGTGTATCTGGCATGAGCCGGGTGGCATTGCATCTGTTTTGTTCTCTAAAAAGCTGTCTACAACTCTCAGACAGTTTAATGTACAGAATAAAACATTCAATAGGTACAAGGCTACTCTGTCATGGTTTTGTCTTATTTGCAGACCTTAGCTTGGAAAGTGTTCAGGTATCACAAAGCTAGTGTAAGGATACTCGGTTTCACCAAGCTTTTCTGGCTTAAGCAAAAATCTTTTGCTTGAAAGAAGAGACAAAAGAAAAGACAAATACTAGGCCCATTAATAGTAAAAAAAAATCAATTTTTATTTTTGTGATGGAGAACCAAGACATCGCAGTTCAAAGTAAGCAAAGAACGCCCACATAGGGAAATCGAACGGGTCGCCATGCATGCAATTTTAACCAATCCAGGTCAAGATATGTCTCCCTCCCGAGAAGGCATCTGTTTCCAGTGTGACGATGTCTTAAATCAGCTGTTTTCCTTCTGATTATGAGACAATTCTGATATACTTTAAAGCCATTTTGAACAAAAAGATGGTCGTAGAATATGTCGGGTTGTTCCCGAAGGCCCCATCCAGGAGGCCCCATCCATCCAGGAGACCCCATCCAGGAGGCCACAGTGCATAGCCTTTGATTGTAACAAAGCGGAGTGTCTCTAATACTGAAGACAGTAGAGTATGGATGACACAATATTTTGTTTCCGGTTTTTGTAAAATGGTGAATCCCATGGTTTGATAAGAATTCCAGAATAAAAAGTGATTTTATAGAGTTACCAAGCATGTCATCAAAAATGCCTATGTCTGTTTAGGTCTGTCTGGACCCCTCTTCTGAAATTATTTTGGTTACACTTTTTTGTTGTCTTTTCTTTTGAACAATGTAATACTATTTTTACCAGTATGTAGTGTTTGACTTAAGTTTTTTCCCTAAGCAATGCATGTTGGACTACCAACTCAATTCATTGAACTTGGGAAGTTTTTTGAAACCCAACCCTGGGCCCACATGCACGAAGCCCTCTTAAAACTACAAGCACAGAACTACCATGGAAACCAGCAAGTTAGGCGTTACATTGCCATGGCAGCTACATGCTCCTAATGTTAAGTATTCCTAGCGACAAGTTTCATGACACATACTAAGGCTAAGTTAGCCTTAACCACCATGGCAATGTCTGTTATACAGATAAGTACTCTGTAGCTCAGTGCTACTTAGCCCTAAGTATGCTTCATGAAGTGCCGAGATAAGCCAAATGCGCATCTACTGAATTTTGTCACCAAGGCCACAGGAATAGAGTGAGAGTTGAGAAAACCACAAATTCCCTGTGGCAGGTTGGGACTGAATCAATCTGCACCAAATGTGTCAACACTGTAGCAACTAGAAAACAAGCATCCTAACAACTCAACCATGACACACTCCCATCACATTTAACACTGGTTAATGTTTTACTTGGTTTCCACTGTTACAACAGCAGTCAGGTTTAACTTCGTGTTTGGTTGGTGTTTTTCACCTATACAAAGGCTGCCAGCATTATGGTAGGAGGAAACCAGGCAGAGCCTGGCTGAAACCCATGAGCATCCACAGGTGGCCGGCAGACCTTCTCATGGTCAGTGAGGAAGCCAGCAAGAGTTGGAGGGGAAACCAGCACGAGCTGGAGAAGAAACTGCATTTTGAAGGTTTTTTGAAGTACAACCTGTACACCATATTTTGCACAGAAACTGGGCTTGAACAAGTCGTCGATCAAGGGGAGTTTGTCCCAAGTCGGGCACTGCACTTCAAATTTATCATGAGCAAGTTATGAACAGCTTGGTATGTACATGGAAACGTCTACTATGATTCTAGTGAACTTCTAGATCTAGTGCTTGAAAGGAATGCATGAAGCCTAAGTTCTCTAAATGTCTACTGTACAGTTCCTAAGGTAATCTGAAATTATTATGTTTACATCATATCAATTGAAAACGAGGCTTGTTATAAAGAGCAACACATACAAAGGTAACAAAGATCTTGTTTTAATTTCAAAAAGCCCAATCCAAAGTTTCTTGCCAAAATGAAGATTTGTGAATTTTTAGGTCTGTTTGAAATGGCAATATCCTGTAGGCAGATGGCAAATGACTCCTGCCTGATGACACCACTCCAATAGCCACACCCACTGCTGCCTGATGGCCTCTGTCAGATGTCACTCACGGGCTCCACTTGTCACAACCACCACAGTAGACTCTGGCCAAAAGATTATCACCTGGTGATTACTCAACTGGCCACACCCACTGCTGCCTGATGGCCTCTGTCAGATGTCACTCACGGGCTCCACTTGTCACAACCACCAAGGTAGGCTCAGGCCACAAGACTACCACCTGGTGATTACTCAACTGGCCACACCCACTACTACTTGATGACCGATGCCCATACATCACTAGAGGGTTCAACTGGCCACACCCAATCCTGTGGGATGGTGCTGCTGCCTGGTGTATGCTCCGGAACCAAGAACATGTCCCAGCCTTGCCTACAACAACAACACCAACGTGGCAGTGCGCCTTGACATCTTCAAACAATCAAACATGATCACAACACGGCTTGTCTGTGTGTGTACGCACAGGATCACATGGCAAATGAAATGTGATATGAGAACATCACATAAGAAGAACACAGTGATCCACAATGCATTTTTTTTAGCCACCATTTAAAGCATATGCTATGAAGATGGAACAACTGTTTATAAATGAGGCTGTTGCCTGTATCTTTTTGATGGGATTAGAGACTGGATTTGTGCCTGGTTGTGCGTTTGATGTCAAAACAACTACTTACCACATACAATACAGCTCAGTACTCATTTAGACGGGCAATTCACATTTTCACACAATTAATGTTTCTCAGTCTTACTCCAAACAATGTTTTGTGCATGTGATTACTTTAACTTGTACCTCAAAGCATCACAAACTGAAACCGCACACATGAAACTTTACACTCAAGATCATCTGGTCGACCTACTATGATCAGCTGAACAAGTTTACCAGATTATCACATCACAACAGTTTGACAGCTATGTCCATGTAGATGCATTTTTCAATAATCTAGTGTCACTGTCTTCACATGTAACCACATCAGTCAATTGCTCCTGGTAAGGCCCATCCTTAACAGTACATTCATTGGGCGCAAGCCGACCGACCCTTCAAAAGTGGGCCCTAGTCAAAAGTTTTCATTGGTATTTTGATGAAGGTTTTTTTTTTAAATTTTTCTCTCCGTCTTAATTTTTTTAAAAATCGCCATCTTTTTCAAGAGCCAAAATAAAAAACAAAGAATTCCCCACTGACCAACCCTATTTTTTTACATGGGATTAGGTTTTGTTCAACTATGTCCATATGTCTTTAACCAATTTGTTTCACAGCAATGACATGCATTGTTGACATACTTAGTTACAGAGATTATTTGGCTATGATAACCATCCAGAGGCCATTTCTCACCTGACAGACACCAAACTCTCAAGGCTTGTCTCTGCCTGTCTGTAAAACTGTTTGTAGAATAACAAGGGATCGCTCTCCAGCAGTTTGTCTGTGGATGAGAAAAAGATTGAATGAGACATGATAGGTAAGAACATGATCACAGTGCACCTTGACTGTGGGTGAGAACACAATCACGAGACAGGAAAGATGAAAACATCACAAGACAAGAACATGATCAGAAGGCAGTCTGTCTGTGAATGAGATCATACGACAAGAACATGATCAGAAGGCAGTCTGTCTGTGAATCAGATCATACGACAAGACCATGATCAGAAGGCAGTCTGTCTGCGAATGAGATCATACGACAAGAACATGATCAGAAGGCAGTCTGTCTGTGAATGAGATCATACGACAAGAACATGATCAGAAGGCAGTCTGTCTGCGAATGAGATCATACGACAAGAACATGATCAGAAGACAGCCTGTCTGTGAATGAGATCATATAACAAGAACATGATCAGAAGGCAGTCTGTCTGCGAATGAGATCATACGACAAGAACATGATCAGAAGGCAGTCTGTCTGTGAATGAGATCATACCACAAGAACATGATCAGAAGGCAGTCTGTCTGCGAATCAGATCATACGACAAGAACATGATCACATGACAGTCTGTCTGCGAATCAGATCATACGACAAGAACATGATCAGAAGGCAGTCTGTCTGTGAATGAGATCATACGACAAGAACATGATCAGAAGAGAGCCTGTCTGTGAATCAGATCATACGACAAGAACATGATCACATGACAGTCTGTCTGTGAATGAGATCATACGACAAGAACATGATCAGAAGGCAGTCAGTTTGTGAATGAGATCATACCACAAAAACGTGATCAGAAGGCAGTCTGTCTGTGAATCAGATCATACGACAAGAACATGATCAGAAGGCAGTCTGTCTGTAAATCAGATCATACAACAAGAACATGATCAGAAGGCAGTCTGTCTGCGAATGAGATCATACAACAAGAACATGATCAGAAGGCAGTCTGTCTGTGAATGAGATCATACGACAAGAACATGATGAGAAGACAGTCTGTCTGTGAATCAGATCATACAACAAGAACATGATCAGAAGGCAGTCCGTCTGTGAATGAGATCATATCACAAGAACATGATCAGAAGGCAGTCTGTCTGTGAATGAGATCATACAAGAAGAACATTATCAGAAGGCAGTCTGTCTGCGAATGAGATCATACGACAAGAACATGATCAGAAGAGAGCCTGTCTGTGAATGAGATCATACGACAAGAACATGATCAGAAGGCAGTCTGTCTGTGAATGAGATCATACGACAAGAACATGATCAGAAGGCAGTCTGTCTGTGAATGAGATCATACCACAAGAACATGATCAGAAGGCAGTCTGTCTGCGAATCAGATCATACCACAAGAACATGATCAGAAGGCAGTCTGTCTGTGAATCAGATCATACCACAAGAACATGATCAGAAGGCAGTCTGTCTGCGAATCAGATCATACCACAAGAACATGATCAGAAGGCAGTCTGTCTGTGAATCAGATCATACCACAAGAACATGATCAGAAGGCAGTCTGTCTGTGAATGAGATCATACCACAAGAACATGATCAGAAGGCAGTCTGCCTGTGAATGAGATCATACCACAAGAACATGATCAGAAGGCAGTCTGTCTGCGAATCAGATCATACCACAAGAACATGATCAGAAGGCAGTCTGTCTGCGAATGAGATCATACCACAAGAACATGATCAGAAGGCAGTCTGTCTGTGAATGAGATCATACGACAAGAACATAATCAGAAGGCAGTCTGTCTGCGAATGAGATCATACGACAAGAACATGATCAGAAAGCAGTCTGTCTGCGAATGAGATCATACCACAAGAACATGATCAGAAGGCAGTCTGTCTGTGAATGAGATCATACGACAAGAACATGATCAGAAGGCAGTCTGTCTGCGAATGAGATCATACCACAAGAACATGATCAGAAGGCAGTCTGTCTGTGAATGAGATCATACGACAAGAACATGATCAGAAAGCAGTCTGTCTGTGAATGAGATCATACGACAAGAACATAATCAGAAGACAGTCTGTCTGTGAATGAGATCATACAGCAAGAACATGATCAGATGGCATTCTGCCTGTGTTACAGGGAGGTATCATACATGTACTTTTGAACAATAGGAGTGGATTAAATTTGCATCCTCAATCAGTTCTGGTCAATGGCGTCATCCAGCAGCACACTGACCGTTTTTCCCGAAGAGACACTGCCTGAACTGGCGCTCCTCCCGGCGCACCTTTTCCGCCTGAACTTGTCGCTTTTTCTCCCGCTCCCGTTCCTTCGTCTCTTCTTGTTCAGTCTCCAGCATCACCTGAGGAACACGAGGACCAAAAATCATAGAATAAAAACACTGAAAATTATGTCAATACGGCAAGCCAAGTACCCTGTACATTGGTGTCATTAGCATTTCATTTCGTGTCACCATGAACACTATTGGTCACTTAAAGCTGACATACACATATTTATGGTGCTGCTTAACTAAAGATCCATCCTGACACTAAAGCGACACCATGTATGTATGTATGCATGGGTTTTACATCATACTCAACAATATTTCAGTTATATGACAACGAACAGCCATCAGAATGTATACATATTCTGTGTCTTCTTGTGGAAGGAAGAGTCTATGTCACCGAAGTGCTGTCGTCACTGGAACATCATGCCAAAGACACTAGACACCCCATGACACTATACTGACACCGGGTTGACCAGTTCTGCTTCCTTGTTCTAACCTCTCAGAGCACAGAAACAAGCGAGAAGTGCCATTTTTGAAGTCTTTGGTAAGATCTGACTCAGGATTCATCTCAGATGTAGAAACCAGCCCAGTGGCTCAGCCAGATAGGAAATAACCATCACATAATGATGTACACAATGGTCATCAAAGTAATGTTTTACAATCAATGAAACATTTTAATGTATCCTGGATGAGCTGGAACTGATGTTTACCTTCAAAGTCTTCTCTTCAGTTTCATAAATCTTTGTCTGATTTTCCAACATGATCAGCAAATTTTCTGTTTGTCTCTCGAATTTGTCGTCACTTTCCATCCCTAAGTACATCCCTGAAGACGAAACACAAGTTGTGACATAAGTAAGTGTACATAAATGTGTAAACAGTGCAACATCTAGAGTGTTCTTACTTCTGAAAAACTTCTGGACACCCCAACTGTTAGGCACCCCAACCTAATTAATCTACACTGAAACTAGCAAATCCACTGAGCACTTTTAAAGAAAAATTACAGGGTTAAAAAGGTAAACTTTGGTTTTCATACAAATTTCTTTAATTATTTATTCTTAATTATTTATTTTAACAGATTTAAAAGCCCTCAGACAGCATCACTTAGATTTACATTTTATAATGTTTAACTTTATCTAGTTCAGATAATGACAAATGTTGGTTTAAGCTGTTTTACATGGACATGTCTGTGTCTAGTTGCACTTTTTGTCACTGACGCAGTGATTACAAAAAAGCTTACCTTTGGTGTAAAATGACCTGCAGCGTAACTCACGGAGCTTCCTCAGTCCTTTGATAAGCTCCATGGTTTTGCTGCTCTCTGTCAGCTTCCTCCTAACTTCACTCAGTGTCCGATCAGCTGCTGCCTTCATTTCTTTGTCCTGCAGACAATCAGTCAGCTCATTATTGGTGTTCTTTTGCCATATTCTTTCACTTTCACTTATACAACAATGGATGACATTATGGTAGAAGGAAAGTGAAGAGAGCCAGTATTCTCATACTTACTGATATTATGCCACTTTACACAACTTTGTAAATGCCCATCAAATTAGAATAATAACTGGTTTCAGGAAAGCACCTCTAGAAATTGTGCACATAGTTTCAAAACCCTACCTTTGCAAAATAACAAGAAACAGAACCCTTTCTTGAATAGTTTTAATTAGAAGAGTTAAACCTTTACTCCACCACTGTGTAACACCAAACTCAAAGAGTATTTCATAAAATGGTGGAACTGATCCAAGATCTCTTGCATCCTAGCCATGACAGAAGTTTGTTGTTGTTGTTATTGTTTGATGGTTTGTACCTGTTTCTCCTGCTGACTCTGCTGTAACAGTGTGTCCTGTAGCTGGTCAATGCTCCGGTGCAGAGCCTCTCTCCTGGCCAGGGCTGCCTGTCTCTCCTGGTACTGCTCCTGTCTCTGCCTCCTCAGCCTCTCCTGTGCACAAATACCACATACATGAGTAAGATCAGAGCACATATGCCAGATGCATCAGTCAGCTTAGAGCACATATACCAGATACATCACTCAGATCAGGACACATATACCAGGTATACCAGTCAGATGACAGCACAAATACCAGGTACACCAGTCAGAACAGGGCACAAATACCAGTACACCAGTCAGATCACAGCATAAATACCAGTACACCAGCCAGATCACAGCACAAACACCAGGTACATCCGTCAAATCAGTGCACATATACCAGGTACACCAGTAGGATGACAGCACAAATACCAGGTACACGAGCCAGAACAGGGCACAATTACCAATACACCAGTCAGATCACAGTACAAATTCCAGGTACACCAGTTAGAACAGGGCACAAATGCCAGAGATACCTGTCAGATCACAACACAAATATCAGGTACACCAGTCAGATCACAGCACAAATACCAAGTACACCAGTCAGGTCACAACACAAATTCCTAATTCCCTAATTCCTCCTCCCTTTCAACCTCTAGTGAAATCAATGTTTAAGAACATTCTGACAGCACTATGGAGTATACAGAAAATAATATATATATACATTATTACATATATTATTGTATACATGTGTGTTGTGTGGTTTTATGAAGCTTACATCTTTCGGTTGTGACATGAACAATAAATTTTAGCTCCCACTGCTTTAGAGGAAAAAGGGGCCAAGGAGTTACAGTAAACCGCTAAGTTAAAGTTACTAATAACTTTACTCTACTCTACCCTTACCACCCTAATCTCCACTGAACATTTATGTTTTAGTCAATGGTGACTTTATATATGGTGCCAGACAAACATGAAGATAAAAAATAAAGCACGCAACTTAGTAACGTGGTAGTTTGCAAGTCTGTGCTTTGTCTGATACTGAGACACTATCATAGTAGACGATTACTTCTTTCTTTTCTCCTTTTCCCATTCTTTTCCTTTTTTTAAAAATTTTTTTCTTTTTAATTTTTGACATGTAATTTTGTTTATTCACACCATTGCTGTATCTAACTTTTATGTAAAATCTGTCACTGTATAAATTTTTCTTTGTATCTAACTGCTTCCTTGTTATGTCATCAGTGTTTACGGTCTATTGTTGAATCCGATGGTGAAACCTCAACTCACGGGACTGTCTAAAGCAACAAGGCAAAGATGGTTCCATATCAAGGTCATTTGAGTCATTCAGGCAGTAGTAGTTGCACTGAGATTTTTCATATCACTCCTTTCCACTTTCTGCCATTCTTCTGGTAAATGTCTTACCACAATACAGAGCACAGGGCTTTTGGTAAATGTCTTACCACAATACAGAGCACAGGGCTTTTGGTAAATGTCTTACCACAATACAGAGCACAGGGCTTTTGGTAAATGTCTTACCACAATACAGAGCACAGGGCTTTTTCTAGCCACTTTCTCATAGTGGTAACCACAAGGAGAAATATCAGAAAATTGAGTATTAGACAAATTTTGTCTTGAGTTCTGGGAAAATAAATGAGTTTTAGACACATTTTACATACACTGGCGATGAAAAATAAAATGAGTTTTCTGATTTGTCCAAATTGAGTTTCTATAAAGAACGTGGATAGAAAAACCCCTGGAGCAGCATGTTTGTCTATAAATATGGACGTAAGATCTGCTATTTTGGTCACTTTAAACATGAATCGAAGTGCATTAAATTATGTAGATAAGAAATTATATAAATATAGTATGGAATACACAGTGTTCTCTTTACTTATGTACCTCTGATGGTTCTAAAATAAACAGTCCACAGTTTACAGGTGGCTGAATCCACCAGTTATCCAACAAACATCCTGATACAACCATAAAGTCAGGTTTGTAGATAACTACATGTAATAGAGACCATGGACATACAAGCATTACTTGTGCCAACACGCTTTGCTCGCAGACAAAGCAGTGAAAACATTGTCTAAATAACATGGAAGTTAATACAGAATTCTGCTTCATCCGTAAAACCAAAGTTAGGCCACTTTAGCATTCACAATTTTCACGTGCGTCACAGGTTGTTCTGTTGCAAACCATATTATAATTTCTGGTTATTATCAGCCCTAGCTCTCAGAATACTGTCCGGTGTTGTTCATTTTCCTATCCCTTGACATGTTATCTTTCACTTTATCATCTCCTGGCCTCTGTCTCAAGAAGGTGAAGTACCCAGATGTCTGCAGACTGAAATTACTGTGCATACAAAGCATGCATTACTGTTTCTGTAAAGGTGTTCAAGTACAATAAACCTGAAAACAGATCCCTAATACATTCGAAAACACCCCTTTGGATAAAATGGTACAGCCCGTGTTGTCCATGTTACACAATATTGCACCAAGGTTACTTGATTCACCTTGGTCAAATATTCAATTATACAGCATTGACAATACAAGTGCTGCCACTTTTTAAGAACGGCCCTGTGTTTTCAGAAATGTTAGGTATCTGTTTTCTAGTTTGTACAAGTGTGTCAGTTGAGAACTGTGGAATGAACAGGCTGGATGACTCAACCCATTAGCTGCATGTCCATGTATACAGTATGTGAGTACACACCAACGGGATAAAAGGATATGCAAAATGGTTAAAAAGGATATAACAATGGCTTTGTGGTTAAAGTAGTGGTGATAAGAACGCAGCCTGAACAGACCATGTGCATGGGCGAAGTGCGTACCAGGAACAGATCATCAGCTGTGATGGAAACAAGGTAAGGCTTTAGCACATGATGCTTAATATCTATCTGCACCACTACGGAGCTAACACGATGACAAATAGTGTCTACAAACATGATTTTTGTTTCATAGAAACATGTCATGACAATGTTATGGTTGCATTTTTCACAATAAAAAGAGAACTTCATTAACAGATTACTAGTGGTACTACTATAAATTACTAGTGAACAATCTAATCTTTCAAACGAATTCAAACCTTCAACACCTTGCGGAATGAACCACAAATTGTAGTGAAAAAAAACCTATTGCCACATCAACACAGTATACCTGGAATAGAGATGTGAATGAATGTACATCTCCAACATTACACTAAATTTTTGTACCTTCTTTCTGAAGATTCTTCTTCAAATTTAGTGGGAATAATTATTACAAAAAGCCACTGTATGGTCTCTGACTTGATACATGGTAGTAAACAATGACACTTCCAACATTAATCATAAGACACTCAGAAAAAAAAAACACAAACAAACAGGATATTGGCCAAACTACTGCTCACCCTTTTAGTCTTCCTTTTCTCACAAAGCCTTTTAATATTCTCCAATGTCACTTCATCTGTTAAAATCTTGTTGAGAGTTTCCAATCGAAGCTTGAAGAGACAAAATGAAAAATGCTTGTGTCAGGGCAATCAACAATGGAGTATACTGATCACAGAGAAATGGGGGTAAACCATTCTTGCAGACTAAGGGGAATAACTCTACAAGTCACATTCTCAGGGGATTAACTACAACTAAGAGTTTGAAAGAGTTATTACAATTCTGCTTAGTGTCTTTGCAAACTGAGACTGAAGACTGTGAGGATTTCTTTCTCATATGAAATTACAAATGGGGTGGGGTGGGGGTAGGGCATATCTGTATTAATATTTGAAAACCTCCCATTCCCACCCCACAATTCCTTTGATACATCACACATGATCCTGCTAGGAGATCAAAGCAAGACAGAGACTGTATATGTCAGACTGAAGAGATCCTCTGTCTTCCTGATTAAGAGGACACGAATGCACCTAGGCATCTCTTTGGGAGACATATGAAAACAACCCACATCACATCATTTGGAGGGAGTTAGATGTATTTGTATGTTATCATCTAAATTCCATAATCTGCAATGTCACTGCAACATTGGCAAGCCTGAAAACAGATGCCTGATAATATTGACAATACCCCTTGCTTTTATTTTCTCATTACCCTTGTCTTGTTTATCTGGTCAAACTTAAGTTGCCAGGCCTCAGATTCCACATCATTTTCAATGGCAGTGGTTAGGTCTGTAAGCTCATCTTTCAACTTGAACGCTTCTTGAAGACAACACTTGAAGTTAGCAATCTGAAACAACAGGATTTTTCATTAAAGATAAAACCTATGTAAGAAATACATGCACAAAATATTGCAACTGGCCCAAGAACTGTCAATGAAACAAATTCAATATTACATACCATACCTTTTCAGCAGAGTTTCTGATGTTAGATATATAAAGGTACAGTAAATGTCTTGATCCTCATTAGTTTGCCATTGTCTTTTCAACCAGCTTACATTAAGGTAAAAACAAAGTTTATGAAAAGTTACAATTTAATTATTTATTTGGTAGGTGTTTTAATTCATACTCAAGTGTATTTCAATTATACGATTGTGGCCAGCATTATGGTATGAAGATCATGCAGAGCCTGGAGGAAACCCACTGCCATTGGCAGGTTGCTGGCAGACCTTCCCACGAGATCAGCATGAGCTGGACTTGAACTCACAGTGATCACATTTGGAAGAGGCTGCTAGGTTATTTCGTTGCACCAGCACAGGAACTACTTAGGCCACAGAGTAACAATATAAGTACAGGAATCTCATGGTATTACTATTTCACTCACAGTGACCAGTGTTTTTACACGAGGGGGCTGATTCATTTTATTCAGACTTTTCAGCCATCCATCCACCCAGTCTTGGTCCTGTTGCCTCTGTGAAATTTCCTCAGATTCCTTTCGAAATTTAGAGTCAACTTCCACAGGCAGGGGAGGTTGAGAAAATCCACCAGATGTGCCAGAGGAGCTGGGCCGAGTAATGGCGTGGGAAGGGTGACGGAACTGTGGCCGTGGAGGATTGGCAAAATGCTGTGATTTATACTGGGGAATGGGTGTCATTGGTCTTCGAGACACGGGCTGGGTCTGTGAAGCAGTCAAGTCAGTCACAGGCAATTGGTTGAAGTTGTTAGATGATTGAAATGATCCCTGCACATTTCCAGGTGGTTGCATTCTTGGGCCAGAGTTTGTCGCATTCACAGAATTTCGATTTATGGAAGGACGTTCAGGGTTCGTAATTGATGGCTGTGTTCGATTCCACATGCCGTTCTGCGAACGCTGAAAACTGTTCTCCACCCCTGGATGCTGTGAAGTGGGCGGCCCTGGGGGCTGAGCTAGCAAGTGATGACGCGGAGTTGGCCCCCATGGAGGCTGGGTCAGTGGATGTTGGGATTGATAAGCCGTTTGCACTGGTGGACTTTGGAACTGGGTTTGCTGAGGAGGTAGCTGCACCCGTGGATGTTGAGGTCGAGTTGGCTGATATGGGGACGGAGTCAGTTGGTGTTGGGGTTGATAAGGTGGTTGGACTGGTGGGCGTTGAGGCTGGGTTTGCTGATAGGTGGGGTGGGCTTGCGGATAGGGCTGCTGAGTTTGCTGATACAGCGGCCGAGTTGGAAGGCGTTGTGGCCGAGCTTGCATTCCGGTGTCTGGTCTTGCTGCACTGGAAGCTACTCTCATGGTGGACAGAAACTGGCCAACTTCCATACTGCTCGGTATATTTCCAGATGGTGTCTTCTTAGCCATGATGTCTATTATGTTAATGTACCATTATCTCTGGATGCGTTGTTGTTGTTGCTTTAGGAAGTTCAAGGCAAGTTAGTAAGGCTTCTTGCTTTCACATTACTATGTCAGTTTGAAATACTTTGGTATCAAGGGCACAAAAAGGATTATGACGAACACAACATCTGTAATCTGTAACTCAAAAGCTACGAGACCCTTTGAACTCTGCGGTGATTGAAATCCCCCAGAGACCTGCTGTGACCATGCGGCTTTCCGAGGAGTCACGTGACTTTGTGTTGATGTATCATTCATTTTTCTATATTCCTGTATCTAAGCCATTATGACAGAGACGATCGGAATGCGACAGACGCAGAGTTCTGTGGAGAAAATAATAGCCGTGTGTGAGGCACGTTAAGGTATTATTTTACACATCACGGTATAGAGGGTATAAATCACGTGATGCAAACAAACAAAATGGCGACGGACGAGAGAGGGGCACGGATTTTGTCGGATTTAAATGCTGCATTTAAGAAAGATCCTTGCATGTAAGGCAGTTTTCTGGTCGGTTTATATTAAATTTCTGCCGAAAGAACGGTTAGGATAAGAAATTGCGTTTTGTCACCCTAATGTGTTCTGATGAAACATGCTGCAAAATTCTATAGCCTGGCTGGCACTACTCGTCTGCAGTGAACATGGTGAATGAGTAATGTGCTAATGGGTAGTAATGACTGAGGGTGTGGCTCATTAAATGATTGAGTGAACGATTAAGGCTTAGCAGCACATTGGCAATATTTTAACCATATCACGGTGATTTACTGATAGACCTACCTTTACCGATAAAGGCATTGGTTTAAATGTGTACGTGTTATGTCTCAAAGAAGATCTGTAATCCATCTAGTCTGTTGCCATGAACATGACGAAGGAAAGAATTTTAAAATAACACCCTTATTGAATCTAGACGGACTGCAAGAAGATGATGCCACGAGCAAGGGGCATTTTCTGGTGGTGTATGACAGAAATAGGTTGAAAGTGTCATTATACAAAAAACAATCAGCGAAATCCATCTTTGTATGTTTTAGATGCCAAATTCACATTGTGGAAGTCTCTCGAGATCACGCTGGTTTTGGATGAGACAGGTTGGGGGTGCGAAAGCCCCGACCCTGTCTCGTCCAAAACCAATGTGATCTCAAGAGACTTCTGCTCAGCCAATTTGGCTTATTGGGCTGATCTTGATCAGGAATGGAAACAGTAAGAAAGTATTGCTCAGTAGGATGAACCCTCCAAACACATCCTTTGAAATCAGATTTTTCATCAAACTGACAGTTCAGAAAATTTATTTCTTCCCAATTAAGCAGTTGTTTAACTACTTGGTTTGATAATTTAATTCACTTTTTCTGTTACAGAGACGAGTATGATGTCATCCCTATACTGGAGCCGAAACATAACAAAAGTCCACTTGTACTAGTGGATCATAAACTGGGACTTGAACTGTGGAGTGTTAAGATTCTCTATGAATATTCATATAGTTGTCTTTTTGCAAGGAGAAGAATACTGACGTTCAAGAAACACCTAGGTACTGTATATGTCTAATGCACATATGATTAGGATAAGAAATCATATTTTGTCTTTCTAATGTGATTAAATTGACTAGATGTGTATGGCACTGTCGATGTAAAAATGTAGAAAATGACATAAAAATACAGCTTTACAGTATTCAAACCTCAGCATGGGCTAGATTTGTCTGTTGGTTTTTGCAAGCAAATTATAAATATGATGATGAATGATTGGTGTTAATGCATTGCTTCAGATACAGAGGTAGAGTGGTAGAAAGGTAGAGTACTCATAAGACCATCTGCAAGCCATACACAGAAGTCATGCCTGACTTTAGTCATCTAGACTGGGTATGTGGATATTTCAAAAGTGACTGTTGAAATGTGACTTTTTAATGATGTTAATGTATAATGGTCTTATCCACCTTCCAGTTTCTGGTCTGTTTGTGTAGCCTTTTTGTTCTCTTCTAGGAACTGATGAGTTGTTGATTCTCTCCCGTGCTGTTGTACTGGTCAACCCAGAATACACCACTGTCTGGAATATCAGGTACTTATATGCCTCATGTCTTTGATGAAAATCTCACTCTTAGACAGGGAATTTGTACATTGCCACGCTCTCACTCTTCATTGGACCTTAGCAACAGTACACAGTCAGTAATGCTCGTATGACTGGTTGTGTGGTTTATGTTTGTTGAGACCACTTGTCTCCCACCAAAATGGGGTACATATCTGTTGTGAATAAAGCTTTTCAGTAACTTGCCCAATGTTGGTGGTTTTTCCTGGCTCTCAACCTCTGTTTTCCCCCAACCATGAAACTGACCAATAATGTATATAAGTGAACATATCGAAATGGCATTAAACAACAATCAGTTGAATAAGCTCATTGATTTAGATCATTAAAGTGCTAGCTCACTGCAACTATGAGGCCCTTGACCACTGAGGTTGTGTGTTCAAATCCACTTCATGCTGCTTCAGCATTAGCTTTAAGTAAAGAGCTTTTGTAGGAACCTGCATGTAGCAAAGGTTGATCATTTACTTGTGGCATTCTGGTTTCCCCCCACCCAAAAATATGACAGCTGTCATATGTATATATTAATGTGAAAAATTCTTTAAGTACATCAGACCAATCAAATCAGTAAAAAATTCAACACAATAATGCCGTTGTAATAATACTGGTAACACTTTTTTTTTCTTTATCTGTCAGAAAAGAACTGGTACAATCTGGGGACTTGAGTCTGGAGGAGGACTTGAAGCTGGGAGGGCTAGTTCTGACAAAACATCCCAAAAGTCCGGAAACATTTTCACATAGGTGGGTATTTCAATAGCTCTAGTGGGCTTAGAGGCTAAGTCCTTGATCCGTCATACACTGTGCAGCCTTATTTTACCAACATACCGTGTTGTTCCTCTCAGTTTGATGTTGGCATCAATAAAACATTTATTTCTGTAGACCCACATGTCTAAGCTGTTGTTTGTCCCGTGTTGTCCAGTGGCACAGCCTTTAGTAAATGCACACAGGTACAAAACCTCAGTTGTAGATGCATTTCGAAAGTCACTCATGCCAGACTGGCCATGTCGTCATCATTTTGGTGGCTCGCTGTGGTGTTGTTATTTTCTGCCAAGTCCCGATCGCTAAAGTCTGGCCAGAGCCAAGTACCTGACGAGCGGGCCTCCTGGACTCAGTTGTGAAAGTGCGTCGACTAGATAGCCCCCAAAAGGATGACATTCTTGTCAACATGGCCATTCTGGCATGGCATGAACAACATTTGAAATGTCTCCCAAATTAAGCTCCACTAAAAAAATCTATAGTTTTAGAGAAATCAGCATTTAAAATTGTTATTTTTTATTTTTGCTGTGAAAGTCATGCTGAGATAAAAACTATGAGATCAGACACAAAGAAGATATTAAAATTACAAGAGCAGCGAAACCCAGAGTGAAACAGACGTCAAGTTGGCCATTTCCTGTCTGGACTCTGATTGAGGGCTGGCCAATAATCTCAGCCACATACCTATGATAGTTCATAGTACAAGAAATGCTGATGTGACATTTGCATTTGAACTGAGGGCAGCAGACACAATTTGTTAGCGCAGAAATACCTGTAGTAACGTAATATTACACCATAAGAACGTCCGTAATAGAAGTGTGTCAGTGATAGTTTTGTTTTTACCCGTGGCTTTTAACGGCACTGAAGACTGATGCTCACCGTTATTTGTTAACTTGGAACCAAACTGCCTAAATAGAATTGCTTGTAGTGAAGGTATTTATTTTTGTTCAAAGTTGGATTTTGCCTTCACTGAACATAGAGCTCAGTAGGTGGCCAAAACACCTGCCAAGACATATATGTTGCCATGACTGATGATCGAGAATGTCTTCACAAAATTTCCATTTCTTTGAAGGAGTAATTCCCTTATGCATGATCTGACAAATTTCATCTTTTAACTGAAGACATTTACTGGACCATTGTTCTGAACACCAACTTTCTTCATGAAGTACAACAACAACGCTTACATGCAGCAGTGTAATTTCTGCACAGATGTCAATACCCGGTACAAAAAACACTGGCAGTGGATATAAAATAACCAACTAAAAGAGCTAAATATGCTCTACTTCTGAATGTACGTGTACAACCCTTTTGGGTTGACTTAAAAAAATTATAATTAATAATATTTTCGAGTGATTTGAAATGTTAAGAAATGTAATTTATTATTCCACATGTTGTCTGCAAAAGGAAGACACAAAAATATGGTCCCTAGCCGTATGATCTGGCTCCTGACGTTTTTAGTCTAGTTGCCAAGTGTCCTCTTGCTCGTATTCTCATTTTTTCCCATCTGAGTTGGCAAAATTGAGGGAAAAGAACAATCATGTGCGAGAACAATACAATTACAACAGCAAAAACAAACACACCAATTTATATTGTCTTCTTCTATCATTTATGTTAATTATAAATACATTAAATGCTTTGGTGGTTAACTTAAAAATCCTGGCCTTTTTCTTGCACTGTGGTCAAATTTCCACGGACCCCTTCTATTTTGGGGGATTTTGGCTATCAGCACTCAACACTGACTGTGGCCAAATTAGGGGAATATAAACCCTGACAGCATGGTATGTTGGTAATATACATCTGCAGGAAGTGCGATGGATCCAGGGCTTAGCCTCCATAGATAATAATCTATGGGTAAACCCGCTAGAGCTAGTACTGCATGTACTTGCGACATGCATTGCATTTGGGTGTAAGTTGAGTGTTTTATGTGTCTTCAAAACAGTGGCAAATGAAGAATGTAACCCCTGTTCAGTGCATAAGGCCAATGTACTGCCAAATAGCTTCAAAGATGTCATTGTTTTCATATCTCTGCAAAGGGAGATAACCTAGTGAACAGATGTGTTTGGCCACAGCTGCGGGATATAGAGATATACTCGTCTCCCACATGTCCAATTACTGTCTAATCAAAAGCAGAGGATTTTGTCTGATGTGGGATGAGGAACTTAACCCCAGTATTCTTTTTCCAGGAAGTGGCTGCTAAAACGGCTTCAGAAGGAACATAACCCTGTCCCGACCCTGGGAACTGAGCGTCACAGTAACGGTGCTGTCCAGAATGGTGATGTCAATGTGGACAGCATTGACGTGGTTGTCAGTGGTCACAACGCAGATCACAACAACCACCTCATATTGGATACGAGAGCAGATCGGGAAGATATTCTGTCAGAAGAATTACGTGTCTGTCAAGCAACGGCGAGTCGTTACCCTAGCAACTACAATGCCTGGAGTCACCGTATCTGGGTGGTGCAGAAGTTTTACAAGCGTGGGTTACAGGTGAATACCAAGAGAGTATTCATTGTGTTCTGAGGAGAGCTGTATTTGGCTGCTTGATTTCTTAGACAAGAAAGGATGAAAAACGGTTGTTCTCAGTGATGAAAAGCCAGTTAAAATTTAGATGAATTAATACTTTATTGTCATTTATTGTACTATAATTGTTCATGGCCGTCATTAAAAATACATGTATCCTCATTGATCTCAGACCTGATTGACCTTCCAGAAAATGCCTAACTCCAAAGTGATTATAAGGATTTAATAATTTCGTTGAAGTTCCTCCTTTTGTAAAATTTTTTTAATATTTTCTTTTCTTGTCCCTATATTTGTTATTAGCCAGAATGTATAGAAAACATTGCATGGTTGAATAGTAAATGTTCAGTTTTTTAGCACGTGTTGTTTTTATAACATCTGTGGACTGTATATATTGTGCAGTGAACTGTATATACTGTATATACAGTAAACTGTATGCTCATGTATGGGACTTCACCATGTGTTTTTAATGTACACGGGCTTTTATGCAGTACAGACAGTTGCTTCTTTTGTGTTTTTGTTAGGTATTGTTAACAGAGTTATCGATCACAAAGCCATGGGTGTCAATGCATGTGTCAGACCACAGCGGATTCCATTACCGGCAGTTCTTGCTGAATCAGCTGGGATCAGAGCGAGGACGTCTTCAGACAGAGATGGCCGTGTGTGTGAGAGACCTTGTCACGGCAGAGATGAAGTTTGTTACAGATCTCATCACCTGTTATCCAGGTCACGAAGCGCTCTGGTATCACAGGTAGGTCCAGAGAGTCTCAGATAAACAAGTTTTGATCATTCACGCTCGGACTGACTGCACAGGAATTGGTTGTAATGCATGCTGAAGAATTTTTCACTTTTATGATTTATTTGTTTATTTATTTATTTGATTGGTGTTGTAGTCCGTGCTGAATTATTTTTCACTTAATTGACGGCGACCAGCATTATGGTGGGAGGAATCTGAACAGAACCAGAGGGAACCCATGCAGCGTGAGCTAGGCCTGAACTCACAGTGATCGCATTAGTGCATTAGTGAGAGGCACCTGGGTCATTATGCTGCACTAAGCCCCTTGGCCACAGAGACCCCCCCCCCACACACACACTTATATGATGGCTTATGGATGGAGTAAACACCTAACCTGTGCTTGATAAACCTCCTGATGTAAAGCTAGAGCTTGGTTCAGACTTACACATGATCAATGTTTATGTTATTTGGAAAATTCATCTGATTTTCTTTGCAGAAAGTTTGTCTTCTTCACACTGCACAAGTACAATGACAGCCGACCAAGGTCTGTGTTTAAAAGTGCTAATGGACTGACAGAAAATGGCTGTCATGAGAACAGAGATGATAGCAGTGGGTGTTCCCTCAAGAAGACCCGCTTGGAGAATGATGCTCATATGCTGTGCGTCAAGGAGGTGGATTCTGTCTGTCAGACAGAGTTGTCATCCTCAGACTCAGAACAGTGTCGCCATGCGCAGCGTTATGTGAAGTGGATCAAGAAACTCTACCTCTAGTCAGACAAGAGCCTATTGTTAGGGCTTCTTGCGTAGCACCGTGTCTGAACATCTTAATTACGTGCAGTCTGTTTGATAGTGCTTATATCATCCATATCTTTTACAAAATAGCTTCCACAAATTTCATTCCCGTGTCTTCCATAGATACACAAGTATTATATGCACACTGTGATGTCAGTTGTAGCACAACAAAGAAATTTGGTCAGCTGGACTTTTATTGTGGCAATACGGTCAGCTTGGAAGGGCTTTTATATTGGTTATTAAAAACGGTCAGCTGAAAACGCTTTGATGTTGTTAATTAAGTTGGTCAGCTGACGGGGCATTTATGGTCTTAAAATGTTCAGCTGGAAGGGCTTTTATATAGTGGTAAAATCATCATGTGCAAGAGCTTTTATAGTGGTACAATCACCATCTAGGAGGACTTTATAGTGGCCAGATTGTCGTCTGAAAAGGCTTTTAATATTATTATATTGTCACCATTAGCGACTTTTATATATGTAGTGTTTAAATTATCATTTGAAAGGGCTTTTACAGTGGTCAAATATTCAGCCTGAATGGCTTTTATTTTAATGGTGGTGAAATGGTCTGCTGTAATGGCCGTAATAGAGGTCATATCATCAGCGGGAATACCACAGAGGTGACATCACCATCTGGAAGGGCTTTTGTGGAAGTAAAATGGTAAGTTGGATGTCTGTGATATCTACATGTATAACTGTTCAACAGAGAAACAATTGGGTAGGCAATTTCAGCTTTGCAACAGTTCATCTTTGACCCCAGACAAATGATGAGCTGGCTGCTCTATTTCTTGTCAAAGAAATTTGATTTGAAATTTGTTTATGGTGTCAATAGACAAATAGGCTGCTACATAGAGTGTTACAGGAGACAAATCATCGGCTTTTATAGCAGAAATGTGATTAGCAGGGGGAGATGAGTTCGAATGGGGTGATCGCCTGATGCTGACATTTTAAGTTACTGGTAAGAATTGATGAGAATAATTAAACCTTCAGTGCTGGTCACAGTGATAGTTACAGTACATTCATGTGCTCCTAGTGTCACATTGGCCTTATGAAACATTGGTTGAGCTTTAACATTGTTTTCACATGATTGACTCCAAGACTTCATTTACCTTTTCACATTATGCTGTTTCTTGGACTTCAGAGGTAAGCATTCCCGAACTGAAGTTGCCTCAAGAAACCAGCCATTGAGGCTGTGTTATCAACAGATTATCAGGCAGAGGACTTCTAAAAGTGAAAGACCGCTGAAAAATGAAGATATGGTGAGTGAAAAGACCATTAAAAAAATTTTACCTGAAAATTCCTTCACTAATTTAAAAAAAAAGAAAAAAATTCATCAAATTAAACGCAGCCAATGTTTTGGTTGTATGGTGGGTTTTGGGGGCCATATTGGTAATACGGTTCACCAATGATGTCACAAAACGATTTTGTTTAGCTTTGAATAAAGTGTACATGTAGACTACTCCGGTAATGTCTGCCTGTGGAAAAGCTAGGATACTAATCTTATGTTTTATGATCAGAGAAAATTCAGTGAGGGTATGTTCAGATCACTTTTTACTGGTCTTCTCACTCACCACAACTTCATTTTTGTGTGCTTTCACTTAAAGGATGACTCTGTTAATTTATTTATTTGCTTATTTACTGATTTGCAGATCTCAGCCTCAGCCTCATTCTCTAGGTCACATAATATATTTAGTACATCCATACATACACTTCAAACTTACGAATGAGAGATATGTAAATATTTTGTCAGTCCTCAATTTGTGCAACTTGATGATTGATATTAACATGTATAGAGTTTTTGAAAACTGGAAAAAAAACGAAACCACTGTCATTGTTTATCAATATGTTCGCGTACCTAGTTGTGTTATGGACATATTTGTATTACATGCACTTTGTACTCGCAGTTGATTGTCAACTCAGGAAACTTACATCTCAAGGTTCTTGCCTATTGCTCTGTGATACAGAAGACGGTACTTGCACAATGTGGGAGTGTAATTGTGGAAAGAGTGGGACCAAGGCAGGAATAACTTGATCGTGTAGCATGCCATTAATTAAATATTAGCGCAGTATGCAAATCGGTTCTTTATTACTGATTTATAACACATTGAATGTTATTATTGTTATTATTATTAGTACTCATATACATGTGTTTAATATGGTTATGATTAAAGGTTCGAAACACCAAGTCACGCAAATCGACTATGCACAGGTTGGTGAAAATTGATAGATATTTATTTTGTTTAAGAGACTTGGATGTTACGACTACTGGTGGGCAGTTGTAACAGAGAACCACTGGTAATCATACAATGTACCCATCTTATTTGTCACTGAAGCACAAAGAACAAAACACAGTGAGAGACAGTTTCTCGAACAGTTATTTTCTAGTTGAAATGGCTTTAGTAGATTAAAGCATTTTACCTTTGTGTTTTGTATATAGATATTCTCTGATCTTGGAACATGGAACTTTTTTTTTTTTGAGATAAGAATTCATGAAACATTTGAGAACCTCAGCAGCCTGATGACTAATGGGCTAGCCAGTACAGTGACTCAGTATCCTTTCACCAATGCAGTGGCTGTGAGTTCAAGTCCAGCTCATGCTGGCTTCCTCTTCCGCCGTATGTGCAATGGTCTGCCTGCAAAAGGGGGTGGGCGTGGGTTTCCTCCACGCTGTACCCAGTTTCTTCCGACCATAATGCTGGCCACTACATAAGGGAAATATTCTTGAGTACAACGTAAAACATCAATGAAATAAATAAATAAATCAGGAAACATTTGACTGTTTATAAGGTCAGGGGACAAATCCACCAAGTCCCAAGGTCTCAATTTTTGATGTACAGTATCAGTAGCAACACCCAACGTCTTGCGTGTTTCTAATTTTATCTCTTCTCTAATCTCAAAGTAAACAATTAAATCACTTTTAAATTTTGACTTAAGTCAAAAATAGCTGAAAGTCGGTTCCAGGTATAGAAGAGTGGACAAACAAGACACTCTTTTAGCTACTACTGCTCGGCGTAATGACCTAAGTGTTTCTCACCAATGTGGTCGCTGTGAGTTCAAGCCAGCTCATGCTGGCTTCCTCTGGCCATACGTGGGAAGGTCCGCCAGGAACGTGCGGATGATTGTAGGTTTCTCCTGGTTTCCTCCCACCGTAATGCTGGCCGCTGTCCAATGAGTGAAATATTCTTGAGAACAGCGTAAAACACAAATCAAATAAATATTATTAGCTACTGTTTGAACGGAACTGGGAAGGCAGTTGTTACCATTAATTTATAATAGGATTAGAAAGTCTCGTGGCGGCGCAGTGTCTTTTGACATATTTCTTGTGACATATATAAATTTCTGCAAATGTCTGTCTTAATGTTAACACCTGTGCAGGTATAATTACCTGTGTCGTTCAATACAAGGTTCAAGGCGACATTTAACGGACCCAAATTGGGAGATTGGAGAGATTGTCAACTAGTAAATCTATTGTTGCCCTACATAGATATAATTAATAATACTGTTTATTAGTGATTTATAACTTTAACTGCGTGATTCTACAATGTTGTGTGGTATATGTTATCTTCCAGTGTCTACAACAGCGGAGATTCCCTACCTGTTGTTGTTGTTAGACAGCCCTCTCTGTCGGCTCTTCGAAGCGAGTAACAGTAACGTTATGAAAATGATGTTATACGTAATGCTAAGATGGTTTATTTTCACTGTGGGGATAAAGTCAGCTTGAAAACTTATTATTATGCGGCTTGCTTGCATTATTCTCGCTACCAGGATGCCGTCACAGGAAAAGTCCTTCCCACCGAAGGTGTAATTTGAAGCAAAGCGGTGTATTGTTCATTCCTACATCTACGACGACGTATTGTGTTGCAAACTGATAACCTATTACACCTGTAGTGCAAGGGAACAATTTTCAGGTCAGCTTGGGACCGAATCGCCGAAAAAGATATCCCGTTAATACTGCTTTCAGTGGGAGACTGTGACGGACTACACAAAAGGGTCCAAACCGCAGACAAACACATCTTTTTCTGTTGTGACACTGCGGTGTTTGTGTACTACCTAAGTGCTTTCTGAGCACACTTTCACCTTGAAGTGTGACGTAATCCAAGAAAGAACAGAGGAGCACACGGCTTTTGACTCATTTCTTAAAGGGAGATGGGTCGTTTTTGCGAGTTCCCCATTCGAGCCTATCGATCCATGAGGATAATTCTTGGCGTAAGCTGCCATGCACTAGGTGTGAACTCAATCTAACGTTTCTTGAACTACAGAAGTATTGTGTCACCTGTATGCCTAAATACATAAACTAACGTGCGAATGACTATACCGCCAGCTTAGTAAGCATCACGTTTCATACGCACAGTCCGGCCGTACGTGGGAAGGTCTGCCAGAAACCTACGGATGGTCGTGGGTTTCTCCCGGGCTCTGTCCAGTTAACCCCCATGATGCTGGCTCCCGTCGCGAGGGAATATTGATTAAAGGTGCTGTGTATGTACACTTACACAAGTTAATTAAGTACACTGTGATATAGGCCTATAATGACTGTCGGCCTTTTCTTCGAAAAATCTGTCAACGGTTCACCTCAGTTTTCTGGTTAACTGCAAGTTTTGTATGGTTATCATGAAATGTTAACCTTTTACGAAGGTAAATTTCCCATCATAGTTTAAAAACAGCTGTCGAGGTCCATTCCGTGGACCACGCTTCAATCATATATTTTATTACAATCTAAAGCAATGGCAAAACTGATTGAATGAACCAACCCAGCAGGTGTTGAAGATAGTCAACCGAAACTTCACAACTTTGCTACGAACCAACTATAATCAAATTATATAGGGCTGTTTTTTAGCGCGGATTTTGATAAACTGTGCGTAATTAACAAAATTATCGCGCGAATCTATTGATCTTGCATTACCGAGTTCTCTTTTCGCGCGTCTCCTCATAAAACCCGCTGGTCCAAAACACGGGCGAAAACCCTGTGATTTTTTACCAAGATATCGCGCGAAACGTTGAATATGTATTTTGAAAAGCTTCAAAAAGATTTTGATATGGTTTTTAATAAAATCACATTTGATTGGTACACAAAAGAGGCACAGCTTTTGGGGGTTCAGTGAGGCGTGGGTTAGTAAAACCAAACACACACACTTATATCAGTGAAGCGTTAATCTTCTAAAATCCTGCTATATATAAATGTCTTTTGCCACCCCATCAAGAAACCGATCGAATTTTTAAATAAATGAAATAAGAGTTCGTTAACATGACAATAAGATGAAAACAAAGCAATACAAAAATCTGCATGCATGGTCCCTCCATGTTAATTTACTTTATGACACATGATTGTGTTGTTTAAAGTTTTCATTGTTCTCGTCGATTTGAGTTTTCTGTTCCAGTCTGATTAATCTGTCGTCCTGTCGTTCGTTTAAGCTTCGGCCTCTCCTTCACCCTCCTCTTCGTCAAATTCCCCCTCCTCCTCGGCTGTGGCGTCTTGGTACTGCTGGTACTCGGACACTAAGTCGTTCATGTTGGACTCGGCCTCGGTAAACTCCATCTCATCCATACCCTCACCGGTGTACCAATGGAGGAAAGCTTTGCGTCGGAACATGGCCGTGAACTGCTCAGAGATTCTCTTGAACAGCTCTTGGATGGCGGTGCTGTTGCCAAGGAAGGTAGCGGACATTTTGAGACCACGGGGAGGGATATCACAGACTGCTGTCTTCACGTTGTTGGGAATCCATTCCACAAAGTAGCTGCTGTTCTTGTTCTGTACGTTCAACATCTGTTCGTCGACTTCCTTCATGGACATCCGACCGCGGAACATGGCGGCCACTGTCAGGTAACGGCCGTGACGGGGATCGCAGGCGGCCATCATGTTCTTGGCGTCAAACATCTGTTGAGTGAGCTCTGGGACGGTCAGGGCCCTGTACTGTTGACTACCCCTGGAGGTAAGAGGGGCAAATCCAGGCATAAAGAAGTGGAGACGGGGGAAGGGTACCATGTTGACAGCCAGTTTACGGAGATCAGCGTTGAGTTGACCGGGAAATCGCAGACAGGTGGTCACGCCGGACATTGTGGCCGAGAGAAGATGGTTCAAGTCCCCGTAAGTTGGGGTGGTCAACTTCAAGGTTCTAAAGCAAATGTCGTAGAGAGCCTCGTTGTCGATACAGTATGTTTCGTCTGTGTTCTCTACTAGTTGATGAACAGACAGTGTGGCGTTGTACGGTTCCACAACTGTGTCGGATACCTGTGCAATGAAAACCCCAGAACATGAAAACCCCAGAACATAAAAACCATGCATGTAGATGAATCCTTTCTTTTGTATTATGATGCACGCATGTCTAGGCATGGCAGAAGCTAATCATATATTGCCATCAATAAATTTGAAAATTAAATCCAAGACATATATAAAAATGTCGCATGAGTTTGTGCGTAATCGTCGGAATATTTGTCGTTGCAAACGTATATAGACTTTAGTGGCGAAAACGGGTTATTGGCCAAGGTTTAACATTCCATTGTTTAAACAGTTTTAATCAGCCCATGCGTGTTGGTGGACTCACTTTTGGTGAAGGAACAACTGAGAATGTGTTCATGATTCGGTCAGGGTACTCCTCTCGGATCTTGCTAATGAGGAGAGTACCCATCCCCGACCCGGTGCCCCCACCCAGAGAGTGAGTCAGCTGGAACCCTTGCAGACAATCGCAACCTTCCGCCTCTTTTCGGACAACATCTAGAACGGAATCGACTAGCTCGGCTCCTTCCGTATAGTGGCCCTTTGCCCAGTTGTTACCGGCACCGCTCTGACCAAAGACAAAGTTGTCTGGTCTGAACAGCTGACCGAATGGACCTGAGCGGACGGAATCCATGGTTCCGGGCTCCAGATCAACCAATACGGCACGGGGGACATATTTGCCGCCTGAAAATGCAAATACATCTAGTTATATACAACGTACCTTGGCAGAGGTTAACAATTCTCTAAGATAGGCCTTTAACATGTGGAGAGCTAGCTGATGCATTAGTTCAATTTCTGCCTGGTTTCCTCCCGCCATAATGCTGGCCGACGTCGTATAAGTGAAATATTCTTGAGCACCACGTAAAACACCAATCAAATAAATTAGTTCATTTTGTTATTGTGTGTCAGGCAACTTTACTATTAAGTGAAGAAAACCGCGAAGCAATCTTTCATGAAGTTGATAATCGCAAGATCCAAAGCAACCTGCCATACCTGCTCCCAAAGAAATATGTAACCGTCAGCCATGAAAACCAATTCACAATTCAAAAGCGATATGTATATATTCTCTCTGGATCATGCAGTTCAGTTCACACAGTCTCTGTATGCAAGTTGCTCTGTAAGTTGCTTACAACTCTCATCACGAATACAGGTTCTCTATATATGAATATAGAGCTTGGGCATTTACGGAGGTAACATGCTGCCAAGTGCATAGATCTTAGTAAACGTGTCGGAAATTCACCTGTGGCCTCGTTGTAGTAGACGTTGATTCTCTCTAGCTGGAGATCGGAGTCGCCGTGGTAGGTTCCGGTCGGATCAATACCGTGCTCGTCTGAGATCACTTCCCAGAACTGAAATATAGGCAAACGACAATTTATTGTCTCGCCGGGCATATGCATAATTGAGAGAACACCACACACACAAACCCACATGTCTTTACAGGGGCCTCGGGGACTCGGGGGCTGATTCAACAAAACCATTTTGGACTTTAGCCAAAATCTGAAATAAGATTTTAGAGTTTGTATTTTGGGGTGTAAACTCCAATACAAAAAATTAGGGTTTTGACGACTTGAATCAAAATCACTGCACTAATTCTTTTCAATATTTGTGATAGATACTAGTTAGTGCTGAAAACCCCCAAATTACATTTCTGTCCCAGAAGTTTGGGGGGTGGAAAAGTAAAGACATGGATATGTTGCTTATTAGGTGGACTAACGATATGAGAAAAAAGGAAATGTGTATTCTTGTTACATTCACATGTATATTGGCTTAAAGAGCAGGCAAGATGTCCCAAGAATTAGAGTGTGTGGAACCGATCCCGGATGCTTTGAGCGATGGCTCGCTGCCACAAATAAGGTCACTTGTTGGAATTCAGCTCTCGGATCTTCGGCTGCGGCGGTAGTCAGTGCGTTTGGCAAGTGGGCCTACCTAGCGAAGGTCGGTGGTTGCAAAAGGCTTCCTCAATTCATAAACAGGACTGCCGTCAGAAAAGCGAAAAATTCTCCGGCAGGGCGTTGAACACAAATGAAGTAATCGAGAAATTACACGTCTATAAGCCTATAGTATCAGAAACGTGACATGACAGTCTGTACAACATTCGGAAATCACCGTTCAAGTGTCCATTGTAAAAGCTTACCTTAGCCCCTATCTGGTTGCCGCATTGGCCAGCTTGAATATGGACGATTTCTCTCATGGTGATGTGAGGAGAACTGTGAACGTTCTGACAACGGTCGCTGTACTGAAGGATTCCAACGAGTCCCACCAATATTTACGGTCTGGCTGTGTTAGCAACGTCTTGGTTGCCATCTGTCCTAGGATGACGTGGAGTATAGCCTGTGTATATGATTATACCTGCACCATACCATCTGGCCGCTTATGTATCAGTCTGGTCGATCTTTGAGGAAACAACGTGTTTCATTATATGGTTAAATTTCTGTTCTATTAGACGCCGATGGACTTGCTGTATGAACTGTGGCCTTAGTGACAAAACAAAACTTTAAGACATTTGATGCCTAAAAAACCGGTATTGTGAGACACTTAAATGAGCCTTGTTATACTCTACACAGATTGAATGCCTGTAGAGAAAAAAGGTAAACAAAGGGCAAATGTTACAGTCCAATTAGAGCAACAAAAGCCCTTACAAGAAAAAGCAATCCGACCTGCCTTCTACAGATACCCGAGCGTGCATGCGTATGCTGTGTCAAGACAAGCTTTTTTTATATCTGTGATCAAATTACCAGCACTAGGACAACTTAGACAATAAATGCATAACCTTATACAAGTAAATGCTTGGATATAGGATGCGAGTATGTAGATATTGCTCTGTGACATAAATTAGCATAGCGTCCATGTGGAGTAATATTAAGCTAAGCACATGAAACATGTACATGAAAATTGCCAGAAATCAATGACCTTATATGGTTTTGTCACAACGTTTTTGGAAAGTTTAGTCACAAATAGTTTTTTTTAAAAAAAGAAAAATGACAAACAGAACAATAACAACAACAAAACCAGTGCTGACCAGTGAGGCTGTATATTCAAATCCAGCCCATGGGGCTTCGGCTGTGCTTCTGTAACTAGGGAAGGTTGCTAGGCCCTTAACGAAGGCCCATGGTGAATTCTGTGGGTGCTCTGGTTTTCTCCATCCCTAAAGCCGACCACCTCCAGGTATAAATGGAACATTCTTATGTTTAAATCAAACAATCTATCAATCAATCCATAAACCATAAACCATTGAATCAATCAATGAATACTTTTACTGCACGGGTACTTCAGATTCCCAAATCATGGCGTTTCAATTATTGTTTCTGGACTTGATACGCATGAGTAGTGACGGCTACAACGGTGCCAGATTTGGAAGGTGCATTGGTGTACTATCATATATAGTTACACACCTCAGCGGGTTCCCCGTGGGGTCTCTGGGGTTAGGAGATTAGGATCTACGGCCTCTATAGAAAAGCTGAGCTAACAATACACCACCAACCAGGGGACCCAGTGCGGGGAATAGGCCCTTCTCGTTTGCCCTCTTTATAGGGGCATGGCCCTTGTCATGAGAGTTTTCCGTCTGATACCCTATATGACATCAGTCGTGCCCTGGCCGATAGATGTGGACTTTGCATTACTGATCATAGCCGAGTTTCAGGTCAGTCCACTGTGACAGGTACATGCATTTTAATTGTTCTACAGCGTCACTGGCGATGGCCTAGCAGAATATATAAAAGGTACAAGTGCCTTTAAATACATAAGCATATTATATACAAACTACACTAAATGTCTAATTTTAACTGATATTTATTTATTTATTTATTTGTTTATTTTTTCTTAATGGTTTTAAAAGTCTCTCTTTCTTCCTTGTTCTGATTTTGGATATAATTCTCATGTCTGAATCTATAATTGTCTCTAACATATTCCCGTCAAGATTTGTCTGAAACTCTGTGCATGTGGTGGTGACCCCATTTGTTCATTCATTTATTCATTCATTGGCTCATTCATTCGTTCATTCATTCATTCTTTCATTCACTCTTTCATTGAATTCAGACGGTTCCTCGGGGGCACTACACCTAATGGTCTTGCTGAATTATATACGTTTATCATCGGTCTTGACTATCGCCACCATATGACTGAAACTGCCGATGTAGCCTTAATCCATAATCATTCATTCACTTGATCTTGATTTCAACCGTAGACGAAGTGATAAAAATTCTTTATCACTTATTCAACCTTCAGTGTGTGGTTAAATTTCCTAATTTGCGTTTTAAAATACGATATTCTAAGTCGAGGATGAAGTGTGTGACACCTTTCTTACAGTGATGCAATAAATCTAGGACCGTCTTCAGTGGTACTAGAAAAAAGAGACACCATTCTTTGTTATGGTTTAAATGTGAGACACCAACGCGAGTAATGGAGAAATTGTGCAATACATTTATGTGAACAGATGTGGGATGCCTCAAAAGAGTTTTGGGACTCCGTCCAGAGTGATGGAGGAAATGCGTTACATTACCTTTAGAGGTGAATGAAATATGAAACACGATCCTTAGAGATGGAAGGAATATGATAGAACCAGTGTGTTAATAAGGGATAACATCATGTGTAATGGGGAAACCAATTGGATACCATCCTGTGAAATATCGGAAATGTGAGAAACCATCCTATGTAAGTAGTGGAGAAGACGTGAGAAACCATTCGAAGTGATGGGGAAAATGTTATACACCATCTTACGTATTGGCGGTAACCATTCTAAGTCGTGGGGAAAAATTGGGATTCCTTCCTAACTGATAAAGAAAATGTGACCATCTTCAGTAACAAAGGAACTTGTGGGAGGAAATGTGGTACATGTACACGTGTATACCATCCTAGGTTGTATGAGGAAATATAGGACACCATACTCAGTGATAAAGCAAATGTGATGCATTATAAATGGTGGAGGAAACACTTTACAACACCCCTAACAAGAGCTGGAAGCAGTGTGGGATACCATACAAGCTGGAAAAAAATGTATGATACCGTACGAACCCCTTGTGATTAAGGAAATGTGGGACGTAATGGGGGAAGTTTCTCGCCTGAAGTCTCTCAGGTCCAGGCTGTGCAGTCAGATGTTGATTCCAGCTTTTTTGACAGTTTGTTAATGTAGCACTCTCGCATGACCAGATAACAATTGTCAGCTCGGCTTAAGCCCGTGTTGCCAAAACCTCATTTTGTGACTGACCGCATCACGCATGCATGGCCATGCGAGTACGTGTACTTAGTACATATATGTACAACAGTGATTCGTTCATTTAGTTTGTAGGATCAATTAATGGTGCCATAATGGAGAATCCTCTACCAAAAATGTATTTTGCTCATTTTCTCAACCCCTTTCTGTTTTTGAGGGTCGTTTGGTGAAATAGACTATTTTCTCGTTTATTTTCCAACAATATATGTATGTATGTATGTATGTATGTGTGTATGTATGTATGTATGGATGGATGGATGGATGTATGGATGGATGGATGCATGCATTCTTGCATGGGTTTACGTATGGGTTTGCCATATGACGAGAAGTCGTCCTTAGAATGTATATATTTTCTGTCTGTTCTTGTGGCAGGGCGAGTCCATGCCGCCAAACTGCTACCGCCACCGGAGCATCATGCCGAAGACACCAGAAATGACACCCCACCCAGTCACATTGTATTGACGGCGGGCCGACCAGTCCTGTTTCCTTGCTCTAACCTCTCAGAGCGCCAAGCGAGGCAGCAACAAGTACCATTTTTAAAGTCTTTGGTATGATGCCGGATGTCCCAACTTCGAGCTTGACGATCTAACCATCAGGACACCGAGGAGGTTATTTTGTAACAATGCTTTGCAGTTTTGCTCATATGTAACTAAATACTAAAAATTAAAAACAATCAAACAAAATTTGCTCTCTTTTATAGGTTCAAAGATATTAGTCAAAAAAGAAAGGTTTCTAAAAACGTTTGGAACGTTTTAACATTCGCTTACAAAAAATGACTAACAGCCCTGTTTATTGTTAGCTATGTAGTTTTGAAATCAGCAGTTTTTTTAGCTGTCAGAATATACATGTATATATACACATACAGGTGTTCGATAAATATTTTGGGTCATTCAAGGCAAAAGGTTGAATTTTGATTGAGACGATCGGGCCCTATAGTTACCCGTAAGTCAGACAAAATTGTACGCATAGGTTGACCCGAAACAAACTTAGAGGGGCAGGGTCAAACTCGGGGCTTCATTCTCTCAGCGACGGTAGTAGGAGGCTGCTTTGATTCCTAATGATGCCAGATGGTATGCGTCATTTGAGGGTTCTGGCCTGGGGGGGGGGGGAGGGGAACTAGATGAGGTGGAAGGACGGATGTTGCAGCACAGTTTTTTTCTTCTTCTTCTCTCTGTCCGTTTAAATCACCTCATGGCTGGTGATTACCTTCATCAGATTCTCTTGGGCAGAGTTTCATTATTATATGAACGATTATGGGTAAACTCGTAGGCAAGAGGTGTGTTATGCCTATATATATATCAACTGAATGTTCTATGCTGAATAGGTAATCTTATAAAGTGTACATTTGTAGTCAGCCTATACACGCCCTAAAGACGAACGGATCATACTCCAAAAATTGGATCTTGTCTTGTCGACGTTTTACGAACAAACAGTTCACAGTTTTCTTGGACTTTTTTGGAATGTTCTTAAATTTTTTTAATTGGGAAAACACATTTACCGTTCTACCGATAGAAATATTAATCACAGTAAAGGAATATGGTTTTAATAAAAAATGCAAACGATTCAGGTTAGCATTACCTGAATTTGAAGAAAAAAAATATCTCACTTAGAAGAAAGTATGACAAAATTCTTAATTTTGACTAGCAACTAAATTTCTAAGAATGTTTAATGCATTTTTTTTTTTCGTGTATAGATTTTTTTCTGTAAAACTGATAATTTTTTTACAGAAAGAAGAAATGAAATTCATGTACACATATATAATTTAATTTAAAAAAAGCGGACGAGAAAAAGAAAGAAAAAAGTGAAACCTATCTCTACCATATTACATTTAACTTTATGCAAAGTCATCTGCAAACTTTTCCGTCTGTAATAATATTGGTACTTCATATCAATGAATTATTTATTTTTAGTTACGACATGACGAGGATAGAGTTACATCTCCATGCAAAATGTGAGGTAGCTGCTTTGCGGCATATGGTACGACAACATGTATAGGCCTATCTTTTAACATAGCATTATTCGTGGTGAGCTGGTATTCACATATACCAGGATTCAGCTGTTAATTGAGATAAAACTGCAAGCAAAAATATTATTATTGTTGCAAAATATCATTATTTTTGCAATATGTGGCACACAAATCCACTCAAGAACATATTTAATTTTTCATATAAAACACCATTTGTTAAAATTAGAGAAATGCGTTCTCTGTCTTTGTGGCAGCTATTTTTAACAGAACACGTCAAGGTCAAGTCGAGACTGTTAGCGTGTTAACTCTGGCGAACTGGCGATTAACTTTAGCTGTAAGGCCTTATCCACCCTTCTGGAGCCCCGCCGGATTTTTCGACGCACTCCAGTTCCAGCTAGCTTGTCAACGAAGATTGACCTTGAACATTAATGTTGACATATTTAGAGCAATGTCAGGGACTATTTCCAAACCTTGAATTCGAGTTCTCAGCGTGTGGTCATATGTCCGATATTTAAGCTGGGCAGGGATTTATTTGTTCTCCAGAAATACACCGTCACCATGAATATAACGATACAAATTGAAAAACCGAGCGGAGAAGACCTCATAGCACCTTTTATATAATGAAATGATTTCTAGCGCCCTTTAGAGTCGTGATCCGCCATGACCCAATCGCATATATTACTGCGCAAAATGGCGTCTATCAGTACCCAGGGAGCTCTCTAAATCTGGACTTTCATCGAAAGAGAAACCTCGTGCTGCCCTCTGGCGGCGTGAGAACGTAATGACAACAGTCTTCACTGTCACAGTTCGTGTCCTCAACCGGCGGCCTGCTGTTCACACTGCCACACTTGTTCTCAGTAGAGGCGTGTTTAGCCCTAGCCCCTTTCACACGTTAAGCTGTAGACGACTAAACGTCATGGCAGACGTTAAAGAGATTGTAAACGCTAAAATTGCCGGCAAAAAGGTGATGGTGTTTTCCAAATCCTACTGTCCTTTCTGCTCGAAAGCCAAGCAGGCTTTTCAACAGTTGATATCAGAGGGTGCCTTGTCGGCAGACGATTATGAAGTGATGGAAATAGAGAACGATCCGAACTGTGACGAGATTCAGAATTACCTGAATACAATGACAGGGGGACGATCGGTGAGTACAACGTTTATGTAATGTTGAGGACTGCCGTGTATCAGTTCTCGATGGTCCGTGTTGTTATGGCGGCCGTTGATGTACGATTATATCCCGTAAAAGTGAAGCATGTATATATACAGAGTTATTATACATATGAATATACAGCCTGCGTACACCTGAGAATTATTATAAAAAAAAATAATGCAGGTAATTTTTTTAAACACTTTAATTAAGTCACTTATCACTGTGGCGAATCGGTGTACCGCTGCACTAACCATTGTCACGCAGTCGATCATTTACACGCTCCCGGCTATCAGGTAAATATTGTCTTTAATTTTAATAGGCGATAGCCTACTTGACATGCTTACAATGGGACCGGGAGGCCTAGGCTCAGCGTGTCGCCATAACCTGAAACCATTGACCTGAAAATCATACGGAGGGTGTTCACCAACGAAGCGTGACCACTCCAACCTCACGTACATACTGGTTGATGCTGGAGGTTACAATATAAACTCCAGCGTACCACTGTATAAAAGGCTGATACTTTTGTATACGTATTAATAATCAACTTGAATTTTCTGCCTTAGTTCTAAATTTGCATTGTATGAGGGCAGCTCCAGATGTGGCCGGTCAACAATATTCATGTACATATGTATATCTGCTCCACATCATGCCTTGAGTCCTGTACATATTCATGAATGGATAGCGGTATTGATTGTTTCTGAGTCTTGATCTAATGTGTGATGTTCTATACGTTAAATCGCATACTTGTATTTTTTTAACTTTACCCTTGTTGTCTTTCAGGTGCCCAGAGTGTTTGTAAATGGTGAATTTCTTGGAGGCGGTGACGATACTGTTAGAATGAAACAAAATGGTGACCTAGTTGAAAAACTGAAACAAAACTAAGCCTGAAGAACGGGGACACATGCATATATATACACATAGACCTTCATATACATATATATACAACTTCAAAATAATTTTTGTTTCAAGAAGCTGACATTGTTTACTCAGCAAAATGGATTATTCATATATCAGATCTGGATTTATTGCGAAGAAGATGCAGCTGTATCTCGTGACTTGTTCCTTGACCTCAGCAGCCATGGTTCACTGAAGACGCAGGTTGTATCCTACAACTGCCAAAGTTTACACACCGTTGTTATGGAGGATGTTTCAGTTCATCAGTATTTGGAATGCTCACTCTTAGTATTTTGTTTAATAGTATTGTTTCCCTCCTTTACATCTTAGTAATGGAATCCCCTGTGGAGTTTGTTCCTTTTCCAGCCTCCAGTAACAGAGTTCCATGCGGAGATATGTGTCCATTCCACATCTTGGTAACAGAGTTTCATGTGGAGTTTTGTTCCCTTTCGAGACATCAGTATATAAATGGAGTTCCAGATGTGTTGGTCATATGTTGCACAAGGCTTGAGTAGATTTAAATGCAATAATATTTTGTAGCCAGATGGTTTACCCCTGCCTCATGTACTTCCTTCAGTGTCTGGTAAGAGTAGCTTCATTGTTCGTGAACAAAGGCTGAAATTTGCTGAACAAAGGCTGAAGCTTAAAAAGAAAATAACCAGTGAAAAGGCTCAATCATATGAAGCAGACTTCACCTTTGTGACCATGTGTGTGCGGAGGTGAAGTTACACTGGCGGTTTTAGAAGCTAGTTCAAGCTTACCATTTACATCTCATTGCAGTGTGTTCCCAAAAGCCAAAATAGAGACATCAGCATAATCATCCAAATACCTTCCAGAGTTAGGGGATGTACAAGCGGTGTAATTTATCAGCCCATGAATGCAGGAATATTCCTAGATACAGAGCTGCAGCTTTCCTTGATGGAGAGCTACAGAGCGAAAGCTGCAGTCATAGGGTGTTTCCAGGCCAGTCCAAACGGAGGCTATATGGTATCATGGCAGGGTTGAGTTAGAGAGGGGAGGGGGTTGCTTTTTTTTTAATTGAACGCAGGTAGGCCCTAGTGTCAGTGGCCTCAGCAATGTTTAGACATGGACCATTGTCTAAGCAGCAAATTTAGCCGCCCCATTTTGTTAGCTTTCGCTCTGCAGCTGTCTGTCTGTCTGGATGTTTAAAAAGGAGAGCGGTAATTCTGCATCCGTGGTATTCCATAACTCGCTACTGCTGCCTGAAAGGCATCCTTGGACCAGAAGTACTGTAAATGAACTAAAATTTCATCCATAACTAAGTTGTTTATTTGTACTTCCTATTTCATAGAATTATTGTTCTTAGCAAGGTGGTTTGAAGTTTATTTTGAATGTTGGCTGATATCCAACTGGAAAAATATTTATAACACTGAAAGTAATTTTATGTGACATTTGTCTCAAAAAATGTACTTTTTGAGGTGAATGTTGTCATTTGTAAATTGGACCTGTGCAAGTACATGTATGTTTGTGATAAGATACTGTACATGAGAAGATTTGGGTTGCATCCCTCTATGATTATGCACATTTATCAAGGTAATATTGCTCATTTACTCTATTTTACCCATTCTTGTACATGTAATGTTTTTGTTACAAAATAAAGACTGTATATGCATTGTACTGTATCAGTTCACTTCCATTTAGTACATTGGATTTCCTGTCGGTTGAAATTAACACATTGGGAATATGTAAATTTAACACACTTTTTCAATTGTTCTGGGACAGTGTGTGTTACACGTTTTATGGTATACCCAGCACATACAGTTATCTGTAAAAACACACTATGTGTGCAAGCAACCTGTACTTTGTGTTTTTCTGAAAAGGGGATGTTTCTGTAAATGACCTAAAACTTCGCCCAATAAAGTGCATTTTTAGAGGCAAATATACTTTTGGAGTAGTAGGACATCATCCTACCTTCCAAACTAACCTCAAAAGGCCTGCCTACAATCAACAGAACTCTAGGAATTAGGGAAAATAAGCGTCTTGTCACAAGACGAAATTTTGGGTCATTGATGGTGTCCTATTTTCCCTGTCAATGCTACCACCTGGTTAACATCCAGATGTTATATTCGCAAGCAACTGTATCAAGACTGTGACACAGTGATATATGTTTGCTTTTTAGTATGTTGTACGAAATTGATTAATTGACTGTTTTGTTGCTCAGTATTATATTTATGGTGTGCACTACAAATCAGCTTTGCCCAGCTCTTGTATATTTGCAATAAATCCTGGTCAAGATCGTAGAGAATGTGATCAAGCTTCAGTGAAAGAGGTCAGCCAAGGGTCAGTTCATTGGTACCCGTGAAGCCCGACATATCTGTCACTTCACTGGGTTGTTACTACTTGAATTTAAAACTAAACTGATGTTGTTGATAATCTTAAAGAAAGAAACCAACAAAAGAACTGGACTTTCAGGATGTTGTTGGGCATTGTACTGAGTACAACTGACCATCTTCTCACTCACAGGTCTGTACAACACAATCTCTAGCAATGACCATATGGAGAACTAAATTTAATATACAGGTGAATAAAATCAGGTCAGCTGGCTAACAGGGCTAGATAAACAGGGCATATTAAGAGGTTAATGCTTCTCTTGTCACTGCCCTTATTCAAACAAGACCTTTATACTGGCCTTTATGATGACACAGAAATTTAAGGCTGAAGAAATTTTTAAAATTAATGATGCATGTGCTGTATGTGTACCCTATTTCTTCTAATATTTGGGACATGGTCTGCCATTTTTAGCCAATAAACGTCAGTGTAACAGGAATCCAAACAAATTTTTTTCTCATGTTTATTTCATCTGTTGAACTTATCTATATCTGCACTTTTTTGAAAAGAAGAAAAAAAATAAAAACAAAACAGGGAAAGAAACACAATATTTTGCTTCCTGCAGTACTGTTATCTGTCCTAATATGTGGAAGAATTAGGGTACTGGTAGTTACATATTGCATGAGGTGTGATTGTGAATTTGGAGAGAGAACTACACAGCCCCAAGTAAATCAAGGCTGACTAGTACGCAATATTCTCAGTACCGGTACCGTGTATGTAAAACACTGACCTAGATGTGAGTAGTAATTTTCCCTAATGTGCGCACAGAAGTTACAGACAAATGTAAGTCACACAACAGGTGAATTCAACTGTAATCAGTTTATTACATGGACAGTGAGGCCAGGTGGAACCTCCACATAACAAAGCAGAAAAAAACTTTAGAACATTAATTAGCAACATTTAATACTGTGATATCTGCCATGTATAGTGAACAATCATAAAGTCAAGATAAAATTTTGGAAATACATAACAATTCCCTCGGAAGATAGGCTTTCATATATAATCATTCTAACAGTTTCAGCTGGTTATGTTAGAATGAGCAAAGAGATATTGACTTTACATTACAACTGACATGCCTGGTTTGTTTCAAGCTCTTCACTTATAACCTAGTTTCAGGAATGATTTTATTCATAATGATCCATCCACAGGCTGCACATGGCATCCTTTACAGCATGCCCTGCTGTACTTATTTCATTACACTCGCTTTACATCACTGCTTAGTGCTACATACACCACAAGTAAACTGCATACAGAACAACTCCTCAACCCTTCCCTCTATTTCAAATACACGCTACCTCACTGCTAAATACACCACAAGCAAACCACATACAAAACCTCTCAATTTTCCTCTCTATTTTAAATACATGCAGGTCTATTATTTCAACAGTATCCCTCTATGTACACGCACTTTGTCTTTTGTCTTGAGCAGGCCTATGCACAAGATGATCACAGTGTTCCAGAAATTTACAGCCATTTCAGCATCACTAATAACCAGGCTGGGTACATATAAGACATATGTCTTATAAGACTTATGAATGTACATACATTCCCCAGGGTGAAAAGGCAATAGCGGTTTAGTGGTTACAGTCATGTGCAGTAAAGCCTAAGTGGCAAGCAAAGCACACACTGTGGAGGGAATCTGTGTAGTCAGTGGGCAATTGTGCTAGCCCTAGGTTCATACTTGATCTAGTCAAACCTCTAAAGCTGAACCTGAGCACCCTATTGCATAATGATATGCATGTAATTAGTCGGTTAACAACATTGCACCCAAAGCAGTGTTAAAGGTACTCATCATCATGGTACATAATTTGGAGTAGAACAGTGTGGGTTATCACAGGCTATAGAGTGGTTTTTCAGTCAGTTCACTCAATGATGTTTCCCATGCACAACGTGCTTACTGTACACTATATGTCACTCATAACATGTCTAAATATAGCATGAACAAGATGGACTAGCCCTCGTTCATTATAACAAATGGCATAATTGCAGTTACTATAGTCTGGCTGTTTTCACAGCGGGTTTCTGACAACCGTTAAATCAAGACACAATATTTCCCTCATTAGCATAGATAATCAATCTCTGCAGCACGGCCCTTCACATCCACAACCTTGAACAATGAGTTCTAACTTCCTGTGGCAAGGGAAACTCACAATAAATTGTGATGGAACAATCAAGCCAACAATTAGCTCGAACCTTGTAATCAATGACAAATGCAATTTGTGGTCTTGAACTTGGCATTCAATTGAATTTCTTCTCAAAGCAGATCAGATCCTTGAAGATATCATCAAATTATATGCAGACACTGTATCTGCATGCACGTAATACAAAAGAACGGCTTATTATGACTCGAGAAACCAAAAAGTGAATTCCTAAAATTTATTTAACAGAGATGCAATACACCATTGCACTGATACACATGTACTTGACTAGTAATATCCTGGCACTAACAAGTGGTTCCAAGCCTCTAAAGACCTGGAAACATCAAAGAAGCACTATTTGGATGAACTCGTAACATCTCGCAGTATTACATGTAGATCCAGGGCCTGACAGACCAATTTGTTTTAACAAGGACATAAATGAATACGATATCCAAAAAGTTCATATTTTCTCTTCCAAAACAAAAACAGATTCTCTGGACCTACATGCTTCCTTTTTTGTAATAAGGATATAAAATAAATTCCTGTTTTCAGCTAATGACTACGGCACATGAAAAACAACAACCCATCCACACACAATCTGTGAAAACACTGACCTAGCCCATTCACACAAACAGTGAAGGACAATGACCAAACCCATTCACACACAAGCTGTGAGAACACTGACTTAGCTCATCCACACATCCATGAGAACGACTTAGCTCATCCACACATCCATGAGAACACTGACTTAGCTCATCCACACATCCATGAGAACACTGACTTAGCTCATCCACACATCCATGAGAACACTGACTTAGCTCATCCACACATCCACGAGAAAACTGACATTGCTCATCCACACATCCATGAGAAAACTGACATTGCTCATCCACACATCCATGAGAAAACTGACATTGCTCATCCACACACAAGCTGTGAGAACACTGGCCTAGTTCATTCCCCCACAGCTGTGAGGGTACTGACCTAGCCCATCCACACACAAGCTGTGAGAGCAATGGCCTAACCCATTCACACACAAGCTATGAGAACACTAACCTTGTTCACCGTTCACCGCGGTGAGAACATTGGCTTAAGCCCATTCACACACAACAGTGCTTGAAAATTTGTTTTTTATTAAGGAGCCATTAAGGTGAGTAAGTATAAAACATCTCTTGCCAACTCCGTAGGTAGCTAGGTTGTCTGCTCGCTGAGCCGGTCTGCGCATAAATAAAAATATTAAAATCCACTGGCCAGTGTCACCACCAGGTGTGACTTTTGATTGTAAATTTGGAAGCAACAGATTAGCCAGACCTATGCCATGTTCAAATCCTGTGTCCACCAGGTGGTGCTACACTTTTAATGCTTGTAAATATTGTTCTACGACAAAACATTTTAAGTACGCAAAATGTGGTTTGTGCTATAATCCAAGAGTAAGTTTGAACTATTTCATTTCGCCCTTGGAAAATATTCGTGAGGTGTATCAGTGTAGGGTTCCGTCAATGACAGGCCTAGTTGTAGTTGCAATAATGTACCTCTCGCTCTTGTGAGTGACGCGTAAGCGCAGCGAGAGTTATAATGTGTTTCATGTTCTAAAATGTGGCCCTTCTGATTGAGGATTTTTATCTGTACACAGCTTCAAAAACAAGCCATGCAGAAGTTGCCTAGAAAATCACTGGCATGTAAAAGATTCCACTGACAATTCGTTTTTTTCCGGTTTTCCCCATTTTTACCGTATCTCACACAGGCAGCAGCACAGAGCTCTGTCAAACTATATCGATCGTGGACAACTTTTCCCTAACAGACCAAGTGGATTGAAGACATTTTCCTAAGACAGAACTGTTTCAAAGGCAAGAGTGAGAGAGCTGATAATAGATCATAAAATTATCGCCCAAATATCAGGTAAACGAGGAGGTTAAGGTCACGACCTTGATCGAGGTGAACTTCTACTCTCAAACATGCATGCCTCATGGCCAGTTTTGAAGGTTGTGGTGTGAAATATGGTAAAAAAAAAATGCAAAATATGGGGGGATAAAAAGAGCTGGTCTGTGTGATTTTTTGCTGTCGGTAAGTCCGTATGTACACTAAGGATATTCTGTGCAACTTTTGGATCGCTGTGTGGCTTATTTTTGAAGACATTTACTGATAAATGTCCTCAATCTGAGGGGCCACATTTTAGAACACATACTCTCATGGCACTTACGCGCCACTCGAAAAAAGTGAGAGGTACATTATTGCAACTAGCCTAGTCAAGGAATTCAGGCTGATCACTGAGGTGATCGACGAAAGTTTCGTGTCACGAAAGTATATTTCCTTGCACTGGTGATAAATACGAGTGGATTTGCTTTTTTTGTCGCCAACGTGGAAAGTAAGTCAAATGAAAATTTGTCATCTTGGCGAGTACATTACTATACTCACCACTGCGTTTGAATTTGTCGCCAATGGCGGGTTGGCGCCTGATTTTTTTGAGCCCTGCACAAGCTGTGGGAACACTGACGATACCGACCAACATCACAAGCTTGAGATCACCCACCCAATTATTTCAACACAGAACTATTTTGAGCATTTAATCACAGAGACTGTTCCCTAACCACTACACCCTTGGGTGACCTTGAGCTAACCACAATGTAGTCTCCTCTGCCACATCTACCGAAACATGTAACACATATGTGCTGTCCTGTCAGCCTTCTGCCTCTGCAAGTCTCTGTCGGCGGCGGATGAACTTCTTCAATCTCCATGACGTGTGGTTCATCATGAACGGGCCATTATACACACACAGGACTCTCATGTTATCTGAATATTCCAGGTCTGGCAACAACTGCAACATAAAAAATGATAAGGAGTGATTCAGGCGGGCTTCTTTTTTTTCTTCTTCTTTCCGCTCATTAATGTGATGTTCTATTTATTTATTTGCCTGGTGTTTTATGCCGTACTCAAGAATGTTTCACTCATACGACAGCAGCCAGCATTATGGTGAAAGGAAACCGGGCAGAGCCCGGGGAAACCCAGGACCATCCGCAGGGTCACTGACAGATCTTCGCATGTACGGCCGGAGAGGAAGCCAGCATGACCTGGATTTGAACTCACAGGGGCTGCATAGGTGGGAGGCTTCGGGTCATTGCATGTGATCTTCGATGACACCTATGAAGCAAGAAGCTAGAGCAAATACAGCACTGGTGGAATTAATGTCCTACATGGCAGCAACTGGTAATCAACCAGCACTGCAGGTATTTATTTATTTATGTATTATGTATTTGATTGGTGTCTTACAACGTATGCAAAAATATTTCAATGAAGTCGCAACATTATGGTGGTAGGAAACTAAGCAAAACCAGAGGGGAAAACCCTCAATGACAGGTGGCTAGCAGACCTTTCCAGAGACCAGAGGAAGTCAACCTAAACTGGATTTGAACTCACACTGGTGAGAGGCTCCAGAGTCCTTGTGCCATGATGGTCTGCTAACTACTACTCAGACAGGGATCTCATCACTGCTCAATGAAGTCGCCACAAATGACGCTGGATGGCAGACTACGAGCAGTTTCCAAAACAGCTTGAACCAATAACAAATTACTCCTAAGGGAAGCTTTAGAGAACATTTCCATCTTATGATGCAGAGAAGTGTATGTATGTATGTGTGTATATGTGTGTATCTGGGTTTAACATCACAACAACAATTTTTCAGTTAAACGACAACAAGGAGTTCTTAAAATGTATATATATATATCTATATAGTGTCTTCTTGTGGCAGAGTGATTCCAAGCCACCATAGTTCTCTGGAGCATCATATCAAAGACAGCAGGTATGACATCCCAGTCAATCACATTATACTGACACTGGGCCCGAGAGTACGCTTCCTTGCTCTTACCTGTCATTGCTGATCTGTGCTGATCTACAGCAACAAGTACCATTTTTAAAGTCTTTGGAGTGACCTGACCTGGTACTGATCACAAATCTCCCGACCTCAAGGGGATTTACAGTAGCTTTCCACATTAATATGTGGATATACTGAAGTCTACCAGAAGAAGACTTATGCAGCCTTTGGAGTGACCAAACCCGGGATTGACTCCAAATCTCCCTTCCTCGAGGAGGACGTTCTAACCATTACACCACCGAGGCGGTTAACATTTTGAGTGTAGACAGAGCATGCAGAAACAGCACTGATAATAAGATACCAAAAATGGATGACAATACTGACCTTTGGTGTGAGCAGGAAGTACTGTGAAGAGCTTCTCTGGCAGACGGTATGCACAACTAACTCAAACACCTTCCTCTCGTTGATAGGATCCATTCCCTGACATAAGAAGCAGACAAGGAAAGAGAGTTCAATACAACTGCTGAAAGAAAACATCAGAATTTATTGGAGAGGCAATTAACTAGGACAGCACTTTGTGACTATCAAACAAACTCACAATAAAAAAAGAACGCAAACCTCTATGCCCTCTTACCATCAGCCTCATACATATATTTATTAATTTATCTCAATAATGGCACACAACATTGGCAGCTAGGTCTTATGAATGGAAGTGCCCTGGCTAAAGAATGGGCCAACGCAAAGTATATGACGAATTTTCTACATATAATATACAGCTTACACGCCATTTTGACTGAAGACAAGGTTTCTTCAACAAACATAAGACTGTGCAAATGGCCCAACAACCCCATCAAGCACTTAGGCCTGAATGGAACAATAAGAGCAGAAGAACTCTTTCAATTCTCCGTCCAAGGTTAGGATTGAACCTACACCTAGAGTTTGAAGTCCCACACCTCAGCCACCTTTGGCTTTCCCAGACCTCTTAAATACCAGTACCAAAAAAGTATTAAAAAACTGAAGATAATTTTAAGAAAAAAGGCACATGCTCCTAAAAGCTAACACTGAACTTGAGGATACAGGAAAAGGAACTCTAAAACAAGTATTATAAAAAACACAAGAAAAAACAAGAGGAAAAAAATAGAGCCTATAGGCAATGAATTGTACTCTATGATGAATGGTAAAAAGGTTTCTTGCATGCAGATAATTCTGTTGCCTGGCCTTTGTTTATGATCAAGACACAAGAGTAAATCAATCATAATTTCACACTTTTATTCATCAGGTGTTTGTTGTGCAAGCTATAGAGGTTTGACAATTGCTTTAAGCTAAATGCTAGTGATAAACATTCAAATTAACCTACTGTTTGCAGGCAGGGGATCTCACTTGCACTAACCTAAGCGACAAGAACTATTTGGTTCCGTGTTTCACATTCATGGGAAACAATAGGAAACACAAAATCAGTTCCACAAAAGAAAGATATGGGAAACATTTTTTTTTCCAGTAAGGTACCTTAATTTTTTTTTTATTTATATATACTGATAAAGATTTGTCCTCTGAATTATTCACCTTTCACAAACTGACAGGTTTAGCACTGTAGCCCGATTGACCCTCACAAGAACAACAAATTAATACTGCACGCAGAGGTGAAAACAATTCACAAATTAAATGTTAAATTCATTTACTGAATTGTTACTTCACATCTCCTCACTATAATTTTTTCCAAAAAGAACATGTAGCAAAACTGAACACCCAAAAGGTTAAATCTGTGCATCATCTTAAGAGCTATTTGTTATTGGTTGTACTTTGGTCAACAACTTCAGGTCTGAGAGTGAGGAACTTTTCACACCTTTATAATGCACTGTTATACATACACATAGAATACATAAAAAATCATTTTTGAGGCATCACTTTATATCACTCGACAGCTCCTCTTTCTTTGTGCATTTTCCATCAATGGAAAGTTTTCAGAAATGACGTTATCAATGAACTTTATACTGGAAAGCTATGGCCAGCTTAGAGACCCCATTCCAGTTGCACTTTCATATGCAAAGATACATTCCAAACTGCATGTCAAGAAACAGAAACCAGGGACGTTTCATGTATCCTTTAACCTGTCAACCATACAGGTTCTCTTTTACCTGGTTGATCTCGTCGACACACCTAAACGGACACTTGGTCAGTTCCTGGAGAGCCATCATATACAGCACTGTGGCTACACTCCTCTCCCCACCGCTCTGGTGGAACGGAGTTAACTCCCTTAGAGGCTCTGTGTCTCGGTACTTCACCTTAATCCGGATGCCATACTTCTCATAATCTTCCTGTAGCAGAGAGACAATATTAAGGGTTTTACACCATACTGAAGAATATTACACTCATATGACTGCCGCCAGCATGACGGTGGGAGAAAGGCGCGGGGGAATGCAACAACCATGAACAGGTTCATGGCAGACATTAAAAGGTACGGCTGAGAGGAAGCCAACAGCCAGACAACAGCCACGGGTTTTAGAGGTTATCATAAACATGGGTCTGTTTTATTGTCAGCTCACAAGAAAGTTAATTTTTTCAAATTGCACCAGTATCACAGAAAGAACTAAAACGTAAAAACAAACAAATAAAAACCACACACACACAAAAAAAACTTACAAATATACTTGCCTCAAACTTAAATAACACACGAACACATTTAAACATGAACATAATTTTCTGTAAAGTTTTGAGAAATAAGTCTGGAATCAGCCTTTAGGGCATGGAAACGGATGGCTCAGTACACATTACTCATCCAAGAGACTGGAAGTATTTAGATTTGATATTCACCCTTACAGAGCCTAACCGTTAACAAAGTACCTTTACAAGCACACGGTTTACTGATTCATTGCAATAGGTCTTTTATTGTCTGTTTTGAGCTTACAGAGCAGTTGTATATAGGCCGAAGGAAACCAGACAAAGCTCATGTCAGATCCACTGATTCACACCAATTAAATACTAAGTAGGCTTGAAAAGATTATAATCCCCTTAAATTTCCACACATGCAAGTTGCTGAAAGACTTTTATATATTACACACATTATGAAATGAACAACAGGCACCTGCCACATTTCAATTACACGATGGCTGGCAGCATTACGGTGGAAGGAAACCAGGCAGAGCCAGGTAAAACCCATGGCCATCTGCAAGTTGGTGGAAGATCTTCTCTTGTACAACAGGAGACAAAACCACTACCATTAACACAGCAGTAATCTGAAAATTACATCATTAGTGACAAGCAAAGGGTCTTGGAAGAAAGGTACTGAGAATACATATAGGTTCGAGCAGATAAGATAACCAAAGGGACACAACTCACAGGGTTCTCTGGTATGTTGAGGTCTACCTCCCCTGAACAGTGCAGGCTCTGGAAGAACAGGCTGAAATTCTGACTGATTCTGCTGACTAGGCTGTTCAGTGGCGTGAGCCACTCTTGTTTGGCCTTCTCCATCACTGCATGATGACGTTCCAACGCGTCTTTCTTATTGGCCAACTCCCTCTGCATCTGGGCTATCTCTCTCTTTCTCGTATTGAACTCTTGGACAATCTAAAGTTAAAAGAAAAGGAAACACTAGATCAAATGTATACAGATACAGATAAAAAATCCCATTCACAGTTCAAACAATGTCACTTTTTATATGGGAGGTAGGATAACCGAGATATCGAAGTTCAAAGTAAACAAAAACACCCACATAGGGAAAATAGGACAGATCGCCATGCTGTCAACTTTAACAAATCAAGGGAGAGCTATTTCGAACACTGGAGCAGGCATCTGTTTCTGCTGTGATGTCGCCCTTTCATAGTTCGCCATTTCGCCATGTAGAAGTAGTGTTTGACCAGCTATTTTCCCTGAGACAATTATGATACACTTCAAAGCCATTTTCAAAGAAAGTAGCAGTAGAATACATCTGGAGGTATTCCCTAAGGTCTAAACCAGGACGTCACAACGTGTAGCCTTCTGTTGTGCATGTAGTAATAAAGGGGACCATACTTCACACACAAAGGAGTGTCTTGCCTCTTATACTGCAGAACGTAGAGTAAGGATGATGCAACATTGTGTTTCTGGTCTCTCGAAAATGGCGCATCCCATGGCCTCATAAGGATTCCAGATTAAACGTGATTAATAGAGTCTCAAGCATGTCATACAATAATGCCTACGCCCGTTTAGGTCTGTATGGACCCCTCTTCGGAAATAACCTTGGTTGTATTTCTTCTTGTCTTTTGTTTTAAAGGAAAAGATCACTTAGTGTATTTATTTGATTGGTGTTTAAAGCCACAGTTAAGAATATTTCACTCACGAAACATTTTTTAGATTTATGGTTGAGTAAACTGGAGTTTCCACCATATGAACAAAGTTGGTTCCATGTTGTTTTGATGCTCAAAAAGCAATTAGGTAGTAAATGAGAACATTTCAAGTGTCTGAGAATTGCAAGAAACTGAATGTTAGCTGTGCATGCCAGGGAAATTTATTTGTTTATTTATTTGATTACTGCTTTATGCTTCACTGAAAAAAAATTTCACTTACGCGACAAGAGCCAGCATTATGGTGGGAGAATCCAGGCCAGGAGAATTTAATCATGCAGTTAGCTACTCACCCGTTCATCTGTTTGAAATTTACAATCTGCTCGCACTCTCTGTTCATGAATAAGTGAGTCGATGTCCTCCACTGCCCTTGGTAATGCCTCGAATGCCTAAGCAAAGAGAAAGGTATTTCAAGTCATTATCCAATTCAGAGAGAACAAACTGAAAGCTTGGCATGCCAAAGCAGAAGATTAGCAGAAAAAAAATTTAAATCTTTCATGCATCTTTCATGGTTCATGAATCATGATTCTAATTTATTACAGCGCTTTCTCCCCTCACCTGTTTGAGTTCACTTGAGAGCTCTTCAGAATTGCCTGTACCTGTTGCATGTTTAGCGATGTCTAACAACTGTTTGGCACGATCTTTAGTCTGACGTAGCCGTTCCTTCATCTCACTACTGGCTCGCTGAAATTAAGGGAAAGGAAATAAACTCTTTTCAAAATACAGCAGACAGGGAATGGAATTCTACGATAGCAATGAGTCAGTGCAGTTGAAAAACATTTTGAATCAGATTTTATGTAATACCTATGAAATAATAACAGAATTCTCCTCCAAACTCAGCCAAATATAGATAAATATCACAAAAGCTTTCCACTTCACCACAACCAGAAGCTCTAGGGCCATACTGACTTCATGTTTGACCATGCAATGTCATATTCTCAACATTGCCAGTAACTTCATAATTAATCGGGCTTTTGTCATTAACCTGCAAAGTATATCAATTAAACTGAATAAATTCAAGTCATTAATTCCTCAGATATCCTGCTAGCAAGGTTGCTGACGGCTGAAAATTTACAATAATGACAAATAACCTGATAGAGACACCACCAACACCTCTCTCCCATTCTCAAGGGGAATGCCTGGAGTTTCAAGAAAAAAGTCTTTAAGATTGACGAATTAGTTCTGGAGATTATCCTGCTGGGTTTTCTTGTAGTGCACACATACCTCTAGATTCTGCAGATTCTGAGATTGGTCAGATATCAGGGTCTCTATATCTGTTGTCTCCTTCTTTGCGATCGCGTGTGCAAGACTGAGCCGAACTCGGGCCATCCCTAGCTCGAAACAGTGCTGAAAACACAGGAGCAAGATTACAATCTTACAACACAGGGTACGCAAGTTGCCTTACAAGGTACACAAGCTTACAATAAAGGGTACACAAGCTTACAATAAAGGTACACAAACTGCTTTACAAGCTTACAATACAGGCTACACAAGATGCCATATAGGGTACACAAGCTGACAATAAAGTATATACACGTTGCCTTATAAGTTACGCAACTTACAATACATGGTACACCAGCTTCCAATTATCTGCAATACTGTGTACATATGTCAGAACAAGAACAAGACATGTCAATCTATGCAGATTCCTAGCTACGCATATTTGTACTTTTGCAGTGATGTCATGGCAGCTCTGAGCCAATCAACAGCAATGCCTTTGGTCACTTGACAACAGAAAGTGAGGTGAAAACGAACGACATTTAACTCAGGCGAAATAGGCCTTGAATAGGGGTGTTTCGAGTTAGAACCCTTTTGTTGCTTAAGATAAAAATAGCCCACCTCTATCATGTGACTTGTCAGAAATGTTAGGCAAGGTTTGATGGTTTTGTTTTACTGATTACCTATTTCACCATATTCAGGAGGTAAAAATGACATTTCCTTCCTTCAAGATCTTTCTAAGTTCACAAAGCCCCAGCTCTTCATTTTTCAGTGTAGTTCATCCAGTCCAAATAACTTTTCGTTATACTTTTTTAAGACACTCATGTTATTTTAAACGTAATCAGAAATAGTTGCCTAACAACAGGTGGTACCGTAGGACTTTATTGATAAAAGAGTTCGAACTCGAAACTCCCCTATTATATTTTGCCACAAAAAAAAAATGAAAGATAAAGCTTTCTGGAAAGGTAATCGGAATTTGTCTAGCCTTCAAATATGACAGGTTCAGAGACCTGCAGTTCATTAAACTTTAGAAGTCGGCAAAATCAGTATTTCGTCCATCTAGCCCAAGGTTATTTATCACCTCTACTCCTTGTGAAGTACCCAGATGCTCGAAACTACGAATTTGGCAAAGTGCCATATATGCCCTCTCGTATGTCACGTGTGCCCTGGCAAGCAGCTATGATGGCAAAGGAGAAACAAAAAGTTTCTTTCGGTTTGGCAAACTTCTCCGACACTTGGTTTGTTATTTTTTTAATACATACTGTAATTGTAATTGCAGAAATAGTCACGTATCGCCGAATTGTGGAGAATTGTAGTAAAAGTTTGCTGACAACAAAGAGAAATGCTGAAAATTGCGTAAGAGAGACGTCATCAAGGGAAAAATCATGCAAATCTGTAAAAACTTCCTGCTACCAGGTGGAATGCAGCAGTGTTAGACAAAAGTCGTCTTCTAAGAAGTTCTAGGGCCTTGAGTTGTGTTAATTCATTTGCAACAACAACAACGCCATGATAAATTTCAGTCTCATCGGCTTACAATAATCATTTGCAAAATAACCAAGAGTAAGTAAAAAGTGTAAACATCAAATCCACCCAGGCTTATCTGCTGTTCAAGCACCCTTGAAAACTGGAATGCTTATCTGCAAAATTCTGTCAAATGAACAATCTGCCATGAAATATGTAGCTTAGACCTACCGTAAGTTGATTTAACCTTTTTTCTGTTTAGCGCTGCTGATTTCCTATAAAGCTGGCTGCCATGGTATATGTGATATATTGAGTGAGGCATGAAACACCAATAAAATAAATTTTTGCCAGTCAGTTCAGTCCAAAATGTATTCATAACAGCTCTATTTGATATACTATAACCGGTAGCATATTTTAGTCATATTTAAAATACGCTGATTACAAGCTGTAATTTCCGGTCACGAAAAGCCTTCGACATTTGGGCGCTGAATGGCAGGATGCCCCGCCTAATAGGCCTATGCCCCCAAAAAGGCCTTTCCACGTTGTCCCTCTCAATTCCTGGCTAGGTGTCTGCTGTGTACCCATCCAAGAACCAAACACCAAAACCGTATGATCTCCACACATTGACCTTTTACTGAATAAACAATCTGTGTTATCTCTTTTTATCTTCTTATTTATTTTTAGAATTATTTCATGTGGTCAGAGGTGGCTACAATTTGCACGAAAATTCCACAAAGACAACAGATGCTACATATTGATTTCTCAGATATCTGTATTCCAATAACTTTCTGTTGTTCACATACACAAACTGTGAAGCATACGAAACATGAGCGTATTTATGTAAACATATCCAATATTGTTGTACACTGCAAACAGTGATTCCACGGTGATGACATAGGGATATATGTTTCCCTGGCAGGGCCGTATCTGGAAAAAACTTGTAGGTTCTGATCCTAAACTTCATAAATACAGCATGACTGTGCATTAATAAATTTTACAAAACGCAACTCTATGTGTTGGTTTCTGAGGGAGTTCTAGTGTGTGAATGTTAGATATTTGCATGATAGCTTAACTTTTTATTGGTATGCTATCATATTTGTGTTCAATTTACTTGTTAGTTTTAAAACTGCTTTTGGGTACCCGACAGTTTGGGGGCCCAAAACATTTTCACAAACTAATGTGGCTCTAGATATATCCCTGCCTGGTTTCTCGAAATGTTCTAAACATAACTTGACTCCTTCTTCATCGATTTCCAACAAAAATGAAGAGTTTTTGCAGTAAACACAGTCATGAAAGGAAGAATAGGGAATACCTGTAACTTCAGATCTATGTTGACGATGGGCTCCACAAGAACTCATTTGACACCTGTAACTTACCTTTGTTTGATCTTTTAGGACCTGAAGGTGCTGACACTTCTTCACGGTTATTAGCCGTATTTTATCTGCTGCTTTCCATTTCTCTGCCTCCATGTCCAACCCTTCTCCCTCCTTCCGTGAGATGCTGTGTGGAAGGAGACGGTGAGCCATGTTTACAGCTGACAGATGGTGACAGATAAAAGAGTGCGCAAACGATGACATGACCACTTATTTGTCACCAAGGCCACACAAAAAGTGGCTGTGAAGTAAATGTTAGATACAAGTTCCCAGTCCAAGGTTGACCTATGACATTCACCTTGTGTGTTTAGCAGCTAAACAGCAAGCACCCCTAATCGCTTGACCACGGTTTGTTATCTCCTGCTGACCAATGGCCAACTATCTGCTACAATCCTGAAAATGGCTGATTTTGGATAATCTCTATCTTTTTACATTAATCAGAATACATTCAATAAAACTGTCCCTACTGGTCTACGCTGTGTTTTCTGGCAGACAGGTTATGCTCAACAGTGATTTTTAGTTATGGTCTGAGGTGAAGAATCTATTACTACCAGGGCTATCAGTAATAAAGCCAACTTCATTAAGAGTTCTTCATGACACTTTCATCAAAGTTTAAATAAAAAAAAAAAAAGCTAGACAGTTAGTCTCGGGCAGTAATGGTGCAAACCCACCCTTTGATATCAACATAAACATACCTCTGTTTCTTGGTTTCAATCTGTGATAATAATGTTCGCTTCCTGTCCTTCTGTTTACTCAACTCTCTCTACAAACACAAAAACACTGAACTGTCAGCAAACAACTATCCATTTCCCTTTTTTTATACTTGCCAGGATATTATTTCACACAGGGTGCATGTAAAGACTTCTTTCATTATTTATTTGATTGCTGTTTTATGCCATACTCAAGAATATGTCACTACAATGGCTGCCAGCATTATGGTGGCACAGCCCGGGGAGAAACCCCCAACCATCCACAGTTTGCTGGTAGATCTTTCAACACATGACTGCAGATGAACCTAGCATTAGCTGGACCTGAACTCAGAGTGACCTCAGGTTCTGGGTCTATGCACCGTACTAGCACAGTGACCACTTTGCCAAGACATACATGATGCCAAAATAACTGCTCAAAGCCATATATACTACACTCAATTTTTTCTTCACGAACTTTCAATTTCAGTTTTTAAAAGCAGAAAAAAACTTACTATTCCCAATGAGGCTCCATCGAACGCCTGGCAGCGAAACCTAGATGTCATTTTATTGATGTCAAATGTTTCTTTCCCAGCTCATCATGGTAACGTCACATTACAGACAGAGCAAAGTTACAACAGAAACTGATACTTTGTAACATTGTGGACGCTGCATTACAACCAATGACTTATGTAACAATGGCTCAGAACTGCTTCAGAATAGCACCACCTCAAGAGACTGAAAATTCTGCTGCCTTCACATTGTTGACATGTTTCTGTGGCTTACCTTCTCATTTCTCAGCTGGTTCAGCCTGGTCTCCAGCTCCCGGGACTCCTGCTGGAGTCTGCTGTAATTCTGCTCAGCGACTTGCTGATTTGTTTGAAAGGTCTGAAAATGGCAAAAACACATTTAAAGATAGTTTTTATCTTCAACGAGATATATAGGGCTTTGTGCAAAAATGGGTAATGATTACGGCAAACTTCTGTTGAGAAGAAGATAATGAAAATGTCAGCATCAGTTCTAAACCGGGAAAAAAAATACCTGAAGCATGAAAAAGGAAATAGCTCCCAAGGTAAAGTACAAAAGATAAGTCAAGCCAAGAAAGCCATGAAATCCAAGAAAGCCCGGAAATCCAAGACAGCCGACAGCCAAAATGGATTACCCATAGTGATGACAATCAATGCCAAAGGTCCCTTCGCTGACACTATTAACAGCCACTCAGTAAGTATGAATGTTAATAACTAACAACATTTCCAAGATATTCTGTGCAATGATAACTACTGGGATATGTCGAGCCAGTCTTAACTGTCATCTTGCTGACCTGAAGTCACAGGGCAAGTATGAGATTGATTGGTTGAAAACTGAATCAGACACCTAAATCACTGAATCATGTATGACACAGACACAGACACAGGCATCTATAGCATTTCCTCTCACCCCTTTTCTTCTGTGGCAGGAGACAATAACTAATGTTTCTGAGATATGGGGAGGGAGTGGTAAAAGGGCTCCATGGTTTTGACAGGCTACATTCTTCTGTCTAATTTACATTTTAATACAGATGATATATTTATTTATTTGATTGGTGTCAATGCCGTATTCAAGAAAATTCCACTTATACAACAGCGGCCAGCATTAAGGTGGGAAATCCACGGCCATCTGCAGGTTGCTGGCAGACCTTTGTACAGATGAGGTACGCTACATTTTCCACCTGCCTGTATGCTTTGCTGTAACCTGGCTATCCTCTGGTTGTCCAAAGTTACGGTCAGCAGCGACGGCTTCCTGAAACATGAACAGAACCACATTTTCAAACGCACATAATGAAATGATATAGTCACCATGGTTTCTGGTTTGATTAATGATCAGACCAGGGGCTGCTTGAGTGCTCCACCACAGATATTACAACACCACATTTTGACTTTTAAGCTTTTACCAAGCTCACAAGGAATGGCTTTGAAACAGCATAAATTTCGTGCGATAAACAATGCTTACTTGAGCTGTGTGTTCCTCCTAGCTAGTTCGCCGTCATACTTCGAACGTCGGATTGAATACTGTAATAGATGCAGAAGCACACAAGTTAGGATTTTAACTGTCAGGTTTGCACTGGTTCACTCATGATATAAACGTAGTGTATTTTCTGTTAGCATCAAATATCAAAGGATTATTGACATATAGCTTCTGATGCAACATATTCTAGATCTTTATAAATCTGTCATTTGAAGCTTACCAATTAACAGAAATGGTTGCACATTTTGCACAGAGAATATTAATGTACCCACCTGGTTACTGGCAGTGTGAATGTACACACCTGGTTATTGGCAGTGTGAACACACACATGTACACAAAAGGGGCCAATTTCATGAAACTTTGTACAAATGTCTTTTTTGTAACTAAGCTTTGCCTACGTTGCAGCTCAATAAGGGGTCATTGTTAACTGTGTTTTCGTACAAAGTTTTATGACATTGGTCCCTGGACCTGGTTATTGGCTTATTAAATGAATACACCAGGTTATTCGCTTTGTAAATTCACACACCTGATGACTTGCAGTGTAAATGTACCCACCTGGTTATTGGCTGTGTAGAATGAAGTGAGGCGTGGGTTTTCCCTGATGACTCTTTCCACCATTTCCTTGGTTTTCTCTGTGCCGATCATGATGGAGTGCACGTGGTACTGAAGACACAGATATCTCATGATGGCCTCCGGGCACTCTATCATGTCCTTCAGGTAACAGCGAAAGCCATATTTCCTGAAATTGGACAGAGCAAGGTCCCTGTGGTCAATTGTACACAAGAGAATCTTCTTTTCTTAAACCTCAGTCTATTTATTTATTTATTTATTTCATTGGTGTTTTACGCCTTACTCAAGAAGACTTTGTGTATTTCACTTATACCATGGAAAACAGCATTATGGTGGAAGGAAAGAGCAAGGCCACCTGGAACCATCCACCTGATGTTGCTTGACCTGTAGCCAGCATGAGCTGGGCTTGAGCTCTCAGCGATTGCATTGGTGAGAGGCATTATGTTGCACTAGCTCCCTAACCCCCTCGGCCAGGGAGGATTCACATTCAGCATATTGTCAGCCTGCATATTCTATTGGCCTGGATGACAATGCAGCCTTTTGTCTCATGTATAAATGATTCCCAAGTGTCTCTGATACAAGCAAAAAGGTTATAAATGTGATCTATCTGTCAAATAAGAATGAATGATCAACTATGACCTTATACTGATGCAGCTAACACCACATGTGCAATGCTACAGCCATATCATAGCGAGAACACGTCCATGTATGTCAATAAACACCACCAAATCTAGCTGAGGCATGGCGCATCCAAAAATACTATCAGCAAAGTGCCACAATAAAAATACAGGTTGAATGTTTTCCTGGCGTCAAAGTGGCATAGAGAAGCAATATATGAGAATGTGCCACAGTAGGGTGCAGAATGGCTGTATGGTGTACTTCCTGTCCTCAGTGCTCATAGCTGATGAAGTTACAAACGCCTGCAATATATGAGAATGTGTCACAGTAGGGTGCAGAATGGCTGTATGGTGTACTTCCTGTCCTCAGTGCTCATAGCTGATGAAGTTATAAACGCCTGCAATATTCACAGCAATATACCTGAAGTCCTCGAGCCTGAAGGTGGGCTTGAATGAAGACATAGGCTGTGACGGCATGCTGATGGCGTTTACTTTCAGTTTCTGTTCATCCCTCATCACATCCATAAACAGGTTCAAGTCCTCAGACTCCTCACAAACGAATGCTCGGATGTCGTTGAAGGAAATATGAGATTCAATATACTTTGCATCGTTGGCATTTTTCACATTTACCTGCAGGAAAAAAAAAGATTCATCATTCTATAACCTGCATCAAAAAATATGAATTTATACAAAAAGTATTAAAGAAACTTTCGTAACGTGATAGCAGTTTGTCAGGAAAAGAAAAACAGTTCAGTCAAACACCCCTTTATTTAAATGATTGATTATGGCTTAACACCTGCAACATTTTAGCTTTATTGTGGCAAAAACTCTTTATCTACCAGCAGAAATTATTGCCGATTTAAACTGTATAATTGAGATTTGCTACACCGATGGTTTCACTGTTGAATCAATACAGTAGTGTTACACTCGCCCTGACTAATAAAATGGCAGATTTGGGAAGTTAATGGTTATCAATGGGAAACATTATGTTGGCAAATTATAAATGTTTTCTTCAAGATGATTGAGAACCAAATGTTATTAGTTGTCATTAAGCACGCTGCTGGCCACATTTCTACTTTTAAGTAGCATCTGCTTTTCAATGGTCAGTTTTGCAACAATTAAGGCATTTTCCAAAGAACAAAGCAGAGTCACAAATGCATGGGGTAATGGGTCAGAACTAAGTATTAATGGGCATGACTGCTCAAACCTTCCCTCCAACACAAGCTGGTCCACTCCTGTCTTGTTGCAGTGCTCGTGAACTATCTCTTTGCTTCACAAGCACAATTACACAGGAATACATAACTGTATTCTTTCAGCAGTTCTAATATCTGTCCCAAAAATTAGGATCTGTCTCAAACAATAACTAATTGCATAAGGATAAAAAATGGAGAAAAAAACATGTGTAAAATGAAAAGGAATTAACCGGATTTGAACCCTGGACTCAGAAATCATATGTAATAGGACTAGTTCTAGAGGCCAGGATAGAGAAAAACAGAAAACAGAGAAAACGCATGACGTAAATGCAAAGTATTCAACTGGATTTGAACCCTAGACTGTCAGAAATCATATACAATTGGTCTAGTACTACAGACCAGCACAAAGAAAATTCCCCTTTGATTTTCAGCTAACAGATGATAAAGAAAAACAGAAAAAACGGAAGAACGGATTGGCTGCCATCAGTCATATACAATAGGTCTAGTACTAGAGACCAGCATAGAGAAAATTTACCTTTGATCTTCAGCTCATAGCTGATAACAAAACACAGCAAGTGAACAATACTGGAAGGCTTACCCTGAGAGCTGATTGAGTGGATGAGCTTCAAAGGCTTGCGAAATACTGCTCGCTGCAGTGGATATCGAGACGCTTTCTCGGTGTACAATTGACTGGACTCTGAACAAAATTTGTCTCCATGCCTTGGGATGATGTTAGGCCTTAAGAATGCGTCTCTAGCTTCATTTGTTATGGACATACATCCACTTTCGGTTTTACAAAATTTGCATATTTAAAACTGCATTAGATAAAGTAATTTCTGACAGTAAAATTCGTAACAGATTAGGAAATGCTTTGAAAAAAAAAAACAACCATATTTTTTGTCACATGATAATTTCACCCAATAGTGAGCTTGTACAATTTTAAATACACACAGACCTCCACTTTACCTGTATATAATAGCAACACCCTTTCAGTACCCTGAATACACTCTTAAAAGGTGTATTCATGGATAAACGAGTTGTTTTTAACAAATTTGCGCCCTTTCAGCACCATTTAAACTATAACTGTAGTCATGTGACAGTTATGTGGAAACTTGGTTTACAGCTTGCATATTTATTAGCCAATGACTGTGTGGTTGTTACCTACACGTAGAGCCATATCAGAGCTCTTAAAGGTTTTCATCAAAATGCAACATGGCCACCAAGTCACGTGATTTGAAGTTTAGGTGCAAAACAGGTCTGCAGCTGAAAAATAACGAAATTTCATACCTGTGCGACTTGCCGTTTTCTCTAAAAACGTAGGACAAATTTGTGGAGAATAATTATAATAATCGTCACACAAACAATACGAACTGAAGCCTGAATGGCTTGAACCCCTAACAAAAATCCTGACCATTTCAAAAGGGTATCCCCTAATGACAGTAGATGGGTTACATTTTGCACTGAGGCCTGGAGATGTCTACAGACTAGGCCATCATTATATATATGTTCACTGGGCGTAACTTGACCTATCCTCCCAAACAAGTGCCTTAATATTGAGATCTTAAAATTTCTCTCTGAATTAACAGATAGAATGTACATCTTCAACCTTTCCAACCACTAAAGCGCTTCTTTCAGTGGAATTTATGCATACAATTATAATGAAAATGATTTGTTTGTGCGAATTATTTATCTAAATCCCATAGTTTTGTCAGGATGTTACAAATTATTGGTTACAGAGGTGATTGGAAAAGTTGAAGAATTCGGGCAACAACATTTGTAATGTTATACTGAATAAAATAAATAAAAAAAATAATTTTCAACCCTATTTTTTCTGACAGGGTTAGGTATTGCAAATTTAAGAAATTTTTCAATGATGTCAGTAGTACCGTAAGTATCATTGGCTCGTGGATGGTGGCCTTAAAGCGGTGTTTGTTGGCCCTCAGCCAGATGACGGCCTCGTAGGTGTGGCGGTGACACTGACGCAGGAGCTCCAGGCGACGATTGCTGACGTTTTGTAGTTCCTGTAGCTCCCGCTGATAGCCTGGGACAAAAGATTTTCTGTCGTTTAATTTTTCACTTTAGTCTTATACATGGCGATTAAGAAATGGCTTTATAGAATCTATCCATTAGTTTATGGTCTACATTAGTTTGGTGGGATATGCCTTTATGACCATCATTGCCCACCACCTCAGCACAATGTCTGAAATAAGCGCAATGATTTTGACTTGATAAATCATAGAAAAAAGTTTGTCTGTGTGGAAGATATACTCTGTGAGTCACACCAGGATTTGAACTCGGATCTCCATAGCAAAAGTCCAGTGCCCTACCAACTGAGCCAAAGGGAAATTTCCACTAACTGCAGCTGGCATAAGCACTGGAATGCGGCTCCCATTACACCTGTAGGCACAACATTGAGACATACTGCCAGCTTGTGTTTACTTTCCCTTGTCCCAGTCACCGTTTCCAGCAGTGCCTTACCATACATTTCCTGACGGCCACTCTCCACCTCTCCTTGTATTGCAATGGCTGCCTGCTGGTTACGGGTCAGACTGGTGTTGATAGCTCGGGCTTCCTGGTTGACCTTGTCAATGGCCGGCTGGAGAGAGATGGCAGATGAAATAAGCACTTACTTTAATAACAAAAGTCGTACTGAGATGTTATAAAGTCCATGCCCAATGACAACTTACTAATTGTATGTGCACATAACAGGATTCTTGCAGAACAACACCTGATTAATTCTTTGACTTTCCAGAACCTTTTCAGATAGAACTCTACTACATTCCAAAACATTTTCAGATAGAACTCTACTACATTCCAGAACCTTTTCAAATAGATTTCCATGACTTTCCAGAACCTTTTCAGACAGGACGCTACAGAACCTTTTCAGACAGAATTCTATGACTCTTCCATTACCAGGATGCTCAAAACTGGGTACTTTCCACATTTGGATTGACATATGAGAATTCAACCATTTTCAATTATTTTGCAGTGCTAACATGCATAAATGATAAAACAAGAAATTAAAACACTGCTGTGTATAAATGTTAAGAATCTGAAACCCAAAACAAGCAGTTTGTAAAGAATTTTGTCATTTCAATCAATTCTTAGCACTTGGAAGAAATTCAATGACCTTGAACACAACTTTCACATATTTTTCAGGGCTGCAAGGAACCCTGCATAATTCATGTTCCTTCTCACTCTCTCGGCAGAAAGGTAAAATGTAAACAAGAATTGGAAGACACCTGTTAGTTTGCTGCAAACTGCTTCAGACTGAACTCCAGCTATAGCAGACCTTCACAACAACAAACAAAAAAATTCCCTGGACAACAATACCAATGCCACTTTCCCCCACATTCACAATGCCTTGTAAAAAATACCTTGTTTTCTAGCCTCTAGCACTCCCCATGCATGTAAGTCTTTAACCAGGGACTGGATCATGATGGAGATCAGAAAAAATTATATCTTTTTTTGCGATGTTAAGGGCACCAAAAAGGGTCCAGTTTTGACACTTAATACAAAGCACTACTATTTATTGCATGACTGTCAGACATGCCACACTGACAAACACAATCATGCAGTACTGAAGTTTTAAAACATCTCTGAATTTAATTTTCTAGTTGAATAATTGAATATTACACTGAGCCAGTGCTGAAAGTCAAAGCTAATACTGATTTCATTCATCAGAATGCACACTAGGACAGAAATGATTCATGGGAAATTTGTCTGCATACCTGTATATCTTCTCCATGAGATGATGACGCCAGTTCATTCTCTAATGCACCCAGCTGTCGTTTAAGGTCATGAAGCCTGTTCATAGATAAAGTCACATGTCACTCAAACTTGGATCTGTCAGCTCATGTGATGTTTCAACTGAATTAGACCACATTGTTTCAACATTTGTCATGATTAAGTACTGCCTTAAAGAATTACACAGTACTGTCTACTGAACTGTAATGTGGAAGGTACAACCTACAAGCATGACTTCCTTGTAAAAAACTAATGCTTCACTACTCCATTATCAAACATAACACAGGAATGGGAAAAGCACATTTTCTTGATCTTGTGAGGTACATGTAAGCTAGTGTGATGCAGGCTTGAGTCATGCTCATGCCACAAAGTGCTTATAGTATAATGTTTACAGTGTTACAATGTATCAGCTTCTACTGATTGGTGTTTTACGTCGTACTCAAGAATATTTCACTTATATGACAGAGGCCAGAAACTCACAACCATCTGCAGGTTGCTGGCGAATCTATCTTTAATGTGACATCACTATGATGAGCTGGGAAATGAACGCTGGATGTCAATAACCTGGCATCAGGTTCTGCTCCTGGGGATTTGATGGTTCCCATTATATATCATCGACGAAGTATCATAACCATAACACAGACAATATTTCAGGTAGAATAAGCCATATTTAGCGTTAGATTTCAGTCTGCACACTCACAATTTCTTTCTTGTCACCTCCTCTTGTTGTTTGAATTTCAACTCCTCATACACTTCCAGCACCTAAGAAACAAGTCCATTAAAATACCACTTAGTACAAACCAATAGTCAGTTAGTCACATGTACAGCAACAGTTAGTTGCATGTTTCAGAGTCCAGGCTCTCTGTGTCGACGATGACTAGCCCACGAGCAACAAATGGCAGCTGACAATGTGTCTCACTATAAAAACTAGTAGAATGTCTGACTGCATCCGTACTTTCTGGTGTGTGACATAAACCAATACTTTCACAAGCATAAAATATAAACAGACTTAAAAACACAGATTTAATCTTAACAAAGTTCAGAGTGGACATGCAGGTAGTAACACCACGAGAGAAAGTGATGGGCTTCCTTTCAGTTCATACTGGAAATACACTATTCAAATGAAACTCAAAATAAACAACACTAACTTTAACTCAAGATTTCATTTCAAACCCTATCGAAACTGAGCAGTTACAAGTTGACCTTGAGCTCTGATATAATAGCTAGTCAGCTGTGTCCTACTTGTCTAAACACAAAAACACGTGCATAAATGGTACCTTGTCTGTCTCTGCTTCAATCTGCTTACTCTTATCATGAGCCTGGGTAGCATGTACCTTGACTTTGTCGGACTGAAAAGGAGAAATCAATGGGCAGGTGGAATCTACTGGGCTAACGAATGATTATGATACAGTGACCATTTCTTGGAGTGACCTTGTAAGTCTTTCCTGACAATGATGGTTTACTATCACATGTAGTCAAGGGATGATGTCAACGATACATCTGTCAGAAAAAATTAAAACAGCTCAAATGAAATAATAATGCATCTATGACACGTTTAAACTTCCTGACTGCAACCAACATAGTGACAGCTGGATTCATGTTTAGAACCGTAAGTACTTATTTATTTATTTGATTGGTGTTTTACGCTGTACTCCAGAATATTTCACTTTTTGAAGGCGGCCAGCGTTATGGTGGGAGGAAACCAGGGACTTTTAGTATTAGGTGGCTGAGGACAGATTAACAATTAAATCAAATGAGCCATCAATGGCTTCCAAACTGATATATGGCCCCCGGGATATAAATGTGACAGAAGTCAAAACAAATAAGTCTGCTTCTATACAGGAGAGCATGATTACTAAGGCTGTGATTTATTTATTTTATCCTTGTTTAACATCACACTCAACTTACTGGTTCACATATCATGGGGAACACTTTAATGTTTGGCAGAAACTGGAGTGCCTGAGGAAAACCATCGACCTTTGGCAAGGTACTGATGTGACAAACAGACATGCACTCCATATTGGAGTAAGAAAAGTGGTCTTAAACTGCTCAAACGGCCATACATGCTTCTCTGAGTATCTATATCCAGAGCCACATGAAGAGTGAGAACACTTGAATCTCAAGCTGCAAAGTAAGTACATGTAGCTTACCAGTTTGACCATTTCGGTGTGCAGTTTTTTCACTTGACTCTCTGCCTCGTCCAGTTTCTGCTTCAAGGGCCTAAACTCTCTCTCAGCCTTCCTGAACTCTTCTGTCATGGCTTCTTTCTGTAGTTTCTCGGCCTGGTATAGCCTTCTCTGCTCCTCGTATTCCTGTGCACAGTCAAGAAAGCATTTCTCCAGTCACCAATGAACAGAATCCTTCCCAGTATTTATCAATACTTGATCACTACATGTAGGCAGAGCACAGGAGAGACCCACAGCTATCTGCAGGCTGCTGACAGACCACCCTAGGAACTGAGCTCGACATGAAGTCCAAGAAAACGTATTGGTTAGTGGCTCCTGGATCAATGCGCTGCCCTAATGCGCTTACAACCTTAGCCACGGAGGCCCTTATTTACAATGTGAGCTTGTTGTTTTACCTCAAGGTATTACATGTAAGGTCAATTTCACAACAGAAAGGGAAGTACACAGAAACAAACTTACTAAGTGTCACATCAGGTTGTTACATGTAATTTGATGAAGTTTCCACTTAAAATTGTTAATCAATAAATACTGACAGAAATAATAAACATTCTGAACCATCCATCAATATATAATGAGGATTGGACACTACAAAAATTTCAGTCTACATATAGTCACACTTGGATTTTCTTGATGTGAGCAATTTTGCTTACTTTGAACTGTGACATCTTGTTTTCACAACATGCCAAAAATGATAAAAAAAAAATATGCTTTTTAAACTTTGAGAGGAGTACTCTTTTGATACATATCTACATTTTGGGCTAGTGTTGTTTTTCATTTAATACACTAATTTCCCATTTTCAAAAATTGTATCTAAATTTAACACTGAGGTCTGGCTCAGCAGGTAACTGTAATGACAACAACTGTCATACTGACCACCCAAGGCTTCTTCATCTCCAGGAGCTTGATTTTCTCCAGGTGACGCTGTCGCTCCTCGTAATTCTTGACCTCGTGTTCCAGATGGGAGTTCTTCTGGACCTCCTGCTCCACACGGTGAAGCAGGTTGTTGTAGGCCAGCTCCAGATTTCGGGAATCATTCCGAGCATGTTTGAGCTTCTGGTGGTTTTCGTACATCTCTGTGGTCCCTACCTGTGAACAGGCAAACAGGTCAGGCCATCCGAAAAAATTTGTTGGGCATGAACGAAAGTTATTGTTTAGAAGAAATAAACTTATGTTGGGATATACAGGTGTAGGATACCAAAGCCAGGACAATGGGCCAGTTATCTGACAACACAGAAGGAGCGACCTTCCAGTGTGCAGCATCATGAGTCAATCACGGGCCAATCACTATCAATTAGAGGGAAGCTTCAGCAAAATAAAGCCAGCAAAGGAGCATTCCGCCGTACTGCAGTGTTCAATATATCCATGATGTAACAGCATCCAAGTAATGGACATCGGTATAAAATTAAATGAACGTGTTTTTAAAAATTTCAATAATAATTTTTCTCCCCCCCCCCCCCAAAAAAAAACTCAACTGGAAAATATGAAAAAATTGATTTCACTGCTTTCCTTTTTTTCAAATAATGATACAGCCACAAATTATAAGATCTACTTCAGCATTATATTACGCTACTGACTTTGATGCTTTCTTCCTAAATGCCAATAGTTAGTGTTTGTCCACTTGAGACTTCACCCTCCTTCCAGAATCATTTCAAATTTTGTTTTCATCATGATGTTGTCTCCTTGTACAAGTATAAGCTGGTCAAACTCAAGCCAAAAATAACCTGTATTCCCAGAGTAGCATTCCTCAAAGGCCATTCCATGTAGACATTAGATATGTCAACCCACCTATGAGCATACAATGAATAGCTCATGAAGACTTACCGCTTTTTCTGTGTTCTCCAACAATTCTTGCTGGGTCATCTTAGCAAAATCGGCCACTTTTTCTTGAGGTAAAAACTGACACAAGTTGCCTAGCTGGATGTTCAGCCTTGAAACAGTCTCTTCAACCTGAGACGACAAGAAAAACGTCCACAAAAAAAAAATAACTAAAAAAACAAAAATACAGGTAAAAACAGTTTTAAATTTGAACAATGTATAAAAGTTTTTATCAATGTACTAATTCTTTATTTTCCATTTTAACTAATTTACATTTCATGAAAAACAAAAACCAGGCAAAACTTTCATGAAAGGATTGCAAGTCTAAAAAGTAGATCAAAGATGATAATCGCAATGATAGTGTTCAGATCTGTTCCCAGCAACTGTAGAAAGTCCAATACTAATCCATTATAAGTCTGAAGCGTACAAAAGCAACGCTCACTGTTCTGTGTGCAGCTCCCCTGCCATTCACCATCCAATTAGATGTGTTATTCTTAAATATCTGTCTCTGGATGACATAATTGTCCCCATCTGGATTATATCTAAGAAGACAAAAAGCAATAAATGACAAAAAAGCCAAAGACAAGACAAACCTTTGAACCCTTGACATAGGGTTAGGCAGAGACGTAAAACCCTATGGACGGCCACAGAAGTGCTACTAGTGTACGTACTACTGCCATTTTTTTTTCTTCCAAACACACAAAAATTTCATCCGTTGTATATTATTTGAGAATTCTGCATGCCACTGGCAAAACTGACACATTTTGAGATGCGGTCCAAATTTACTACATACATAACAAATGGATTCTATCATATACATATCAAATTAAAAAAACAATCACTATGTTGACACAATTTCTTCCCAAAAGCATTAAATATGTCATTACACATACTTACAGCTCAAGCTCAATCTTGGCTTTGTCTTTGCCGTATTTAATATAATCTGCAGGCTGGTGAGCACGACCCAAGAAGCTTGTTTTGCCACCAAGTCCAAGACAGATGGCACAGACGATGGTAGATTTGCCTGTACCATTCGGACCAATAATAACGTTCAGGTAGGGTCCACACTGGAACTCCACAGAATCATATGTTCTGAAACAGGCCACAGACATGGGACATCAATTCAACCTCAACGATACTATTCATTTCAGCTATTACATTATGTCTTGCTTTGCTTGAAGCTATTACATCACAAAAAATTCTAAGATTTAACATGATGATGGACAACAGATTTAGTCCTAAGTTTTACAGGCCTTCAGATTGTGAAACATTGCTTTGTTGTGCCACTAAAGCCTACTTTAATATGAGTGGCTAGCATATGTCCTATTCATTAGGCTAAAATAATGCCAGATTGTAAGCATGAAAGTAAAGGTGACAGCAACTGATACGTGTCCATCCAAATTTGATGCCAACTTTTCTTTAGTGGATGCTTTGTTTTATTCATGGTGGGCAGAGTTATGTGATCATGGCCATTTCTACCTCTGTAGGGCTGTGATTACGTATACCATCACAGCCTACCTTACACACTCCTGAACTTCTCGTGTTGTCCTCAATTCATCTAGTCTGGGGACGATAAAATGTTTCTTGCAGACACTCATGGACGTCTTAGCTGTCAATTCCTGATGTCCCCATGTGTCACCACTGGTAAATCCACAGGAGTGTAAACTGGTTGAAACTTGGACAAATTCCAACTCCAACTACCATGTTTGAACTGCATACTCCTCACAGCACAGGAAACAATCAATATAAGGGAGATAACCAAGAAGCAATTTTCTGGCCTACCTTTCCATGACTGACACCACCATCATATTTTGTATGTAGACATCTTTTTATTGATGAAAGCTGTTATAGATTCTCTCGACCTCAATACTCGTGAAAGTAGTCGCACAACAGGTCAATCCTGTCAAGAAGTGGCAATGGTATCTTTTGTGATATGAATGGTTAGATGAGGGTTGCACCTAAAATTTTTCCAAATCACAGCCAGTTGTATGTTCATGTGGATTTACTAGTCGTAACGCATGAGAACACTTACCTGGAATGAACTGCCAAGACGTCCGTGAGTACACTTTTAAACGGCCTCAGACTTGATGTGTTGAGGACAATGCGGAAAGTAAAAAGGTGTTTAAGGTAGGCTAATGGAAGACGACAGAGCTGTGATCGCACACGTAAACACAGCCCTACAGAGCTGGGCCATTTCTGGACTATTATTCCCCAGTTCAAGATTCAATGACATACAGAACACTGAAGAGACAGTTGGCAATTTGATCAACAAATTGCGTCGTTGTTGTAGTTTTGACATGTTTCGGGATGCTGCTTACAAGACATTTTCCAGTTTAATTCTCAGAATGGATCCCTCCACATAATTGGCCGCATTGTCACCGGCTGCAGTCATGACGAAGCAATGGTCAGACACCGGGTAGCACACGCTGTCAATCTAATCACAACAACACCTGAAATCTGCAAATCGGAAGATACGAATTTAACATGGGAAATACCTGGATATCCAGTTTCACGCACAGGTTACTGATCATTTAATCCGGATGCCTAAAATTAATGAGATGCCACACAGTTTACGTTGTTTTTCAAAGCGCATACACGGTGGCCTGAAAGGCAGTGTGCTCAGAGATTGAAAATGAAGAGAATTTGTTCAAAAATATATTTCTGAGAGTTTCAATTCTCACATATAACTGGTAACAGTTCACTTACTTTTCATATCAACCTGACTTCCTCGATTACCTTTCGCGCGGGTCATCATCCGGGCGAGTGGACATTTTGACCAATCAGATTTACGCACATGCAAAACCAGAAGTAGAGTTCACCAGTGTACCAAATACTTCCGGAAGTCATCAGACGGGTTTCGATACGCTTTGACATTTCTTCACACCTCACCATCACTTCATCACAGATTTTTCAATTTATTTCACGATGAATGTGGTGTTGGCTGTGAAACAGTATGTCTCGAAAATGATAGACGACAGTGGACCAGGCATGAAAGTCCTATTGATGGATAAGGAAACGGTATTCTCTGAATTTACATGTACCACTTTGATTTTAGTGGTTACGTGTGTGACTGTATATAGTGATCACCTCATCTCTTCTTTCTTTAAAACACCGCATGGTTATCCATTTATGTATTTATGGGGTTGTCGTTTAACACAATACTCAAGAATTTTTCACTTATATGATGGTCAGTTTTATGGATGAATTTTGGCAAGTTTGCTGACAAACTTTCCCACATGCTGATACACAGACCCATGTACGCACGTTTTGCGAGAGCCCCCACTCTGTCTCAGCCAAAACCAGCGTGATCATGAGAGACTTCTGCAATCCCGATTCGGCTTATTCACACCACGTGGGAGCAAGACAAGTGCTCAACAGTGAATGTTAGACTTTTCCAAGAGCGACACAATCATCATCAATGGTTTATTGTCTATCATATTCGTACAGGTGAATGGTCACAGCCGCAGTATAAGTACCCAGGTACCTCTCACCAATGCGGTCACTGTGAGTTTAAGTCCAGCTTATCTTTCCTGTCTAAGTGAGATGTTCTGCCAGCTACATACAGGTAGTCATTGTCTCCCCCTTCCCAACCTGGGTTCCTCCCACCATAATGCTGGCTGCCCTTCTGTAAGTGAAATATTCTTGGGTAAAAACACCAATGCTAAAAATAAATAAATCTTATTCATTTAATGGGGGTGATGAGAGAACTTATGGGAACAAGACAAACATGTAGATGTGTAAGGCACCTATATATATACTTGATATGAGTACATGCGTTTCTTTGCTTTTGAGTTGGTAGAGCATCTGCTTTTAGACGGGGAGATCTGGGTTCAACCCTGGGTCGGGTCATACCAAAGACTTTAAAAAATGGTACATCCTGCTCCCTCACTAGACGCTCAGTAATGAGAGGATGGACTGGTCGCCTGGTGTCAGTATAATGTGACTGGGTGAGGGGGCTTGTTGGGTGTCTTCGGCAAGTCGTCTCGGTGAAGCAGCACCAGATAAAAGATATGGTGGAAATCCGTCCTGCACCAAGGAGACATCGCCTTCGTATAAATGAAATATTCTCGAGTAGGGCGTTAAACAATAAGCATTCATTCATTCATTCTTTGCTTTTGTTTAGACAAGCGTGGTCAGCATGGTGTATGCCCAATCTGAGATCCTACAGAAGGAAGTGTACATGTTTGAGCGGATTGATTCTAGTGGCAGGGAGACCATGAAACATCTCAAGTGTATCGCCTTTATGCGGCCAACTAAGGAAAATGTTGAAATGCTCGCGCAAGAGTTGAGGACTCCCAAATATGGACTGTACTATGTCTGTAAGTCTGCGATGATCATATAGCTGTCTTGAAAGTACATGTACATGTGGCATAAACGTTATGTTTGCATGATGCTGTTCAACACATTTATCATTGTTATATGTTAGATATTGTCATTTGATTGCTGTGTATATGCCGTAAATGTTGTTGAACTTTATGTATATATTATGTATACATTATGTCTTTTTCAAAAACTATTTTCACGGCTGATGTAATGCTGAATTTGACGACATTACATCAAGGTTGATCTAATTTTGTAATTATACAGGTGATATAAAGGCATTGGCTTCTGTACGTGGATATTTTTCCAATGTATTAGTGTTTTGTATTGAAGATTTCAGTAATGTGATCAGCAAACAAGATGTCAAAGTTCTGGCCGAGGCAGACGATCAGGAAGTGGTGAGAGAAGTACAGGTAAGGTAGACGTGATATCTTATCAGTGGTCACTGGGCCACAAACTGTAATATACTGACAGTGGTGAGGGAAGCTCAGGTGAGCTAGTGGTGACATCTTGTGTCATTATCAGTGGTCATTGGGCCACAAGCTGTAATATACTGACAGTGTTGAGGGAAGTACAGGTGAGGTAGAGTTGACATCTTGTGTCGTTATCAGTGATCATTGGGCAACATGCTGTAATATACTGACAATGGTGAGGGAAGTACAGGTGAGGTAGAGTTGACATCTTGTGTCGTTATCAGTGGTCCCTGGGCCACATGCTGTAATATACTGACAATGGTGAGGGAAGTACAGGTGAGGTAGAGGTGACATCTTGTGTTATTATCATAGGGACACAGCCTGTAATATGCTGATGATAAACTATGAAAACTTCAACATTGATATCTCGACAGTTCTGTGAAAAAAACAAATAATAATGGTTTTGGAATTACTTCAAGTTTTCAGACTGTTAATGAATATGATAAATGTTCATATAAATGTGCCTGTTGTAAGGATGATGTCATTCTGATTCCTTTTACAGACTTGAATTCAGTGGTACATGCATTTAAGTATATGGTAGTCATTTTACTGTTTTAATGGCATGTTAATTTTGTTTTTGTGCAGGAATTTTATGCAGATTACATAGCTGTCAATCCCCACCTGTTTTCACTGAACATCAGCCAATGTTGTAAGGTATGCCATTAATTCTAACGCTCTAGACAGCACTCACAAACACAAATATGTGGAAGGAGCCATGTTGTCAACGTTTCTGTTTAGACCAGTGTTCTTTGACCACTGATGTCATTAAAAGACCAGTGTTTGAATCCAGCTAAGGGTTGTTTGGAAATGCCATTGCTTCTGGAGAGCATGGATTTAAGCAACAGTCAAATAAATAAATTCTGTCTGATGTGTCAGGTACGTGTAACTGTAAAAGGGCTTTGGTGTCTTCCAGGCTCAGTCAGATTATTTCCACACAAAACTGTCTCTCAAGCAAAGTATTCTTTCAAATAGGTGTAAAGCACCACCTAAAAACATTAAATACAGAAAGTAAAGATAAATTTTATAAATAGTTTTTCCATCAAACAACTGAAAAGAGTTGCAAATACGGCATTGTGAAAAACTGCATCTGCGTTACATTTTGGGATTTCCTTGTTATTACTGATGTAATATTCAGATGTAATGAACAGTGTGAAGTACAATACATACACACATAGGTATTCTGATTGTTTTACATTACAGGGGTTAAATTGGGAAACTCGCTCGCTGACCCGCACTGTTCAGGGGCTCACCTCAGTGCTCCTGTCCTTGAAGAAGTGTCCAATGATCCGGTACCAGAATTCCTCAGAGATGGCAAGACGCTTGGCTGAACTTGTGCGAGTATGTCTTTCAATAGGAGTTCAGTTCTGCTATCTGGTGGAACAGGAAGTTTAGTACTTGAGGAAACTGGGGTTGGAAGAGGGATAGGTGGGCCTAGTGTTGTCCTGTGACAAAGATTGCAGTTCACTTATTGTTTCAGTTATGATAACGATAACATAAAATACAATGTTAATAACAACAGTGAAATACATTAATATGTGAGCTGTATTTACACAGCAAATTTTAGCCCAGATGGGGACCTGGTTTGTTCATTTACAGTGAACAAAAAAGCAGGGGCAAACTAAGCGGGGGCCAAGTCAGCCAGGGGAAAGTTAGATCTCTGACACCTGTAGGGACAGCTAGTTAAACCAGGACAGATTTGTGCAGTATGAATGCAAAACCATGGGCAAACTAGTTCCCAGATAGTGTGTTCTCTTATATCTCGAGTCATGGAGGCACGATTAAACAAACTGTGGATGACAGGAGAATCACAGAGACGTTACTTCTGCTGGCATTTTCCCTTACTACAACGACATCCCTCTCAGACGCCCATGAGTTTACTAAAAGCACCGAAGCAATCAGACGGGTTGTAAGGTGATCTGCTCAGGACATATTGATGGTAGCCATGTTGTTTATGGAAGTCACTCCTTGCATGTATTAACACTCCAGCTCTCAGAGGATTGGTTTATCCCTGCGATGCAGAGCGAAGTGTAAATATGAAAGTTTGATGTATAAACTCGCTCACTGCTTGTGGGCCCTTCATGGCAATAAGCGGTCAACAACTCTTATGTGGCCATTCGTACAGTCTGATGTTCACTGAACACTACATGTCTTCCACCTACATGATTGGCGTTTCTGTTTTTGCATGAAGTTTGTAACTTGCCACAGGTCACTAGTTTATCTCAGACACTCTGGTTTCTTCCACCTGTAAAAGGGGGCCACCGTGGCTCAGTCGCAGCGCGCTGACCCAGAAGCCTCCCACCAATGTAGTCACTGTGCAAGTCCAGCTCGTGCTGGCTTCCTGTCCGGCCGTACGTGGGAAGTTCTGCCAGCAACCTACGGACGGTTGTGGGTTTTGCCCGTGTTCTTCCCGTATAAGTGAAATATTCTTGAGTGCGGAGTAAAACACCAATCAAATAAATAAATAAATAAATAAAGCCATCCATAAAACATTCTGCTGTCCAAAAAGTAAAATATTCTTGAATATAGCGTTAAGCAATGATGATATGAGTACGTAACTTTATTTTTCCAAACATTATATCTTGTTTATGTGTGGAAATGTGAAAGGAAAGATTTTTAAGTTTTGCTCTGTTTTGTTTTTTTTTTGTCATTTATCAGCAAATGATCAACAAAGAGGCAGGGCTGTTTGAGTTCAGGAAGACCGATGTTCCACCAGTATTAATGATTCTGGACAGAAGGGATGACTGTGTGACACCCCTCCTTAACCAGGTAGTCACTTGATGTTTGGAAGGACAGCTGCTTATAACAAAACGCCCTGCTGCTGTTGTCTCATTTTGAGCTGCAACAGGTAGATCTGTCTACCGGGCAGTTGGCCTTAGTTGGATGATTGGTCTGTTGAATTTTTTCACAAATATTTTGCCCCGGCAAGGAGCTCTGAAGTTGCACTTTCTCTCTGTCTGTTGGTCGGTTATTGGAATATTTGTCAAATTATTAGCAGCAAAAAAACCTACAAAACAACCCAGCTCTGTAAGTCTGTTGGACTGCATCATGGTTGGTTGGTCAGTTAGTCATTCAAATTTTGACATCCTGTCTTGAAACAGTAGCCATTCACTTTCCAAGAGACCTAAGTGAAAGAGAAAATTTACTTTTCAAAGGATGTTGTGACTGTTTCTAATTGACCCCTTTTTTATTCTAAATGTTCAAGAATTAAAAGCTGGCATATATAAAGGAATGAAATTCAACTGCCTTACACATTCTTGTGTGTCATTTTGTTTTTGCTTCAGTAGGTCTTTAAACTGAACAGAAATCATTGAAGTACATGTATGAAGATTAACAATTGGTGTGTTTATTGTGACAGTGGACATATCAGGCCATGGTACATGAATTACTGGGGATTAAAAACAACAGAACCAACCTATCCAGTGTTCCGGGTGTGTCACGTGACCTACATGAAGTTGTTCTGTCAGCTGAGCACGATGAGTTTTATGCTAATGTAAGTTGTAATAGACAGACGCAGCTGATTACAAACAACAGTTATTACTCACCAGAGCTGTTCAATTTTAAATATCTTTCAGACTGGATCATTTGTGACAGTTGTCCCTGTTTGTACTTGAAAAATTTCAGATACACATATCTTCTTCACTTTCTTTTTTCCTTGGCTAATTGTCATTGTTAAATAAATACAGATGTGGTTTTTATATGTAAATACAGTGTATGCTACAGGGAAATTGTTTCCTTGTATGTATGAGGGTATGGATTGGTTTTGCAACATTTGCGATAAACAATTCAACAAAAATCACTTCATGCAGGTTTACTCGAGCTTTCAGAAAAAACTGCACCACTGAAGACCTACAAGCATGATTATATACAGAGTCAGTGAGCACTATTTTTTGTAAATAGTGCTCACCGACTCTGTGTGTAATCACCGACTCTGTGTATAATCATGTATTTTTAATAGTGCTCTCCGACTCTGTATATAATCACCGACTCTGTATATAATCATGTATTTTTTGTAAATACTGCTCACCGACTCTGTGTATAATCAATGTATTTTTTATAAATACTGCTCACTGACCGTATATAATCATGTTTGTTGGTCTTCAGTGGTGCAGTTTGCCACCATACCTGACGATGGAATAAGTTTTTTCCAGAAGCTCATGTAAACATGTACAAAGTTGTTTTCTTGTGTATTGTAAAGTTATACACATCTACATTGTGTGATACATGTAGTGGGTAAAATCTACTGCAATTCATCATCAGTTTGTGCTGAACATGACTAACCCTTGTTTTTGTTTAGATTCCTTTCACGTTAGTTTAGTTGTTTTTTTTCTTTGGTTTGCAGAATATGTACTGTAACTTTGGAGAAATAGGAACAAACATTAAATCATTGATGGAGGAATTTCAGAAGAAATCCAAAAGCCAGGCTAAAGTGGAGTCTATAGCAGATATGAAGGTAAGCCAGACTGGGGCTCAGGGAAGACAAGGTGTAACATGTCTAGTATGACACTGATTGTGCTGCCAGCTACTTCAGCCTTGACAAGTGATGCCACACGCTGTGTGCTAAATTTATTAAATCTCCGGTCAACTTAGGCTGCAGCTTAAACTGAAGCTGCCAGGTTTTTCATAACTTTTATTTAAAAGTGTCATTGTTTGCTTTATCCGGTTTCCCTTTAAACCTTGTAACAGTACAACACAGTGATGATGTTCTAAATGCTTTTTGTTGTCAGGCCTTCGTGGAGAACTATCCTCAGTTTAAGAAGATGTCAGGTACAGTGGCTAAGCATGTGACGGTGGTGGGTGAGTTGTCACGCTTGGTTGGTACTCACTGCCTGCTGGAGGTGTCCGAGTGCGAACAGGAACTGGTCTGCCAGGGCGATCATTCGGCCAGTTTACAGGTAACTTTGCTCTACACACGTTTATTGTAAATTTATTTGGTCCATTCTATGCTAATAAGTGTGCTTGGTTAGATTTACAGCTGGAGGAGACGCTAAATGCCTGAAGTAAATCAGCACACGAACATTTTTGCTTCAGCATAGCTTTTGAGAAGTAAGGCTTGCATTATACATCTGTATGTAAGCTAATTTATTAATGACAGATATTGCCAGTGCTGAGGCAGAAAATTACATTTTTCTCTGCTTTTTTAGGAAAGTAAAGATATGCATATATTGTTCATTAGGTGGACTAACCATTGAGAAAAGAGGAACTGTGTGTTCTTGTTACAATTACATGTACATTGGCTGAAAAGAGCATACCAGATGTCCCAGAAATTAGAAGAATAAGGGCAGTGTGAAGTTTACGTATTGATCAACCCTGTAATTGCTATAAATATATCAAAATCATTTATTTCCAGTGGTGTTTTTTTTCCTTCAGAAAATCAAAAGTCTGCTGAGCAGTGAAAGAGTAACGTCAGTGGACATGTTGAGATTGGTCATGCTGTACGCTCTGAGGTATGAAAGGCATAGTAACAATGATGTGTCAGGCCTGGTGGACGCCCTGGGGCGCAGAGGAGTGACTGACAGGCAGAGAAAGGTAAATATAGTAGACGTGGGAAGTCACTTAAGTACTGTAGTTATTTTGGTATTTAATATTTTTCATTGTGATATTTTGACTTCCTTGTTAATTCCATTTGGAGCTCCTCATTCTATATTCTGAAAACAGTTGATGCAGTGTCGAGTGGCTCACAGAAACTGAGTAGTTTTCTATTAACAGCCACCTCTCTCCTCTGAGTAGCAGCCAGTATTTAAGTTCATTTGCTTATGTTCATTGATATTGTGTAAACTTTGCTCCCTTTTATGGTTGACACTAAACATAATTGTGTGCATTTTCATCTTGTACGTCGCCACGATATGGCTGAGATATTGCCGATGTGGCGTTAAGCCGTAATCATTCATTCATTCATTCATCTTGTACGTTGTCACGGATATATTTAGTCCACTACAGAATTCTAATAACTGACCGTTTAAGTCTAAGAGAAAACATTTATAATTTAGAAAATGAAGATGTTTTCTGATGTAGTCAAGTGTATCAAATGATTCTTTTGAGTTTAGTTTCTCAAAGAGGAAAAAATCTAAGTCCCCTGGTGGTCATATTTTCAAAGTTTGTATGAGTACAGTCCTCCCTGGCACTTTCCCCATTCATTGAGGGTAATGTTTCTCTTCTTTCAGCTGGTTGGAGCTCTCCTGGACTATGGAGGTATGAAAGCTAGAGGCAGCGATTTGTTTGGATCAAACCAGGACCCTGTTGCAATGACAAAACGATTCCTCAAGGGTTTAAAGGTAAGACACACATCATAAATCAAGTTAAAGTAGATGACCCATCATTTTGCCTGAAGAAGTGCATTTTAGAGGCAAATAAATGTTGTAAAGTATTACTTTTGGTGCAGAAATTTGGATTTTCCAATAAGGTATCGTCCTGCATGTACCTTCCAAACAAACTTCAAAACAAATTTCTTATATCAAGAAAACACCCGGTATCAGGTAACATAGTCACTTAGTCACTCTCGCCACATTTGCTAATTTCTTTGCAGTTTGATAATGTGTAGAGTGGAGTCTGGTGGGCCTATTGCATGTGGGAATGATTCTAGTGGAAATTGTATGGACAACATGTACCAAATCTTCAGAGACATCTAAATGTTTTGTGCGTTGTAGTATTTGATGTGAGAAAACTTGCATTTGAACATGATTTAAAATTAGAAAGCTTGTAACAATAGTTTTCTCATTTTATAATGTATGTATGTTTGCTTGGGGTTTTTCAGTCACATGACGATAAGGAGTCCTTGGAATGTATATACACTGTGTCTTCTGTTACAAGTTCATGCCGCCAAAGAGATGCTGCCACTGGAACATCATGCCGAAAACAGCAGACATGATACCCCACCCATCACATTACACTGACACCGATCCGACCTGTCATGTTTCCTTGCTCTGACCTCTGAGTGCTGAGTACCAAACAAAGTACCAGTTTTAAAGCCTTTGGTATGACCCGACCCTGAATTGATCCCGGGTCTCCTGACCTGGAGGCGGTTAACATTTTATGATGGATAACTTACGTGTTTCTCTGTACACTTTTGTTGCAGGGTGTGGAGAATGTGTATACCCAGCACAAACCTTTACTACACACTATCCTGGACCAGCTGATCAAAGGCAAGCTTAGGGAGTCCAGTTACCCTTACCTGGGTACAGGGCAGCTCCGAGACAGGTGAGTCTACATCGAACACCCACCACATGGTAATTCTTCGAAACAGGCTTTAATGTTTAACATTTAATTTAAGTGTTAGCATGTTTGATAAGAAATTATGAGATTTCCATGTGTTTGAACTTTTGTGTGTACATAGGCTTCAGTGTTTAACCTGCATGAAATGAAATGCTCCTATTTTTATTGGGCACCAACAGTCATGAGTACATTCCTGTATCCTGCAGCCGATGCCCTATTCGCCTATGGGCTAGGTTATCTCCCTTTGTTTGGCTATGAAAACATTGATGTTGCTGCAGCAATTTGCCAGTATATTGATCTTTCGCGAGATAATTCTTTATAGGGTATGGAAGTACATGGTGTCAGGGCATCATAATATCCAGCAACCACAGTCATGACAGTGGGGCAAGGCAAAGACATCAAATTCCTTATGATCATAGAGGTTACATGGTTACAAAATGGCCATGGTAGATTTGCATAAAAAGCGCTCTGACAGTTCACAGAGAAATATGAACATTTGTTTATCAAAGACATATCAGCTTCCCTTGTAAGCATCAAAGCTTTCTATCAAGGAATTGTAATTCATGAGTAATGTTTCAGAAGCAGATATCTTGTAGATAAAGTTGAAGTTTGTTCATCTCTAATCCTGCAGACCACAGGACATAATAGTGTTCATCATAGGCGGGACAACATACGAAGAGGCTTTAACTGTTCACAACTTCAACAGATCGACACCTGGGGTGAGAATAGTGCTGGGGGGCACATATGTACACAACTTTAAAAGGTAAGATCGCTCAACAGTGAGGAGAGCTCTTCTTCCCTTGACTTGTCGCTAATTAAATCCGAATGGTACCAACCAGTATTGTGTTGGTCTGTTCGAAATTTAGCTGCCTTATTTTGTTTGAGAGGTGAAGCCAACTTTTACTCATTTGTGATTTGAAATGATGAGTACTAAAGGTTTGTCATTGCCTACCCTAACAGAATCAAAGGACAGACTGGTTGTTACTGCAGATGTGGTTAGCGACCAGTCAGTATGGACAATGACTGCTTTATTTGACTTCAGTGAGGTTGGATTGTTGAGTTGGAGTACATTTGTCGAGTGTGTAAAATATGACCGTTCTGTTTGTTCCGTGATAAATAGTGTATTGCCTAAAACAATAGCGAACTTAATCAGTTAGTCTGCCAGTGTTGTTTTATGTGTTACTGAAAGTTTTGGTACAAATGTTTTGAGAACTTTCAACACTTTGTTCACATTGCAGTGTAACTTGAATGAATCGTTTTACTGACATGAGTTATGCCCCTTTGACGTTTTCAGCTTCCTGGAGGAGATCTCACAAGCTGTGGAGGGACAGGAGCCTAGTCGACTGAGCACACGTGGGAACAGATGGTGAATAATGGACAGGTCTTCAGGGATGTTAGCCATGTACATGGTATGGACAGTTTGGGGTACATTCTTCCATTGTGTGGGTCTGGTATGTCCCTGCTACAGACCAACGCCACATTCCAGTCATAGGCAGAGGGAACTTCTAATTAACCGGAAAGATAACCAGAAAGGATGAAGATTGGTCAACTAGATGGTTGAGGAACAGTTCGCTGAATAGACGTACTCCTGTCCAGCTTACAGGAGGCTGTAATGCATGTGGTGCGGGTAAGGTGGTCCCGTGCATAGGTGACACCTTTGATGTCTCGAAGTTTGTCTGGTGTTTTGTCAGCATAGGACGAGGTGCCAGGCTATCATGTCTGGAAGTTTGTCTGGTGTTTTGTCTACTGATGACCAGATATCTGGTTTTCATGTGTGAAAGTTTGTCAGGCGTTGACCACTGTTATTTGTGCCAGTATCAAACTCTACGTCATAACAGATAAAGATGGTAGGAGTTCATTATCAACACACAGTTTGAAAGAACCAAACTATTTAAGGTGTCTGCATTTATGAAGGTAGAATTTTCGGTGCATTAAAATGAGAATTGATCTGATTTCTCAAATTTGAAACAGAGCCACGTGGTTTGACTGTAGTGAAACCACACAAGTGTAGGGCAGTCGCATTCTGGGCCTACTTTTATTAAGCTTCCTCAGATTGGTTATTTCACAACTTTTTTGGTAAATTGCACTTTATATATGGGGAAATTACCCAGAGAATATAAAGGGGAAAGTTATTGAAAATCTGACTTTATACGAAGTTTTATGAAAGTGGCCCCTGGCTATGCTATGAAACTCATGTTAGGAGCAATCAGAACTCCCTGTGACATATATATTGTGGAGCTTGCCGATTTCCTTCCTCATCAGAGACAGGATCAGCAGGATTCCACAACCATTAAATGTAAGCATTACATTGATCATAAACCCAACTAATGAGCATCTGTTTTGCTGAATCATAAAAAAAAATCTTAATCACACAGTAACCGGGAAAGTTAAAGTTCTAATGAAAAGAATCTTCATTGATTTGAAGTTGGGTGGAAGTGTAACCTAATACTCTTTATTGTTAGTCAGTATAGTAATTGCAGGTACTGTTTGTCTAATTAAGCCAGCCATTCCTTTTCTTGCTTTCCAGGATATATATCCTGCGATACATAACTGTGGTTATTGATCATAACTCTCAGAGCTATTTTCAAAACCTCTCTTAAAACAGGAGCTTAATTATCAGTTTGTTCTTCACTACGAATGCTCATGAATTTGTGACGTTATTATATAGTGTTAAAGCCTTTATAATGAGAACAAATGTAGATGTTTTGACAGAAGACTTCATCGTAATGAATGTTGCAATATGAATACATGTATGTCATGATGTTGAGAACAGATATGTTTTTGGCTGTCAAGCTCTGGGGGGCGGGGCAGGAACATGCAGAGATAATGGTCTTTGTTAGTATAACTTTTCATGGTGCAATGTAGGAACAAGAGTTCCTATAAAGTTTTCTCTAGTAGTCATCGATATTAAATATTGTGTAAATACGGATGAGTGAATATTGACGTCTTAGACAGTTTTTACATGGCAAGCTTGTGTGGTATCGCCTGTGCTAAGCTAAGTACGTGACAAGTAGAGGTCATCAGTATTATACGGGGTAACGCAAAACCGGAAGTGCATTATGTAATTAGGTACCGCTTCCACCCAGGTGGTTTTAACTTGCCCTAAATCAAAATTTAAAACTTATAAGTAAACGGAAGTTTTAGATAATAGGAGTTTAAATTGGGAAATAGGAGTTGTAACAATGTGTATGTGCCATTCGTCAACCATAAAGGGGCGAATGAGCACAAGGCTGCTTTTGGAAGTTGTGTTATAAGTGAACAGACAAAGGCCCAAGAAAGGATATGAAGACTTAATAATGATTGTGTTGTGAAAGTTTTCACAACTTTAGCTACTGGGACACAAAAAAACTATTCTGTTTGAGTGACGTTCGACATTTCCATTTGTGGGAGACATCGAATGGAAGACGGATATTGTCCCAGAAGACTATTAGTACCTGGTTTTTGTCGTAAGAAGCTTGTGATTCAGAGTTAGCTTTTTATGTACTGTTTAGGTTACAATAACCAACAGCATGTCACTCACTGTACATTCTACTGCTGGAGTATTTGCTGTAGTGAATGGGTTGACCAATTCCGGAGCTTTATCAGTTGTCTGACATCGTATCACACTTTTACTAATACTTGCTGGTGTATATATAATATGTATAATTCATTGCTCTTAATGTGTAAATTATATGTGTATATGTACATAAAATCATATGTATACATAGAATCTTAAGTCTTAGCGTGTTTCTTTAAAGAGATAAAAGAATAAGTAAAAAATATAAATATGAGTAAAAGAAGACAAATGGGTTGGAAAATCGCGTTTGTATGAACTTTTTTGCCTTTTGCAAAAACTCCTGAATATTCAGCTTTAGGGCGGTCAGCTTTCCGACCTGGCACTCAAAAACATTAACATGACGTGAATGTTGTTCCAAAACGTCAATCGGATGACGTAACCATCGGTTACATACGTTCTCTCTCTCCGTGAGGTCAGGACGCCACAATTGCTTTCTGTGCGAGAAAGAAATGAAATGTAAGCGTAAACCAAGTTTGCCGAGCGATCATCTGAATCCAAAAATGGTAATACTCATTACTTTTCGTGTATACATTAACTTTCGTAGTTCGGGTCCAAGTGAAACAATTTGGAAAATTAATTATTGCTTAAAAACAAAAAATCTCAAGATACTGAGAGTGACATTTTGTGAATGTGCGCAAGTGGGCTGTTGGAGGAAAAATACAAAAGGTTCAACTTGAATTGATTGAACTTGAGATAATTCTCCGATATAGCTTTCAGTGACATGGGTAGTTTTTGGTGCAGCATATACGACTATTTTAGAGGGATGCACGTTTTCTGAAACGGACGTAAAAAGTTGCCTTCTGCTAACTTACGGCATTGTTACGAGTTCCTCTGCACGTGTCTGAAATCCTACATCTCTTCGCGTTATTATATCTAAATTTCGTTACTTTTCATTCATGATCGAGTGGACGTGACAAGCAGTCAACCTATCGTCTACTTGGTTAAAAAAGATATGGAAGCTCAACATGTGTAAACGGTTACGGTGTGTTTATTAATGGCAACAATAGCTATGGGTTACTTCTTCACAACACGGCCATGGTTCCTCGACAAGCCGCCTCTTTTTTCTCGTTTCATCCTTCAAGCACAACAGTTGTTTGCCTGGTGTTTAGCGTGGCTTTTGGTAATATTTATACCACAACACGACGGTAACTTCTTGTTGCAGGTAGGGCCTCTATAACTGTTGAAATGTTATTGTTGACATCATTACGTTCACAAATATCCAAGCCTTTATTCGACATGTTATGATATATTTTTTCGTTGGAGGCGTTGAAATCACTGGAATATTAGACCAGAAGAGGATTCCAGCAGCGTTGTTTAATACGGGAGTAGCCACTTTCAGTACACGCTTACCTTAACACCACAGGATTTATATATAATCTTATATATTAATATATGAATATATTATATATGAATGTTACCGTTAAGTCTGCATTATAGCGGGGAAACTCACGACCATCAGCAGGTTTCTGGCAGACCAACCCACGTACGACTGGAGAGGAAACCAGTCAGATCTAGACTTGAACTCAGTCACCGCATTAGTAAAAGGCTCCGGAGTCACTGAGCTCCCCCCCCCCCCACGTAAGCAAAACAAAATGACACTGTACATAAAAGATGAGCAATACATGATCACCTTAAAGCCTTTTAAATACAATTCTGTCGACAAAAATGTTGCAAAGACCTGCGTTTCACATATAAATCGAAGGTTACAAGTTAATTGTAAGAAACATTGCCTCGTATGGACAGTCTTCATTATGTGTTGCAATCAACTTTATAGGGATCTCAGTTTTATGGGAGGAGGAAACGGAAGCCTCTCACCAATGTGGTCGCCGTGAGTTCAAGTCCAGCTCATGCTGGCTTCCTCTCCGGCCATACGTGAGAAGGTCTGTGAGCATCCTGCGGATGGCCGTGGGTTTCCCGCGGGCTCTGCCCGGTTTCCCCCCACCATAATGCTGGCCACCGTCGTATAAGTGAAATATTCTTGAGTACAGAGTAAAACACCAATCAAATGAATAAATAAATATCATTCTAAAAACTGACAGGGTAGGCGCCTTACGCGTCTCTTGATGGGCATCTTAGTCTTGATAAATTGTCAGTTTAAACTAACGATTGAATCTTGGGATTGATGGATTGAAACCTTCCTGGAATTCTCATGCCCTACATGAAATCATGACGAGCGCTTTGTTATACATGTCAACATAATTTCGGTCTTATTACGAGCAACGGGCCCAGGGCCCAGTGACGGCGCCTGTTTGCTTACAGCAAGATGGTCCTTGTGTCTCAGTATAGGTAGAGAAGTGCAGTTCTCCGTTTTAAATAAGGTGAGAGACGGAGAGATACAGACGACAGCTTACGAAATTGGGCGGCAATCTTAGCTGCTTAGACATGGATCCTTGTCTAAACATTACGGGCAGGAAGTCAGGACCTACAGTTCAATAAAATAGCCTGTTTTCAGTAAAGATACGTCTTGCGCAGACTTTTAAGGCATAATTATTCACTACTGCTTGCAAATACTGATAATATTTCGGCTTCACGCTTGGTTCCCCCTCTCCAACTGAAACCCGCTACGTTACCATATAAGCCTCTTTTTGAAATGGACTGGAGACACTCCATGTGTGTAACTTTACCTCTGTAGCTCTCCGTCAAGAAGAGCTGCAGCTCTGCATCCATGTTCCCATGTTGATATAATATGCCGATAGAAGATACTGAAATTTTCGCCTCGCAATGTGACAGTGCATAAAAACTGAGTTGACCAATATTCGGCCTATTCTCCAGTGCTGAACGTAAAGCAACGCAGCGCAGACAATGCCTAATTTTAGAAGTTTTTTTTTACCCATGTTCCGACTAGTTAGTTAACTTTTTCCTTTTTCTGAATTTACACTGTGGTACAGTTGTATATATACCTGTAGAGTAATACCCAACCGTTATTGACAGCAACTGTGTGCAAATATGCACATCCACAATGACTTGTGTATCATAGGTACACAGAGTGTATACCAGTGACACAAATCACACAATTTGGGTACTGCTCGTACATAAAAATTGTGCGTGTACATTTTTGCCACATTCCTGTGTACCACCTGTGCACAGTAGTTTTTAGAGAGAGTAAGGAGTGGCTAATCTCGCCCAGAAGTACTATTCGAATATTTTAACATTTCAGCGTGATTTACAACCCGTCAGATGTTTTTCTTTCAAAATTTATCATTAAAGAAATAAAACATGACATCACGAGTCTATATACAAAAGCAAATCCCACACGCACAAATTAGATAGCATTGATAAATTCTTCAATAAAATTTGAAAAAAGTTTTGTACTGGTTTGCACCACATAGAAAAGGTTACATCGCGGAGGGAAAAGCTGTCAGCGAGGAGAACATGTTTACACCCGAAGAAAACATCACCACGGATAAGAAAATCTTTAAACCACGTGCAGAAAATCTTACCACAGGTAGAAAACCTTGAAGTTCATGGCTGAATTTGTCAGTGTTATCTAATTTGCTTCTGATTCTGTATAATTGCCCACACATCCCATTTAAATTCCTTGCTCATAAGGATAAATTTTGAAAAGAGTTGTGAATCATTGTAAATTACGAGAAAATGTAAAAGCAAATTACAATATAAGTAGCCTAACACATCGCACCATCTGGACTATTCGCGCACAGCCTTGAATACTTATTTCCAACCACAACAACTCCAAATCCCGACCCTCCGAAACCTAATCCGTGGAACAAAAATAAAGTACGGTACAGGCCGTGTATATGAATGCCGTATAAATGACTATTCGTCTATAATGAAATTGTTGACCGATTTCGCCCAGGGGAATTTCTGTCAGGTAATGACGGACGTAGGTCTATGCCACCAATTCAGAACAGCTGACGGGGTCGTAACTCGGCTCCTAATCCCGGGGCAGAGATTATCCCCATAAGATTATGTATTGACTTTATCTGAGATTATTTAACAAACATTTAGCACTAGTATACATTGCCATGGTGAGAACTGGTAAAAGAAAAGCGTTACACTCCATTGCGCGATTTTCCACCATGTTAGAACACAATACAAGTGTTTAAGAGAAAAACTATACAGACTAAGGTAACTAAGATTGGGACACTCCTCAAAGCGATAGACCTTCTCTTGTATAAGGAATAAGAGGAAAACCTTAGTTTCCAGGCCTTGACGACATAAAGCCTACATGCAATGTCTCCCATGGCAGCCTATGCGCAAATACCAGAAGGACGTGCGTATAAAAATACTGGTAGTTAGAAGAACATTCAAACTCACTGACCGATCTCTCCGGTGTGATCAGCTGAGAACCATGAAGTGTATTTGCGTTCTCCTCACCCTGACCGTCTCGGTCGTTCTGGCCCAAGAAGGCACACCTTTGGACGAGGACAAACGACGCTTTGTCCTGCCCAGTGAGGTCCAGCCCAAGAGTGGCCGCTGCGATTCGTTCGATTACTTCCTGCAGGCACCTCGCCAAAACGGCACCCAGTTCATCGACCGGAAGTACTACAAGCAAGGCTCAATCAAGCAAGTCTGTGCCGATGGTACCCTCTTCTCCATGGCCGCCGACCTCTGTACCTGCAGTACCCATATCCGGCCATCATTCTTGTGTAAGTGAGACAAACTTCATAGTTATGAACAACAGACCTATGGTTTGGACTTCCAATTTGTATTATTTATAAATTCAGCTTCAGACGGAAAATTTGAACACTCTACTCAGATTCTACTGTAAAATCTCAGAATTTTTTAACACAGATGTGTTGGAAAGTCCATAGTTCTTGAACGTGTACATAAGGTCTTACAGGGCATACTAACACTGGTGCATAATGGCTACAATCATACTTTTGTTAAATTTTACTTCGGGTCGTATATCAAAATTCTAATCACAGATGGTCAGAAAGTTTCACCTTTGTTCTACAGATGAATACCATCTTGACATGTAAACAGGGCTATATGTCCGTTTCCTTTCTCTCATACACAGTCAACAGAGACCGATGTGTGACCATCACGGGCAGCGCTCAGAACGACAAGTTCTTCAGCTTGGCACAAAGAGGAGAGGCCTCCAGAGACGTGTTCGTTGGCGGATATGCAGACTTGGTGAGGACGTCGGACAACTGTTACGGTTCCAACAGCTCCGTATACCGCTCCCTACACTACATGAGCGCCAACTCTCTCTCCAGGAGGGACTTCGACATCACCATCGGCTTTAACATCCCCGCCGGTGTCAACATCGGCCGAGAGTTCCAAATCTTTGGCACTTCGCCCTGCACTGGCGACAATCGCGCAGGCTCCTTTGCCATCAACTACGTGTCGGCTGGCTTCAACGCTCGTCCTCAGTTGACGGCCAGCTTTCTGGTTCGTGACAAACTGGCGTCTCTTGGTGCCCAGGAAACCTCTGCCAGCATCACGTGCACGGTGCCAGCAAACGTCAACCATCCGTCTGGAAACCCACAGTTGAACTACTTTTGGGTGAGTAGACATTTACACTGTGACACTACGCCATGGCATATATTCCGACCAGGTCTACATTACTTTGAGAGAAACATGTTTCTGTATATAACCACCTGGGAGGAACTTTCCACAACTTAATTCGTATTGCGTGATAAGTCCCAACAAATAGGAGAAAGCATTTTATTCTCTTTTGAGTACTTATATGTAAACCTCCAGTTGGTCTTAAAATAGTCTATGAAAAGTTGTATAATATGAATATTAGCAATTCTGAGTACATTTGACTTCCCGAAGGGAGAAAAGAACTGCCTATCAATATTGAAGTCTTCCTCAAGAAAATTTCACTTATAAGATGACGGTCCCCACGAATGAGCCAGCCAAGGGTAGCCTACGGTGGATTTGATCTCACAGCGACACCATTAGTGAGAGGCAAAGAGGTCGTTACTCTGTACTAATGTGCTAATCCCCCACCCCACCTTCATTTCCAACAAATAGTTCTCTCTATATGTTTGCCTGTATCTGTCGTCGTTTAAAGTCACATACATAACCTTACTTGTATTTTACCCCAATTTTGGCATATTCCAGGACCCCCAAGACCCCACAAACAAGGTACAAGTCACAGTGGACATGAACGACTTCAACACGCTGAAGATGACTCTGTACAACAACCAGATGGACAGTCTCGTCGTATCCAACGGGGGTTTCTGTCAGAACAACGTCGTCAACTTCCCTCTGGGGCGCCGCGGGGGCGGGGCCATGATTGCCGAGAGGAACTGTCCGTCCTTTTTCGGCAAGGCGCCCGGAACGGACTTTATGTGTGTGTTTGACGTCAACATCAAGAGAGACTGCATAGAACAGTTAGACTTGTAAACAAATCACTACCAAAAGGAGGCATAGCTTATAAGTAATTTCATTTCCAAAATGAGTATGTTTCAGCTGAGTGTATCACCAAGGTCAAGAAAGTATTTTGAGAATAAGAATGTTTCAAGCAATGTATAACGTATATGGCTGATAGTTTCCGACAGAAATACAAGCCATCTGTAATTTGTTCTTCGAGATTAGGGTTTTCTAGATGGTTAGACGTTTAAATTACCGTGAAATGACTGTAAAATTTGCATGTTAAATATACCGTTTCATTTAAACGACATCTGATATGGGTCAGTGTTACTTGGGCTGCCGTTAAGATGAACTTGGTGCAGTACGCCTACGTCCTATGTGTGGAGTGAAGAAGTGATTTTTTCTGTTTATCATGTTGTACAATCGTCTTCCTCCGTAGTTTGGTATGTTTGTAAGTCAATGTTAACATGTTTGAAGTCATTCATCCAGTGGTTTGATTGTTAACCAGCGCTATACAAATGAGCTTAAAGCAACAAACCCCAACAGACTTTTAATCTAAAAGAGCAAAGAAAGGTAACATAGTTATGAGAACTTAAGTACAGAAAAACACAAGAAGAAAAAAAAAGATGTTTTTCTTAATTGCGAACAAGTTCCAACTGTTCTAGAGGTCTTTTTCTCAAGAAATGGAAATCACTATTTGAGATTTTACAAAACATTTGGTTTTATCTGTGCCTATTGGCGTAAATTTTGTTTATTTCAGTCTACGTGTATAAAGTATATAAAGAACGGTAATTTCGAAGTCTATGGTTTGTTTTGTGTTTCTGAGAATGTTCGTGCAGATATACCGCCGAGTAGCAAACGGTGGATGGTGATGGGTCTCCTCCGAGATCTACCCGGTTTTCCTACCACCATAATGCTGGTCACCGTCGTATAAGTGAAATATTCTTGAGTGCGGCGTATTTATTCAAATAAATAAATATTTTGAGTGTAAAAATTCCCGTGAAGATCTTGCGTACAGCGATTACAGTGGTGGAAAATTTTTGATCGTGTTAAACATGAAAGTCCAAATCCAAAGAACGGTAATCCAAAGTCCAGCTCGTGCTGTATTTTTTTTTAAGATGCATATTAGACCACTTGTTCTTGAACAATACAGTGTGCATATCTGTTGGCTTATGACACATGTGCAACAATTCGCCAGTAATTTGCCAAAGGTCTGTGGTTTATTTCGTGTGCTCTAGTCCCCCCCCCCCAATCGTTAAAAGAGACCACCGTCGTAAAGGAAAACAACTGAGTATGGCGTGAAGCAAAACTCAAATAAATATATAAATATACATGTACTATTAAAGTACAGACACATTAAATAGGGATACAGATGATCTACTATATATATTCACGTGGGACGTAGACATGTAGCAATCAAAGCATGTTTAGCAGCAAGAAAGAAGCTGTAACGTCCATGTGCTTCAGAAAAGTTCAGTATCGCCCCAAAACAGTGATCAGTAAGGAAATGTCCATTTAGATGCTGCGTACTTTGTTTACTTGAGGTCTGTTCTTTCAAGGTAAACGAATGTGACAAGGCACGTGGTATATTTTTCCGATGGATATATAATAATTATGAGTTTAACGCCGTATTCACTGAGTATTTCCCTTATGTCATGGCGCCCCGGATGAAAGAAATACAAATTGCTTGTCAGACTCCTCACTGAAAGCTGCAGCCATAAAAACAAATTTATTTGGTGGTCCGTGTACCAATGAAGCCCGGGATAGATCTGTGGAATAAATAAATCTGTTTTAAAACGTTTCCATACATGTATCTCCAGTTTGCAAATGCAGGCGCTGGATCATCTCTAGGTTGTTCTGGTCTTGAAATATTTAGTAATTAAAGAAAAACTCGCATAAATGAAACTTGCAACTCCTGGGTGGCCACAGATCGCTCATTTTGTCACAAAATGTATATCATCGGACGCGCAGACATGAATCCTAGTGGTGGCACCGAGACGTACACAACGGCAGAATTATAAAAGACAGAAACTCCGAAGTTTGCTTGCAGTATATTTAATGAACTGTAAAAAGTTTGAAAATCACAGGCAGATGAAAAAAAAATACACATAATGCATGAACGTCTTGTCTTTAGGGCGTATAACTGATATTTTAACATTGATATCTGAGGTATAAATGAGCAAGACATTTTTAGAAGTATAACTGTTATAGGCAGTCTCTGTTGAGGTTGACGTGAAATTAACTGGCTACTGATTGATTGGTTGCAACTCATTTACTTAAAGCTGTTTATCAGGTAAACAATCAAACTATTGGCTAAATGAGCAAACACACGTCAACATTAACCTGAAAACGTAGGAGGACCACTTCCATGCGACATGCACCCTGAGTGCGAATAAACAGGGAAAAATTACAGCTACATCACACCCGATATGGGGCATACAGCACCAAGTTCGTCATGATGGCTGTCCAATTTGCAAGTAATACTGCTGTATAGCAGGATATCTTAGAAATGAAATGATCAGTTTTAAATCCGGGTCTTTTGTGGTGATCAAGGCTTTAAAGTCAAACAGAAATTTGAAAAAGAATGACTTTAATACAAAGAAAATTTAATATTAGTCATGTATTTTATACATTGCTGGAAATATGTGATCTTATTCTCAAGATACTTTCTTGACCTTGGTGATACATTCATGGTATTATACACGATAATACTGAACTTCATAAGCTATGTCAATTCTTTTGCTTGTGATTTGCTTATAGGTCTAACTGTTCTATGCAGTCTCTCTTGATGTTGACGTCAAACACACACATAAAGTCCGTTCCGGGCGCCTTGCCGAAAAAGGACGGACAGTTCCTCTCGGCAATCATGGCCCCGCCCCCGCGGCGCCCCAGAGGGAAGTTGACGACGTTGTTCTGACAGAAACCCCCGTTGGATACGACGAGACTGTCCATCTGGTTGTTGTACAGAGTCATCTTCAGCGTGTTGAAGTCGTTCATGTCCACTGTGACTTGTACCTTGTTTGTGGGGTCTTGGGGGTCCTGGAATATGCCAAAATTGGGGTAAAATACAAGTAAGGTTATGTATGTGACTTTAAACGACGACAGATACAGGCAAACATATAGAGAGAACTATTTGTTGGAAATGAAGGTGGGGTGGGGGATTAGCACATTAGTACAGAGTAACGACCTCTTTGCCTCTCACTAATGGTGTCGCTGTGAGATCAAATCCACCGTAGGCTACCCTTGGCTGGCTCATTCGTGGGGACCGTCATCTTATAAGTGAAATTTTCTTGAGGAAGGCTTCAATATTGATAGGCAGTTCTTTTCTCCCTTCGGGAAGTCAAATGTACTCAGAATTGCTAATATTTATATTATACAACTTTTCATAGACTATTTTAAGACCAACTGGAGTTTTACATATAAGTACTCAAAAGAGAATAAAATGCTTTCTCCTATTTGTTGGGACTTATCACGCAATACGAATTAAGTTGTGGAAAGTTCCTTCCAGGTGGTTATATACAGAAACATGTTTCTCTCAAAGTAAATGTAGACCTGGTCGGAATATATGCCATGGCGTAGTGTCACAGTGTAAATGTCTACTCACCCAAAAGTAGTTCAACTGTGGGTTTCCAGACGGATGGTTGACGTTTGCTGGCACCGTGCACGTGATGCTGGCAGAGGTTTCCTGGGCACCAAGAGACGCCAGTTTGTCACGAACCAGAAAGCTGGCCGTCAACTGAGGACGAGCATTGAAGCCAGCCGACACGTAGTTGATGGCAAAGGAGCCTGCGCGATTGTCGCCAGTGCAGGGCGAAGTGCCAAAGATTTGGAACTCTCGGCCGATGTTGACACCGGCGGGGATGTTAAAGCCGATGGTGATGTCGAAGTCCCTCCTGGAGAGAGAGTTGGCGCTCATGTAGTGTAGGGAGCGGTATACGGAGCTGTTGGAACCGTAACAGTTGTCCGACGTCCTCACCAAGTCTGCATATCCGCCAACGAACACGTCTCTGGAGGCCTCTCCTCTTTGTGCCAAGCTGAAGAACTTGTCGTTTTGAGCGCTGCCAGAGATGGTCACACATCGGTCTCTGTTGACTGTGTATGAGAGAAAGGAAACGGACATATAGCCCTGTTTACATGTCAAGATGGTATTCATCTGTAGAACAAGGGTGAAACTTTCTGACCATCTGTGATTAGAATTTTGATATACGACCCGAAGTAAAATTTAACAAAAGTATGATTGTAGCCATTATGCACCAGTGTTAGTATGCCCTGTAAGACCTTATGTACACGTTCAAGAACTATGGACTTTCCAACACACCTGTGTTAAAAAATTCTGAGATTTTACAGTAGAATCTGAGTAGAGTGTTCAAATTTTCCGTCTGAAGCTGAATTTATAAATAATACAAATTGGAAGTCCAAACCATAGGTCTGTTGTTCATAACTATGAAGTTTGTCTCACTTACACAAGAATGATGGCCGGATATGGGTACTGCAGGTACAGAGGTCGGCGGCCATGGAGAAGAGGGTACCATCGGCACAGACTTGCTTGATTGAGCCTTGCTTGTAGTACTTCCGGTCGATGAACTGGGTGCCGTTTTGGCGAGGTGCCTGCAGGAAGTAATCGAACGAATCGCAGCGGCCACTCTTGGGCTGGACCTCACTGGGCAGGACAAAGCGTCGTTTGTCCTCGTCCAAAGGTGTGCCTTCTTGGGCCAGAACGACCGAGACGGTCAGGGTGAGGAGAACGCAAATACACTTCATGGTTCTCAGCTGATCACACCGGAGAGATCGGTCAGTGAGTTTGAATGTTCTTCTAACTACCAGCATTTTTATACGCCTCTAAGTCTTAAAACACTCCACATTGATTGCCATGGGAGACACTTTGTCGTTACGGTCTTTGGATTTAAAGGCGTTTTCACGGAAAAGAGTGTCAATGCTATCAGGATCTAAAATGGTTAAGGGATTTAAGATGGTCGTCTTGAAGTGGTAACATTGGTTATAGCGATTATTCGTAATTGTAATATAACACAATAGAGTACTTATTCTTGTTCACGTCACGCTTCATTACTTCACGTAATGGTGATTTACTCCAGCACATGTCGGATGATTTACATGGAAAGGTGTTACGTTGGATTATGTTACCATAATATTAATACCAGGGGATAATCTGGTGGATATTTCCACCACAAAATATAAGCTGGACAGTTACGTGTTCTAGCTTGTCCAAAACTGATTAGAAAATGTTATTTCTTCTTCATTACGGAGTTGTTCTAGAAATTTGGTTGCGTGAACAACGGAAGACAATAGCAATCATATCTCGCAGCTTCTAGCTGCGAAAGTAGCATTTAGAGAAATGAGTGATTGATTGTTTGCTTTAACCTGATATTATAAATACTTGCCCCCACCCATCGCTGCTAAAACAGAATTATGTTAAAATCATATACTGCATTTCAGTTTTAAAGGAATATGTCTGTCCTGGTATTTCCCGGATATGGGGTCAACCGACTGACTTCACGCTTGCTAGGATTCAAGGGAGTGCAGTTCAAATAACAAAAATAGTGCCCATTGCCTGTGTAGAATAGACAATGATGACGTCACAAATATTTCTCTTCACACAGTGTGACACGGATGACTTATTTTCAACGGGCTCTGTACTATAGGAATCAAGAATACAGTGTCAGTGAAAGTGATCATTTACCGAATAAATGTTTTCTCCCAAAATTCATAAATGAAGCGTAATGAGCCAGAAGCCTCCCTCCAATGCGGTCACTGTGAGTTCAAGTCCAGCTCGTGCTGTCTTCCTCTCTGGCCGTACATGGGAAGGTATGCCAGCAACTTGCGGATGATCGTGGGTTGCCCTCGAGCTCCGCACCGTTTCCTCCCACGATAATGCTGACCGCGGTCGTATAAGTGGAATATTCTTGTGTACGGCGTAAAATTTCACTCAAATAAATAAATGAATAAATCAAATCATAAACAAAACACTCAGGTTCACTAAACACTACGTATGAAACACTATATAAACATAATTACTTGTTTAAGAAGCTGCTGATAACACATGCAGAATTTATGATTTATGATTAAGACCTTGTACATATATTTTCAGCTGCCTCAGTGGCAGTATTTATAGTTCTTCTTCTTGCATTGAATTTTCTTCTGTATATATAAACCTTTCCGTTTCAGTGTATTGGACCGAGTATATACACAGCCACCCATTTAAAGGGCATACAACAAAAGCGTTGTAATGAGCAAATCTTTACGGATATGTATTAAACGATTAAACCAAAGGCAAATACAGGTACCTCTGAGTCTACTCTGGAATTAAGAGTGCATACTGAAAATCAGATCAGAAAGCAGAAAGAATGACAGAAATATGTAAGCTGATATATTAATAAATATACCAAAAAAGGTTAAAAGTAACATTGTTAACATCTTTGGGCGTGTGTTAGAAATAAGCAACAACCTCAACAGTATTTTTTGCCATGGGGATGTACGAATTTTTTCATGGTTCCTTTTCACCGAAAACAAATTGTAGCTATGCGAATAAAATGTCGATTTATAGAACTGGCGATGCCACATCTGCCTTACATTTGTAAACTGAATGTTAATATAGACCCCATGAGCACGTAAAATGCCAAATAAATAATTAAATAAATAAATGAAAGATCTGGTAAGATCTTACTTCTCGCGAGCTTGAGACTTTATCGGCTTACATATACGAAATGAATTATTGAATAGATTTATAACTCCATGGATGTAATCAAAAGTTAACAGCCAACAAAAGGAATTAAGCTGTGAGATGGCGGGTAGGTTATCTCAGGATTAACTATCGCGCTTAAGTATTAGTTCCTTTCAGTATCCTCTGGAAGCCATTTGATCGCCGCTGGGTAAATCCCCCCCCCTCCGATTTATTACCGTTAGAGTTACCGTTAGGCTTAATGTGGACCACGTGGTCCCCTATGGGTATTCAGAAGATTAGCTGTATAAGCTGCATTTATATAGGCCTATACATGTACATACACATACAGTGTCGTTCCGCATACTGCTCACGATTATCCCGAAACTTTCCTGGTATACCAGATTATGGATATCGTCTCACTTACATCACTGCACTCTAAAAAATATAGCTTGATTCATTAGACAGTGATTGTCTTCTCTTCCAAGTTGGGAAACCTAGAGTTATATGTTTATAACTCTGCAGGTATTTTGCGTTAGTTCCCTTGCCTTACACTTTAGTGTTAGTAAGTTTTTTTCCAGGCTTACTTTGTTTATGACACCAATTTGCAAATGCTTACTTCAATGTCACCCGATTATATGTTTTTTTGCGAGTGATTTATCGGTGAGTTGCAAAGCTGAATTCAGAAAGGGTGTTAACAAGCAACCCATAAGTGCTGTAGCTCTCAAGTATTTGGCATGTAAGACTTGAAACCTTTAAACCAGACTAATGGCTTAATAAAGTGAAGCAAACAGCCGTGATTTCGACATCTGAAGCTATTTTCATAAGAAATCAGTTTTTCACAGGTGCTCAGATAAATCATAGCGCTGTGAGAGAAAGAGGACAGCTGCCTATAAGGAAAAAAAAATTACAGACACAAAAGGAAACGTATATGAAGTTTTTGATACATGAAGAGAACCTTGATTGATGGTACTCTTTAGATTCGAATATTGTGTCATATTGCATAGTTTTCTTGTGACTGTTAATTAATTGTGCCACAATACAGCATGTTGAGTAATACTAGACCAATGATGTCTACAAAGCGACAAGTGGCGTCACTGCATGTGTTTACCGAATTCTGCTTAAGCCATGGTGCTAGAGGGTATCTAAGCTGAATCTATTTATGCATTTACCTGAACTGTTAGAATAAAACCTTAACTGAAGTTAACTGACCAGAAGCCGGATTTCACAGGTCACGTGAGACCGCCTGTTAACTCCCACACTGCTGTCACTGCTCTGTTTTTACTCTCTATTATATTATAAGGTAACAAAAAAGGATAACCGTCAAGGTATAGTGCGTCATATGGTATGAAAAAATCATTTACCTCCGTTATAATTATAATAGTGTATTCTTAAATGTGCTAGCCTCGCAAATTTCGAATTATATAGTGACTACATGCATGATAGGTGAGTTCGCCAAAACACCTTATTAATGTTACAATGCGCACACGTCAAGAAGTCATTGGATGAAAAACACCTTTTCAAGACACTGAGGGCTATCAAGGTGCTTTTACTCCTAAAATAGATTAAACTGGAAAGGAAGGAAGTATTCAAACAAAATAAGCATTTACAGTACCGGGACTAGTTGGATGAAAAGAAATAACAACCTAATTTCAGATTAAAGATGTCATTTGTGCGCCGTCGAGGAACTTAATCAAACCATCTAAGTGGCAAAACGTTTTAGGTCACTCAGTACAAAAGACAACAACATGGAGACTAAAACCAGAGCAGCAATGGCAGTGTCATAGTTGGTAAATTGTCATAGGTATGTCTAGTCAAACCCCGCCTGTGGTCAATTTACGTCAGTTGGGGTTTTATTCTGGCTGTAGCTGTTCGTGAAAATGTTTGCATTGTAGTAACTTATACATCCACTGGCAACATGGCTTAAGGCCTCTTTTTTAGCAAATGTGTTTTGGTGTTTTATAGCATTACTCATAAGAACACGGCGTGTTGTATAACTGACAGCTGCACGTGTTAAGTTTACATATTATTCAACTTTGCATGTTGTTTGCTACGCTTTGGAATTGGAAGAAGTTCATTTTAGTCGACGTGCATTTGTTGTACAAAAATAAACGGTAATGCGCAGGAGTGAAGTAAACAACAGAGATAGAGCGGTTCGGACTGGAGCTTAGGCAGATTGTTTTACATCTAGAAAACTCAGCTTTTGTCGAAACGCCATGCGTGACTGCATTCATTTGTTGAGCTTCGCATATATTACCCCCAATTTCCTGATGGTAATTCTAGACCTCAAAGGAAAAGACTCTGATAAACAAATGATGTTGTTTTTTTAGACTATTCCACGTCACCTTGTCCCTGTTGTTGATGTAACTTGAAACGGGTGCATCCAGCGGCTGAATGTCACACACTGAATTATATATGTGATCTTGTTTTGCAATGTCGAATAACATACAAGTTCATTTTTTTAAAGTGTTATATACAGTTCGACATGTGCATCACGTTACAATATGCAATATTATGGTATAGGAGTAACACTGACGGCAAACATGTAGAAAATCTCCATGCTTTACTCTAAGGTTTGAGCAGCCATTCGATGTCCCCAGACTGAACAAAATGGCCGCCGCAATGTCTAGGGCTAGAAGCACTTTCTCGACTTGCTTAAGGTAAACCTTTTACAACAGGTAGTAGGGAATGTAAATACATGAATCCAAATCCAGCATTTCGCTGAGATTTCAGCCTGCCTGTACTTCTCCGTGAAAGGTTCTGTTTGTTGTAGTAAAAACTTCACAATAAAGATATCTGGTGAATTTAGGATCTGCACTTAATGAAACATGTGTTTGCTACTCTTGTTGTGTAAAAATATTCTTTCTAATGTTGAAACAAAAGTTATTAGTAAATGGTTACCTTGGCAACCGTTCACTGGCATTCATTCCTGGACTGACGAAAGATTTTTTTCGATGAACATAGTTTTAACAGCAAACATAAAACGTATAAATATCAATCGATAGATATATCCCCGTGTTATAAATTCAAACTAGATAGATGTTATCATTTACAACCTTGTTAAGGGGACCAACTTTGAAGCTTGTGTAAGCTAATATAGACCGGCTTTTATTTGCGTAAATTGTAAGAGGACTGGTCATTTTGTCAACAGAGTTCTGAAACTCCTCCTGATTACTTGCAAACGCGGCGATAGCAAGCGTTTTAAGAGTAAATTTTTCTTTGTACAGTGCTTACGTTGTGATTACTTAACGGGGCTAATGGAATTCGGGGACAGAAAGGCACCAGGGTGGTGTTAATGACACGCGATATACGTGCTCATGCGGGTATTGTGCAGGTGAGAGCTCTTGCGAGAGTGACAATCTCACTAGGATCTCTCCGCGCATGACGGGAATAGGGTCATCCTACCGCACGTATTTCTCACAACCGCCCAACCTACGTCTCTTGAACATCCAGGTCATTAGTTAAGTCCATTGCAGGAAAAAGGTGTTGCTGGTTATAAATTTGAATTTTTTTGTCAGCTTCGTAAGTTGAAAAAAAAATCAACACTTAATCCACAACACAGTGGGATGGAAATCTAAGATATTTAGTCGGCAGAACTTGTTGGCGAAGAATAGGATATACAAATATCTTTGTAACCAAAACATTTCGAGTTCAAATCCCCTTCTACGTGAAAATAGAAGTCCCAAAGCATGCAAGCTCCAACTGTATAACGTTAAATAAAATTCGCTTATGAAGCAAGCAGAGATTCCGAGCTAGAACTCGTAGGAACGAAATCATGCTTCGTGTTTTCTGTGTGGTGTTGTTCTTGTTTTGCCTCTTCATTGCCACAGCAAATTGCGCATCGGAGACGGTCCTTCCTGTCAAAGGTAGGTCTCATAGAACACTACACACTTTAGTGTGATAATCACGCATGAAAAAAGCTCTCTAATAGTGAACTGATGCACAATTGGTCTTTGTTTATTTAGAATTTAACATCGCTTTTAACGACCGTGGCCATATCATGCACAATGTCTTCTCATTGCAGGCAAATCCTAATGCAGATGCACTGCATATATGTAGTGCTACCTAACCCGAAAGCCGGGTGATCCGAGATAAATCCCGGTTCGGGTCATACCAGAAACTTTGAAAATGGTACTTGTTGCTGCATCGCTAGGCTCCCCCTTCTGACTTCCACCCGCAGCCGAAGCAGTTACTCTTGTCGCATTGTATTTTTAATAGCGCCTTGTGCGTGTTTATTAGAAGGTTAACCATTACTAATAATTGGCTGGCATCATTCATACGCGGTACATGTTAAAAAAGAAGTGGCCATGAGATGGCGTTTCCAGGGTCATATTGTTTGCATACAAATGTTTGTTAAATGTGACAATAACGCAGCCTTAATTTTGAGTATTTCTAGAGCACTGAGGTCGAATTAATTTGCAGTTAATATCACTGCATTATTTTCGTTTTCCGTTATTCTGCTTGTCCATGCACCATACTATCAAGTATAAGCTGCTACTTTTTAATCATTAATATGAACACTTAGAATCAAACCTTAAATGAGATAAATTGTTCTGACAAGAGGTCAGATTTCACTGGTTTGAAAACTGTGCTGTGCTGTCTGAATCAGAATTCACACCATATTGGACTTTTCTGCACGCGAGTACGTCGACGCAGGCATCTGTACATTTGTATAATACAGAGTAGCAAGTGTGACATGTCTGGCGCCAATTTTAAGGCAATCACCTAACCGGATGTGTGTGGCCTACAGTGCAAATCAAAATGACAGTTTAGGCCCAGCCCATATTTTTGTAAAAAAATAAAAGAGAATTTCTTCTTTTTTCTTCAGAGGACATTTATCGCCATGTCACTTTCCACCGTCCGACTTGGTAAATCTTCATTACTGATCTCTAAATTGTCTATGACGGTTAAAAATGAATGGACGATTATGGCTGAACGCTACGCTGCCAAACGTTTATCCCCATCGTGGCCATGGTGATTAAGGACATAAACTTCAAAGAACTCAATATACATGAACCCTTGAGCTTGTTCTCCTTTTTTCAGGGCGGTGCTTTGCCAACAGCACCCACTGGGGTGACGATTTTGGCATCGACCTGCTCCCGCCATGCTGGACAGCCGTGTGTCGCGTTAACAACAGCCTGCAGACGATCATATTGGCCACTCCGTAAGACAGCACAATTCTCATGAGTCTGCCTCTGTTTGATTCTATAAATAAACATTACTATATTTTTTTACCAAACTGTACCCAAGCCATGGTTCTAAGGGAGGAAGTTACTACTATTACTGAAGCATTCACATGAATAGTTAGAATAAAATCCTAACTGAAATAAAGTGACCACAGGTCGGATATTACCGGTAATCACTCGCAAACCATCATGCAGTCGTCGTGGCTGTGGCTTCAGGTTATATGCGATTGTCGTTTATTTTGACCCATAGTCTTACAGATTTTCACACAAATGTCACATTGATGGAATGAAAATGATCTCCAACAAACTCCAAATGAGATTGATTATAAATGGCCTCACATTAGCACTGTTTATCGCCTTTTACTACAAAGTCACTGAGAGCGGTGCATGCGTGATGGTGTGGGAGTCTCGATGATCTTCTGGTCGAGGCGGAAATTGAACCCAAACTTGTTAACGATTGAAGATCAAGCGCATTAACTAGCCGTATACTGAGCTACGACTCGCTCATCTGATCTTTTCAAACAAAAATTCATCATTTCACACAGATAATAGCCCATAATATCTCACGTAGTTCATGAGGTCATCGATCTTCGCAGACGCCTTCATGGCCTTTTAGAAGATCAAAGACATTGCCTTTCGTCGATCTTGGCGGATGCTCAACTTTGATAAACTGATAGCGGTAGCCTGTAGTAAATGCCAATTATAATGTTGTCAGTGGCGCATAACCTTTGTAGGGAGCTTATCACTTGTTTTCATTTTGGTATCATTACGGTTCCTTAAAACCCCACAAGGAAATTGAGTAATGTTCTTTTTTCTGGCCCTCCAGATGCTCTGATAGTTTTGATGTGGAATATGGCCGAGAGGATCAGAGAAGGCTTCTACAGGACCATTGCTATCCTTCAAACAGAGGAGAGCTCCCTGCGCCTCGCTGCTGCGGTGGCTATCCAATCTGTGCTCACAGTGGTGAAAATGCACGCGTCTTTAATGTCATCAATTTTTACACGTTCCGGAATCAGATAATCTACCAACCTTGGTTCGCCAATTATGGGGACATCAATAAAGCGGCTGATGGTCGGCCTCCGGTTAATTAGGACCAATATATCAACTGTTTGTCAACGTCACGCCTAGTGCTAATAAGATTACTGGAATGGGAAAGCCGGACATCAAGCCGGACACGAAAACGGACAATAAAACTCGAATTGCTACTTCATGGCTACATCAGAGGCACTTCCTCCATCAGCTTAATGACTTCCATGCTGGTCATCCATATGCTCTACACTTATCTGAAGACAGCAACAATGGAGAACATTAAACAGTCAACAATAATCAATTAAACTCATCACCCTAGAATTTCTCATTAAGTAAATAAAGGAAACACTTTTCAATAACAGTGGTTAAAACCTGTAATGATTACAGACAAATGTCTGATGCGTACTGTTAATGTGAGCAACATTTTGGGAAGTAAAATATTACCCATTTTTCATCGCAGTACTCACAAATACCTCATCTCCTGGCTTTCATTATTGTGTGTCCATACTTTTCCCTTGCATGCCACTCTCTACGCTCGTTTTACATCATTGCCACCTGTAGAGAAGCTTGACCTTTGGACCGCGTGCCCAACATGTGAAGGCCTTTAATCGGTTTACGAAACAATTCTGATATACTTTAAAGTCATTTGCAACGAGAAAATGATAATGGAATAGTGCTGGGGTTATTATCCAATGTCTCAATAAGAAGGCTGCAATGCTTGGCCTTCGATTGTGGATAAAGGGGTTCGTGCGTCTCAGACAAAGGAGTGTCTCTCCCCTAATACTGAAGAGCGTAGGGTACGGATTACGCGACATCGTGTTTCCGGTTTGTCTAAAATGGCGTATCCCAAGGCCTCGTAAGGACACCAGATTAAAAGGTGATTTACAGAGTTATCAAGTACGTCATAAAAAATGCGAGTCCCTTTCCTGAAATGACTTTGGTTATACTTTTTGTCGTCTTTTCTTTCAATGAAACTCATGGTTAAGACAGAGTGTTTGCTTTTCTCTGAGATGACTTCCTGTCTCATCAACGTTATGCCAGTAAACTTATTGTACATGTACGCCAAGATTTATGTGCAAAAGTTTTCTTTGGCAGCAATGTAGAAAGCAAGACACGCGAATTAATGAGTATCACGGAGTTCCGGGCTGATCCTGAATCGTGATCAAAACAGAAGCCTTAGCTCTGCCCATGATTCACGAGATTAAGTATCCCGGGCCAAATCTGCAGACACAGGATATCATCTATCAGCCCCATTTCCGCCATTCAGACCAACCAACGAGACACACAGTTTGCGCTTTATTAGCTCGCTCACGGAATTCTATAATAAACGGACTAACTCTTCGTAATTCCCCACTTCCTGTGTCCTTTCATGTATTCGGCGAACTTGTCTGTCGGAAAAACGCGTTTGTTATACTGACATAAAATAACATCAGATATATATACGATGGACCAGTTCGGGACAACAACCAAGACGTATGACATTGTTCGATTTGGGTTGGCATTGACGTCACTTCTTTGTTGCGTTGCATAATGATGAGGAACGTCATGGTGGACAGAACCGTTATTTTGATACAAAGTTGTCTCGATAAGGGCAAAACAGTGATTCTGGCTATTCTTGTCATCTTTTGCCACACACCATAAGGCACTGCTCATGTCTCAGATTTTATGTTGAAAGGGCCTGTTCTAAAAGGACGTAGACAATGGCAAGATAAGAGCTGTAACCTCGCAAACCCATAATGTAGCGCGTTACCTTGAGTCAAATGGACGGTCCGGAAGTTTGTTAAGCGGTTTTAAATCCCACCGTTTGAACCCAGTAAAATTATGTCACGGGATTTTGAAAGGTTTACAGCAACTTTTTACATGAACCCGGGCGTTTTGTTTCTGTTCCAGGAAAATTATGAGCAACCATATAACCCTGAAAACAAACAAGCCTATCATTTAATTACTTGGTATTAATGACATACTGAAGATTTTTTACATATAGGCCCACAACGACTGTAAGTATTACGAGTACAGCAAAGGAGAATGCTCAGGGCATCTTTACAGGCCAGAAAATTTTTTACTACGTATGATGTGAGGTAGTAGCTGATGTGAAAAACCCTTGGAATAGAAAACCAGATATGCCTTATATTGGCGATATCATGGTATCGTATGTCAGCTCTAAAACCATTGTTACTAACAAATATCAATAACAAAACCATCTCAAAAGCATTCGGTATTCATCAGTGAATTCGCGATATTTTGGGACAATGCATTGCACAAGGTGACGTCATTTAAATTAAGAGATAACATCATCACTGCTTTAGACGGACGACAGGATTAAATATTATGCCAAATTTTAAACCATATACTAAAAATCGTACGCCAGTTTTTAAGCCATTATTACCAGTAAATATCACAGATCAAACTGTTTTATAAACAAAAGATGAATTGTCTGAATGAATAGGTATTTTTAATTATATTATGGCATTTGGTGACAACAGAGAAGGCGACGCCTTTTGAGGGAGGGAAAATGTCTGTAAATGAGTATAGGAAAGTGGCAAGTACTGTTCACTGTTTACGAAATCCTGTGGCCAGATTTGTCTCAAGCGCTCAACCCTGAATTTGGACGGAGAGACAAAGCCAATGGATTCATAAAGACTTGTTGTTACTGGAGGGTACCTTCATACCACCGGGGAACTTCATCGACAACAGTTTCCTTAATAAATAAAATCAATGCATAGGTGATAATACAAGTATCCTAGGAAAGGAATACCGCAGCCATATGTGTCCCGAAACTGTTGAATTATTCAGTCCCTTGAAGCTGGTCACAATTATAACCAAGTAACCGTCCACGTATAAATATAAAGTAAATAGAGGAAGAAAACACAGGAAGTGTCTGGGTTGATTTCGGAGTCGGTTTATGTATACGCTTTTGTTTGCTTGTTATGGAAGCCATATAAGGCCGTCATGGTTTTTTTCTCGAAGTACATGTATCATCCATCGATAGCACAAACCGACGAGAGGGTTACACAAAGCGACGATATGATAGTACCGAGCGATGGCATGATGTTTTACGAAACGATGGTACGATAACACGAATGCACGGGGTAATGGAATGTTGTTATGATATGTTGCAAAGCGATAGAACTGTACAATGGCACGAAGGCACGAAGCGATTGCAGGGTGAAACGATGTTACGAAGCAATCGTACTCTACAACAGCCCGAAGGCAGGAAGCGATAGCAGAATGGCACGATATTACGAGGCGAATGTATACAACAGCCCGAAGGCTGGAAGCGATGGCAGGGGTGATGGTCATGACAGACTCCCATGGTTGTCGTGGTTAATTTGGAGTAATACCAAGAACCATGTCCATGGTTCTAAAGATTAATAAACATATTAATTAATTTGATTGGCGTTTAAATAACGCCGAACCGTATCTATAGCCTTTCATTTTATATGCGATAGCGGTCGGGATTATTGCACCGGGAAATCATAGTATACGACCTGATTTCGCCAGGTAAATAACGCCCGACTGAAACTGGCGCGATCAATAAAAACAAAGCCGTTGTTGAAATAGCACTCACACCTTATTTCAAGTTGCTATTCTTCGACATCCCATGTCCATTCTTGTTTCTTTTAGTTGTTGTGGTAAAGACTCCTTCAAGCCCTTTCAACAAAACCGTCGAAAGCTATGCACTCTTTTATTACTTTCCTGTAGAACGTCACACTTTTTGGTGTTCAGAATGCGCATAAAACACTCAGGTACAGTACACAAGTAGTCCACGGTTTCAGCAGAAAACGCTTTTTTTAAAAACTGCGATTTGGACTTCCAGCTTAGGCCCGTCCATTTTGATCAATAGACTAACACAGAACCTTTGGCTTGTATTCATTGTTCAGCTGGCGAAAGACGAGGCAAACTGAAGCATGTCATAAGTAATGCATGTATGGGTTAACCACAGTCCTTAATCGCTTTACACAAAGACTCGCCAATCTAAATTGTTAATTAACAAATGCGCTATATGCTCCAGTGTCTCCCTCCAAACCCTAGCCTCTGAAGACCATATGCTGTTGAGCGACACTACTCCATTTAGCGAGAGTGTTAACTACAAGAACAATTCAGTGCGAAGGTAGTATAAACGTGATTGCCGTAGAGTTGTTAAGGTGCAAAGAACCATCCATGTAGAGGGAAGGGTATGTAATTGATTAGCCTATACTTTTACGAAATGATTGTTCTATAAAATTACCGTTTTAAAAGCTCAGCTTATATCGTGTTATGTACTGGAACCAACAAGTGTGAAAACAGGTACAAGTGTTCCAGTAAATCACTGATACACAAGTCTTTGTAGATGTATTACAAATATTGTGCACTTTTTGCGCACAAAATTATGTGAATGTGCATTAATAATGTGTGTCACTTTTACACAGTAGTTTTAAATCGCCAGCTGGAGTTGGAAGCCGTATGAAGCAGTTATGACTGCTTATCTTTAGAGTAACTACCATCTTAACATATTTTTTAAACATTTGTCTTGTCATGGCAGTTAACCGAACCAGTGATACCTTTGAGGAGTGGGCGTTTATATAGGGCTTCTGGCTTTCTCGACAAAGCCAATATCTGTTACGCTTAGCAAAATAACAAAGCCGCACAGGTGCTTGATAATGTTGGATATAATGCAATCTTAGATCTTAAATCGGCAAATACCCGCACCCAGACACGATAATAACACGGAGTTGGTTTACTCATTCATCGAGCTATACTGTGGGAGGTAGGCAGGTGCACTGAGTTCCTGACAGCGCATGCTCGTCTATCTGTACTCATCTTAATTATATCTCTGCTGACACTAAGGATAGAAATCTTGGAAAGGGTTAATAACCATAGGCTATTAGGAAGGATGTGATTTGAAGTGATGAAAAAGAAAAATCATTCCCAACCCTTCTTTCTGTTATAACGTGGGAGGCCTCTTTCCAATCATACACCTGTCCAATTTAACATTTCCGCAGTAAATGATTGCAAAGAGACTTGGAAGGTTTGGAACAATTATTTATAAACGTTGGTTGTCTTAGATTCGCATGTGAACATGAACCAAGTCTAAACAGAAATGTCGAAATAGACAACCAACATGGGCACTTAGGGTCAACATTCGTGTATCAGCCAACAACCAAAATGGGCGTTCCGGATCAGCAATTGTAACACCAATTTCCAGTGTCCGAAGTAAGAAACTATGATGGATTCTTGCAAAGGGAAACAGTGAGCAGTTTTCATTGATGCTGTAGAGACGCAAGAAATGTCCCAGGCAAATGAATTCAATATCCAGATGGTGTACCATGCGTGAGTTGAAAAAGGATCGTTAATGAAATATCTATCTCATTTGCACGTTCATGCACAGTTTTAATGTACCGACCGTGACGATCTTGCTCAATACTGACAGAGCAACCATCTCGTGACAAACGGCATCATTTGGTAAATCACACAGACACGGTTTTATGCAATCAACCACTAAACTATTATGTTAGATGATTAACGAATAATTTGACAACTCACTCACATACTTATTTTTTTCTTTCCATATTGTTTCCTCTCAATGTTAATATGTCATTTGAAAAGTAGGAAATGCTATTCTCATAATTTGAGGCATATTTCGGCTACAAAATACCGGTAAAAACTGGAAGAACTCGATCCCAGACCGTGAGTTAAAATATATAATATTGTCAACGGCGTCACCCTCTGTATTATACAAGCATGGCGTCAAAGGTAAGCCAATAAGTGCTTCAAACAGTGTATACATACGTCTGAATGACACAATGACCAAACACTCGGAGGCTATCATCAACGTCATGTTATAACGCTTTGTCTAAAAATATCTCTCCTTTTTACACTGCGAGCACCACACGAATCCAGGGCTCACTCTACACAAAATTTTGTAAATACATTTTCTGCAACATTTTTTACATAATAAACCGCTTTGTACATTCAAGGACTGTTACGTCAAGCGAGATTTACAGAGTATATTGAAAGCCGCCTCAACTGGATCTCTAACGTTGAGGAATTAAGCACTGATCTTTCACTGATCACCGATCTACACTTCTCCTGTAGACATAATAATGATGCCCTGCTCGATAATGTGATAATTAATAAGTGGAACAAAGGAATAAATCATGCGTAATAATATATTGTCCATATGCTTTGAAAATGACAGATCCTCCCTCGTTATCCTGCACATGGCACACACCGGAATGAAGTGACAAAGATATATATATCAATATATAGTGCGGGAGAGACATGAGTTACCTCCAGGAAGATTTTCGGTGTACGGTGGGCAAATAAATGTACCATATATCCAAATTTCTGTACATGCATGTCTAGGGGCAATATGCGTTTCGTGTATGTATATATATATATATATATATATATATACACCTATATGCAGTTTCAGACCTAATTATCAGTAGGAAAACTCAAGTCTGCCTATGAGGTATTTATAGTATATATACACATATTACATATATGCACCATGAATAGATATATGCCCCATAGTTTCTTTAAGAGCTACAAAACAAAACCAAGCCAGCCTCTGGGGTACATATATACATGCCCCGTTATTAAAACGGCTACTAATTCTTCTTCTGTTATAAACCTGCAAGTTTAATTATATTTCGAGTGTTGTTTAACATTACGCCTTACTCAATTTTTCACCTTTCATGTATACAATGGTGGTCAGTTTTATGACAGGAGGATTGTTATACTGCGGAGGGAGCTCTGTGGCCGACGTGCTAGCACCAAGCTGCACGGTAATCCAGCTGTCCCTCTCCACTGCCAATGCGTGTCAGTTCAAGTACAGCTTACTGGCTTCCTCTCTGGCTGTGCGTTGTCTGTCGGAAAATTGTATTTGGGCATGGTATTCCAGGTATAATGCTGGTAATCGTCGTAAACAGTGAAATATTCACCAGTCAAATCAATTGTTAAACCTGAGCCCCCAAGGTAGGTAATCAACCTCTGACAAGTTAAGGAGGAACTTAAACATGTAATGTACATGTAGGCAGAAAACTTATCTGCCCCCACAGATAGTTGAGAATACAGAAAAAGCCTGGCTTGAACCTACGACTTGGGTATCCTAGCAATTGACAGGCATACTTATATCTTTCAGTTACATTTATTTATTCATTTGGGCGTAGGAAACTGGGGAGTGCGTGCGAAGGACGGCAAGCAACCTGCGGATTGTTCCGGGTTTCCTCCCACGATAATGCTGGGCGCCGTGGCACAAGTGAGATATTCATGAGTACAACGTAGTATAACAATCAAATAAACAAAATAAAATCTTATTTTCTACCGGCTACTGTGGCGTATTGGAGATACCGTCTGCCTCTTAAATCGTGGCTCTACTATTTTCTCCGCCTATAAAGCTCTCCACCACTGAATACTAAACAAATGAGTGGATTTAAACAAGCATCAATAAATGAACAAAAACTGTAGGCTTAATTTATAACCTCTTAACACCACAAGATCCACCACATAATTGGGGGAACAAACAAGCCAAGGAACGGAGTTTGTTGTTTTAATGAATCATTATGGCTTAACATCAGTTCAACAGGATTGCAGCCACATTAGGGCGATCTCTGGATCTGATCCTAGACTGTAAATTTGGATGTTTAAATTATAAATACTTTTATGCGTCAGACATTAAACACTTGGAGATTACAGCATTATAGTATATTCCTGCACATACACATGTTTTAGACACTTATGTTTAATACTTAAATATATGTATGTATTTATGAAACACCCTAGTTTGAAGATTAATCAACCATTTGTCGCGTTGGGCGCTCGTCGTTTTACAGTGCAATCAAGATTCTACAATTGGCAACCTTGTACAAATGCTCATTATGACGTAGCACTTAGGGCTATACCTGATGTCTTATCTGACATTCCATTGGGACAACACTGTATAAACAATTTGGCTCTGATATGCCCTTTCTTTAAAACTACATGGCATTCATCTTGTCCAAAAAAGTTTATGGAAAAAAAAAATCCTTCTATGTACGTACAGCATGAAGCCCACGAACTCCACAAACATTTTCACACCCTACTCCATGAATATTTTCACTCTCTATTCCATCAATATTTTCACAACCTAATACATGAATATTACACCCTTTTGTACGAGTATATTTACATACACTCAACCAGTATTTTACTCCCCTCTAAATAAATATTTTCATTCCCGCTGCATGAATATTTTCACTTCCCAATCCATGAATATTTACACTATCCCGCCCCAGGTGTATTTTTAATACCAAATCCATGAATACTTTCACACCTTACTCACCTTACTCCATGAATACTTTCACACCTTACTCCTTGAATATTTTCACACCTTACTCATTTCATGAATACAGTCACGCATTCATCCAATAATATTTTCACTAGGTAGGCCTAATCTATGATTTTTTTGCACCCCACTCCATGAATATTTTCATTTCCCACACCATAAAAATATCTTCTATTTTATGAATATTATCATTCCATGAATATCTTCACTCTCCTCCCCAAAATACTTTCACATCTCACCCCATAAATATCTTCACTCCATACTCCATGAAAATTTTACCCCTACTCCATGAATATCTTCCCTACCCACTCATCCTCCATTCCATAAATATTTTTGTTCGCCGATCCTGAGGATAAATTCTGACGGAATGGCACACTTACGTGACACTTGGCTGTATACCTGATATTCAGTATTAAGACCATATCAGTGTCAGCAGTTTTAGTTATTCAGCGTACGTTTTGCTGTAATGGAACAAACGATCCTTGTAGGCTTGTACATTGAGATTTCGTGCCAGTCTTATTACACACGGGAGAAGTCTGGGGCCATCTTCAGGATAACCTGACGACTTCCTGAATTAGCCAGACGGTTTATGTTTACCTATTGTCAGAGAATTGTCTGCATTGACAGAAACTCTGAAAAGCCAGGTTGCTGAACACATATATGAGACTGAAAATGAATACACCAACACAAAGACGACTGTACACAGATTGTAAGGGGTACCGGGTATCTGGTGGATGCATTGTGCGTTTTTCAAAAAAAAAAATCACTGTATACAGCTGAATTCAACATCATGGTTGACCAAAGCATTACACACAATACATGTGCCTGTTTGAATTCAGATCATGTTCGGAACTTACGATAAATTTTACACGCAAGACAAAGGCTAGTTTTTTGAGTTGAAATAGGAGGGCAGATTAAATAGGTCTGGAAGTATATGCTGAAAGAATATTTATGTCTCAGGCCACAACAGAATATATAATAAAAAACAAAAGAGTAAAACTCGTACGAACCATTTTAAACAAAATTTCCAGGACACTGTCCAAAAGTTCAAAAAAAGGCAAGGTGGGTGATAATTTTGCAGATGGTAAACCAGACGGCCATAAACGAGAATTGATGTGATTGATTCGTTGTGGTCTCATTTATTTATTTATTTCATTGGTGTTTTACGCAAGAATATTTCGCTTATACCACTTTGGGCAGCATTATGGTGAGACGAAACAGGGCAGAGCCCTTCTGTCTAAGTCTGTATGCCGGTTGATCACTCAATCGATCGATCTATTTGTCGGTCTGCCAGTCGGTCAGTTGGTCGGTCTTCTGATTGGTGTGTGTGTCTATGTGCACATGTGTCTGTCTGTCTGTGTCATTCTATCGGTCGGTCGGTCGCTCATACTTTTGGTATCCTTTCCTTAACCAGTGTCATTCACATAATAGAGGTCTGAGTGCAAGAGGCCACAAAACAGGATTGCGGGGTGGAGCAGCCATTGCGCAATCTAGCTTGCTAAGCATGTACTCGGATTAAACATGAAGTAGTGATTGTGTTGGAGACAGCTCGTGTAGTGTTGTTGGGAGTGTTTTAATCATCGTGGCAATGATTACTTGTTTCCTCTGTTGAGTGTACTCAACTATACTCAAAACAATAATATAAGCCACTTCAACTTGCAAACTTTGACTAAATAAGCGTCAATTGGCAACAGCCATAACATTCCCCGAAAATCTCGATGTGCACCAGGCAACCAGGCACCTCTCTGAGTGAATGTTCCATGTGTGAGCTTCCGCATTCCAAACCTTTCCGCCAGGGTTACATTCGTGATGTATGGAACACGTGTCTGGCCTCCTACATTTATTTATTTATTTGATTTTACGCCCTCCTCCAGAATAGCCCACGACCTTTCGGAGGTTGCAGGCAGACTGTCCTACATGCAGCTGGACCCACCGCATTTCCCAGGCTCCAGACACAGTCCCATATTCGGTTTGACCCATGACGTTCCGTAGGCACTAGGCACACTGTCCTATACACGGCTTGACCTTTCGAAGATTGCAGACAGACCGTCCCACATACGGCTGGATCCACCACCTTCTGCATGCTGCAGGCAGACAGTCCCATATTCGGTTGAGCCCACGACCTTTCGGAGGTTGCAGGCAGACTGTCCTACATGCAGCTGGACCCACCACATTTCCCAGGCTCCAGACAGACAGTCCCACATTCGGATAGAAGAGCGACCAGGGTGCAAGGAGAGTGCGTCCCACTTACGGCTGGACCCACGATCTTCCGAAGATTGCAAGCAGACAGTCCCGCTTTCAGCTGGACCCACGACCTTCCAGAGGCTGCAGGCAGAGAGTCCTACATTCGGCGACGCCCATGAATTTCCGCAGGCTCGAGGCAGCCAGTCCCTCATTCGGCTGGGCCTGCGACCATTGTGCAGGCAGACCGTCCCATTTACAGCCTGACCCACGGCCTTCCTTAGGCTGCAAACAGACCTGCCCACACACAGCTGGACCATCAATCATCCATAGGTTGCAGGCAGAAAGCCCCACATACGGCTGCACCCACGACCTTCAGCAGGCTGCAGGCAGACAGTCCCACATTAGACTGGACTAACGATCTTCCGCAAGCAGCAGGTACACCGTCCCATATTCGGTTGGACCCACCATCTTTCGCAGTCCGCAAAGAGACCGTGTCACCCACGGCTGCAACCACGGCTTTCCCCAGGCGGCAGACAGACAGTCAGACAAGCGACTGGACCTACGACCTTTTGCACACTGCAGGCAGACGGTGCCACATACGGCTTGACCCACGGCCTTCCACAGGTGGCTTCCAGACAATCATACAACCGGCTTGACCCACGACCTTCGTCAGGCAAACAGTCACACATTCACCTGGACCCGTGACATTCCGTAGGTTGCAGACAGACAGTCCAACGTGCGGGTGGACGCATGACCAGGCTCCAGGCAGACAGTCCCAAATTCCGCTGGACCCACAACCTTCCTAAGATAGCATGCAGACCGTCCTACATACGTATGGTACAACGGCCTTCCCCAGACTGCGGTGAGACAGTCCTACATTCAACTGAACCCACGACCTTCGCAGACAGACAGTTCCACATTCCGACAGACACGAACTTCCGCAAGCCACAGGCAGACCCACGAGGGAATAAATCATAATTTGTTTCTGCACCCATGAGAAATGAAAATTCTCAAAAGTGTGGACATACACCAGCGCAAATGTCAGAAGGATTAGGGAAGTTAAAACCCAAACATGTATCGACCAAGGTCAAAATGGCTTGTCACTTTGAAGAGTTTCTGTTCATCATACGCACGCACACGCACACACATTGATTGTGACACGTTCAATTGGACTTTGACAATTTGAAATGTGACTGGCACGTTTCTTTTCTGGCATTATAGGTGTCAGGATGCTCTGTACATATTTGCACATCTACAATGCATATGTATCACTGGTAGACAAATTGTGTAGTACTTATACGACACACAAAGTTATGTAGGTGTACGTTTTTGCCCGCAGTAATGTGTACTACTTGTACAAATTAGTATTTAGATAGTAGTGTTGACATTTTAGTTTTCAGACAGCCGGTAGATCCATGAGAAATCCATGATCCAACACGCAATATTCCTGAAATTTTGGAGTAGGCTCTTGCTGTTCTTACGGCTCGTCACCGAGATCCGCGGTTCAATTCCCACCCTCGCTCTTCCACGGAGACATTCAGTCTTGCACTCAGGTTTATTGCATCCCTAAGGCTATTCGACCGCCGCCATAGAAGAAAGGAATCCCAGACCATTTAAAATACAAACGTGTATATAAAGTGTAAATTTTTATTTCAGCTTATGGTCTGAAAGTTTCGCTATATTTGTCCAAAAGTGGAAAACTTATGTACACAATTTTCAGATTTCTCTCGCGTGAAAAACAAATTCACTCGTTGTTAGACTTGAGGTTTAGAAACTTTCAACCCAAATCGTTTCCAAACCTGTGTGTGTCCATGCATGTAGAAGATACGCTGATAGCTCACAGATGTTTTTGATAGATATGCACATAAATAAAGGAAGCAAATTATTTGTAATCAGAGTAGATGCGGATATGGATTGGTTTCATAACGTTTGTGATAAACTACCTTACACAACAATCCTGTTGCGAATTGCTGATTTCGACAGTGTTTAAACTTTTCTTACCAGACCCCTTTCTATCCATAGGTAGGTGGCAAACAAAAAGGTTGTACATGTATTCAACAAATAATTTTCTGTTTGAGTGGCGGAATACCAAAGTGTTTGTCATAAATTTATGTTCAAGTCTATCCAGTACTTTAAAAGCTACGAATGGTATGAGGCAGAGTGGTATTTTATCTCGTTCCCTCTTTGCCATTTATGTCTTCGACATAGACAATGGTTTGTCCACAGCTTGTGTAGGCTGTAATACAGCAGGTATATTGGTTAGTCATCTGACATATTTTCGATTTCCTCTTCAGCTATAGGTATAGATTTCTGTGCTTGCTTCGTGATGTATGCTCAAATATTTTCATCAATTATTATTTCAGTTATTATGTCAAGAAATCGACATATGTGGCTATTAAATCTAACTGCTACAAATCGTGTCATACCCCAGCACATAAACATAAACATAAAATTTCACATAGCCATTTGTTGACTTTATTGTTACTGGTGTCAGACTGAAAGAAAGCGAGACAACAAAAGCCTTATTTCAATAAAATAGCACGAATTATATCTAAGGGAACGTTCCCATATATCCATTTTTGTTCATTCACCAAAAAGGATCTAAAAGGTCGAATCAGATCTAAATCTTTCGTGTTTCCGCTCGTTTAATGAATAATTTGAAACGGCCTGGTGCTGTGAGAATGGTGAAGGAAAAACGAAAGAATAGCAATGAGAGGTTTGGCTCACGAATACATCAACAGAGTGAGCAGCCTGCTAATCCGTTGATGTGAGAGAAAAGTTGTCCGGACCATTTAAATATCAGACAAAATATCATTTAGTACTTTTGATAGTATATATATGTATACATTTGCAAGAGCTTTCAACAAAAGTATCTATGTTTCTATCTATCTTGTATCTGAAGTTACAATCTATACTCAAGTCCACACAAACCACGCCCAAGGCGCGACATTCGGCTGAAACCAAATCATTGTTGCTACAGCTGCGCTGACGTTGGTTAAGCTTGAGTTTTACTGGTTTTAGAATCAGGTCACGTGTGCTAGATTTCACGTAAAATATAGGCCTAATAAGCCTGAGGTTGAACCAGGTGTATAACACTGTTAGAACTGGATCACAGAGCATAGTACCTACATGCTCAGTGTAGCGCAGAACAGGTATAGATCTACAGACTATTTCTTATTCGTCATCATGAAGGGCGAAGGATTTCCCGTGATGTTGATTCTTGTTGGGCTTATTGCTTCCTGGATTCTTTCAAACAAGGTAAAGTCAATTAAACTGTACTATCTATTGTGTAACACCAAAACATGATGTTAAGGTGGTATGCCGGGCGTCCACAATAGCCTGTCACAAATTTTTCGGTATGGCGGGAGTCCACTGTAGCCTGTTACCAGTGCGGAAAAAGGTTCAAATCACAGTTGTCGCTGTCCCATACATCGTGACCTTACACGACCCTGCGGCCTTACATCGTGAGATTTGTCACGTTCCTAGCAAGGTGGACCCGGCCCGTGTCTGATTTCTTCCACCCATATAAATCTGGCAGCCATCACACTTCTGAAAATAAAAGGAACTGGTTAAACATATAAGTAGAAAAATATGAAAACAAGTTACATTAATGCTTTTCTCCTGCACTGAAAATATAGATCTAAGTGAGAAAGAGCTGCTTTTCAAGATACTGGCCTTCGATTACTACCTAGTTTGATATTTCAACACAACAATAATGAAAGAGGTGCACAACGCAAGAAATAGATGGCCAGCATGATGGACATGTCAGTTATTTTGCGTTTTTGTAGGCTGAAGGAGCTGACACAAAGGACCTGGAGATCGCTGGCCTGGACGAGGGAAATGGTGAATTGCCTGTTTATTTGTTTATTTGTTTGTTTCAGTAATGTTTAGGCCGCGCGGATTATATTTCAATGGCAAGATTATGTAGCTGATATATTTAACCGGAAGAATGCCGGGTTCACATTAAGAGGGCGTTAGCACACATTATGCCTCTGAGGTAGTTCTCAATCTGACAAACTATACGACCCAGAGACATAGTCAGCTGAGCTGCTTGTTTCTTTAACTTCCGCTACACGAAACTGTTATGTCGTTTGTTAAGGGTGGCAATGTTTAGCTCAGACGATTATTGTTGGACTTCATTTTAATTTTTCAGTATTTGTTATAGAAACTTAAGAGGCTAGTTTACTTCAACGGCAAGGAACTGATATTTTTGAATTTTTGTTAAAGAATTGTGAAAGTGATAATAGTAGAGTTTGGACTAAAATCTTTCCCATCCATGAGTACAGTTTACTTAAAAAGCTAAGGATAAAAGGTGTTTTGCTCCAACATATACTTGTAGCAACTTTGTGATTGCATAGATTATTCTGCCAGCGTGCACCAATCATGTTACCTGTCAGCCCCAGAGTGGAGTTCCTTGGCACAAATTCTTCGGGACTGGAAGAGCCTCTATTCTATATCTTAGGGAGACAGGGAAACGTATCAGTGTAAATGAATTTGGTATTGTATTCAGACATTACAGGAAATCTCCTATTCAATGCCATTAATGTTGTCGTTCCAGAACTACTGGTCAACCGAGAAAGACGGGGGGTAACCGAGATCGTACCGGAATGCAGGCTTGTAAAACAGATGGTGTGTACAAAATGGAACTTGTGGGATCTTGCGAAAACTTCAGCAAAGGTGAAACGCTGTCTCCGAGTGATCTACAGGATGGCGTGCTTCTAAGACTAACTGAGACTGCTCCATACAAGTATACGTGTACATCCAAGGACGCAGACTAACATGCTTTGTTTACAAAACTCTGCACATCTGCTTATCTCAGTTTCATCTCTACAGTACAGTACAGCGCTGCTGGAAGTGACATATTTACGTTTGCCGAAATACTTACGTGTAATTTCTTGTAATTCAAAAGAAACACAAAAGGCAAATAATCTGAAGGAGGCATTAATGTCAAGCCCAGATGTTTCGTTTAACGGCTAGATCAAGATAATAGAGTCTTGTTGATAGATATCTCTTATAGGTAAAATAGAAAAGGAATGTTTTTTATTCAGTATTGTCCGTGGTTAAAAACTTAATGAAATAATGTTAAATAAGTGTTAAGCTAAATAAAGATTGAAAAATGCATTCGTTGATCACTTGCCTTGTATTTTAAACAGCTGACTTGTTTATTTACATTTCTTACTATTTCGCCCCTACTTTATTTATTTTTTATTTTATTGTAAACTATTAAGGGTGGGTCATGTTTTACATTCTTGGCCACTTTTATGGACAGAGACAACCAGAGCACGAGTTAAACCATCCATCCGTTGCATTCCGGTGACGATCATTTCCATTTGTGTATGATATATGAAGTCAAGCTGCAGTCACCAAGACCGCTGCGAGCAGACTCAGCGGGGGAACGTACCTATTCTGTGTCGGAGATTGAACCTGGGAGTGGTTCAAGTCGTGTATATTACATTTGCCACTTTTATTCACCATGGTTAGCGACCACATTGCATAGCTAACAAACAAACATCACGCTCTCTTCACCAGTTCTCCTTTCATTATACGCACTGGACCTTGAAATTCATTTGCTGAAGACCCAACATGGCGGCCGATGGAAGATAGTCATACAAGGAAACAAATAACCAACCCTTTGCCTTCCCCCCATTCTCGCTCCAACAAAGGAAATTTCATGGCTACGGAGGTCTCAGTCAAGGTTCCCTTTAGGTAATCAATTTACATTATTACACAACAAAAATTCTTATCTCTGAATCAGCAAAACGTGGGATTTTTCGTCCTGGTGATTCTATGGTTAACTGAGTCTAGTCTGATACGACGATGGAACGTATGTAGCAGGTTGGATGTAAGAAATCTTCTAACGATCGCCTGGGAACTGCGCCAGCACAAGGGTGACGGGCAAACGTTGGCCCGAAGTCGTACTAATTATTGGGCCGATGACGGCAAAATACATCGGCCTTATGTCAGGTTTATTCATCGGGTCTGAAAATCAATTAACCTACAGCCCTGGTTTTCGGCCATATTTTTATACAGGCCCGACGTCTGGAAAATACATAGGCCGCATGTCATGTTTGCTCATCAGATCGAGAAAGGCCGAATGTCACCATCTAATGCAAGCACCTGTGGACATCCTATGACAACCAGTCAAAATACAACGTCTAAATTAGAATAAACATATCCAAAAAATTGTGACACTTTGAGAGCTGATTTAAATCTACAATTAAGTGGGACACAGTTTGCAATAAGTAATAACACATGCCAATGAAAGGCTCAGTGGGCTTCATAAACACCTGTATATATATATATGCCTCCAGTTACCACAGGCTTGCATGTATAAGGCAGTAAAGAACGCATATTTAAATGAAAGACTAGCCATTACATTAGGTATGGAAACCAGATAAGACTTCACTTGTCAGACATGTACTTTAGCATTAAAGATCGACCTTAAGGAGGATCTTGTAACAGAATGTATATGCAGCATATTCTAGCTGCCCCTAAAGTATATGAAAGTATGTCGATGGTAAAATTGCATTCATTTCTTAACTTTGATGACGTTTATAACAGGCAAAGCTATACAATATAAACGCGATGTACATGCTAAAGACAGCCCAACACAACGAATATAAGCAGATGATGTGCTTGGTACCAAAACTTCCATCAAAATATGAACTTTAAACTTTATAGAGGGATGCTGCTTCCCCCGCGGCTGTCTCCTAAATGACAAACAGCACACCTGATCGGATGACAGAAACATTTAAATTATAAACTATTTATTTGGTGTGGAACAAAAATATATGGCCTGACGTCAGGCCACCGTCGGGCGAGGACAGCGAACTGACAAGTCTTTAGATGCACGAAAGTAAAACAATTGATCTCATCAATGGTGGATGGCAAAGATTGCTCATTTTTAAACATGTAAAATTTCAGTTTGTAATTTGATAATTGCGCAATTGTTGGACGACTTTATAGCAAACATTGCACTCTATGTAAAGGCTCCTTGCACATCTACAGATTATGTGGTTTAAGTTTTTTAAGTTTTTCAGCTGTACTAGTTTTGCAGTAGGGCTCTGGTGTCCGGTAGGCCTCTGGTCTTCCTTAGGCCTCCAGTTTCCTTTAGGCCCCTGGTCTTCCTAAGTCATCAGGCCCAGGTATGTTTTCTGGAAAGTACAACTGGTAGGGAACTTTTCTTCAAAGAAAACCTGTATCTTTGAATGGATATTTTACACAGCCTTATTTTTATAACTACGAAGTCCCCTTATCGGGCATATAGGCCTACGATCTGTGGGCTGATTTATTTCAATAAAAAATGCTAACTAGGGGTAAAGCCACAACCTAACTTAGGAGCGCCGGTTTTCCACAAATCATTCCACTGGTCAGGCACGGGTGGCTTATTACTGCGGTAAACCACCGACATTTGGCCAGTTACTAACAAACTTCCTTACATGTGGCATACGGACTTACACGGCATATGTGGGGCGAAGGCAACCAGCCAACAAATGTGACTGTGCATCCGGCTACACGAGAGCCTTCATCCTCCCTACTGTCATCAAGGGCTCACGAACAATGACAACGTGCTTTATCTACAAATCCCCTCTGCACGGCTTTAAGAGCCGATCTTGTCCGACCACTGGGCATTGAAGAGGTTACAGATGATCAGTCCGACTTGTACACCGCCACTGTAAGATTTTATAACAGACTGCCAAGGTCTTGGCTCTCGACTTAAGATTAGATTTTGAGGTGTGCATGTATCACTACGTGATCAGCTTTGTAAATGTAAAAGCTGTAA